>JAQMYF010000004.1:25599306-25611494 GCA_030014195.1 Neosilurus mollespiculum
GATAATACTTTGTCTTTATTGGGTTATAAATCTGCATACTCTGAGGAGCAGCTGAGGAACATAGAAACTAGTTTTGTGGAACCAAGAATTTTTGTGTAGAAAAATAGTCAAGAAAAAAGAAAAGATAGAAGGAAGAAAAGTACAATGTAAACAATGTACAGTTTCCTACCAATCATATTGAAAGTACCATTTGTTGATTTTGCCCCAGTTATCAGTTTGGAAATGTGATTTTAAAAACTAACACATCCTTAGGGTCCCAGCCTCCCCGCAACCCTAATTAGGATTAAGCGGTTCAGAAAATGAATGAATGAATGAATGATGAACACATCCTTATTACTTAATAATTTACAGATGGCTCCAGTGTTTATCTTAAGCAACTATGTATGTTGCTATTTTTTTAATCAGAATTAAATTTAACTAGAATGAAATTAACATTTGGTGAAGTTTAATTATAAAGCAATGGAATATAGGAAATCTAATGATAAATAGAGGGAACATATAAATTACCCTTAAATGCTAGAGTTGCTCCAAAAAAATATCTGCCTTGATCTCTACACAGAAACGCCAAAGCAGGCCAAAAGATTTGGACCCAGAACCTTCTAGTTGTGAGGCAACTCTGCTAACCACTGAGCCGCCATGCCATCCCTTCATAAAGAAGACAAATGTGAAAAAAATGGCGTTAAATTGTGACCTCATACTGCACAGTGGGAGAGGTTCAAAGATAACAAGTGTCACGGTCTTGTGACCAAAGATATCCTGAGACATATCACAAATCAGTGATCATCACAAAGCAGACTAAATGCTTGAGTTCACTAAATAAATAAATACTTGATATAAGTCTATCCCACCTTAAATTTATAAAAGAAAAACATTAGGAAAAGTTAAAAAGAATATTTAGGTGTTTGATGAATAACCTTGAACCTAAATTTGAGAAATACACTTTCTTTTTCTTTAAAATCTTAATTAACCCACACACAGCACATTTCGAATCTTGATGGAATTGGAAGGGGAGGGATCGGTAGTCTATTTTCAGCAAGTTAGAAGAAAGCATGTCATCAATGCCATCAACATCACATGACATATCAACATAGTCAAGTAATGAAAGTTACTTTAAGAGTTGATTAAATTATTATCACTATTATTTTTCAATTATTATTATTATTATTATTTTATTATTTTTTTATTTTTATTTTTTTTGCCAGGCAAATATTGCAGTTGTTATTTCCAGTAGGTGCACAACTTGCCGTATTCAATTTGAGACAAAAATAATCTGAAGAAATTCACACACTATACAAGTACATAGTTTTAGGCTATAATGTGGCTTAGGCAATATTATTACCTTTTTTATTTTACTATAAAAATTATAGTAAAAATTATTTTACTTTTTTATGTATTGTAACAAGGGGCAGTGGTGGCCCGGTGGTAGAGAGCTGGATTACTGATCCCAAGGTTGGGGGTTCAAGCCCCACTATCAATGGGTTCTCCCTGCTGTCCCCCCCAGTGCTAACTTGGTTATCAAATGCTGGCCATGTCTCTCACTGTCTGTGGTGAGAGGCATGTAAAAGAACCATTGCTGATTTTCGTCAAGAGTAGGCTGCATAGCCGTCAGCGTGTTTCTGCCCTGCGATGGCCTGGTGAGCTGTCCAGGGTGTACTCTGCCCTCGCCCAAAGTCGGCTGAGATGGGCACCATCCTCCCTGCAACCCTAATTACGATTAAGCGGTTCAGAAAATGAATGTATTGTAACATCCAGTGGTCACATGCAGTATACTGCTTTCATCAGATCCACTTTTAAAATATTTTAATACCCAAGGCCTATTTGTTAATTAAAGAAAGTTATAAAGACATGGTTTGCAGTTTCTGTGTGAGTGAATAAATTCAGTGCTTGGTGGTGGAGCTGTTTGCGATGCAAGGGACACCAGCTAATATCCTGCAACAGCACCAAATTAGTGAGAGGGTAAATAAGGAGACAAAGAGGGGTGATGAAGGAAAGAAAACTGAGCAAGTTCTGAACCAAATCATCTCATAACGAGTACTGAGCATGTATAACATCCTGCAAAATGTTGTTATTGAGGATCAAAAATGCTTATATAAGTGTAACAATTTGCAATCATGCTGTCCAAAGCTGATTAGCCTTGGGCAATATTTACATACATAAAACTGATATATTAGTGACTAATGATTTGTAAGTGATTTAAAATAAAAATAATCACAAGAATAGAATGAATTTATGGTGTGTTTTTTTTTTTTAACTTGTATGAGGTTTTATTCCTTAGTTTCATAAGCTCTGCTTTTAATTACAGCACTTAAAATTTTCTGGGCTGCAAACTCACACACTCCACTAAGAGCTACTACACATACAGTATTTCACATTGTTAAAATCATCATAGCAATAGAGCAAAAATAAAACAATGAAAACAGTGGTCATGTTGTTCTACATGAGCAGAGCATCAGTGGACTACAGGGAGAGAGTAGGCACACAAGGAATTCATGACAGACAGGTTGCAGGATTTTCCTTATGTCATTTGCCGCAACCATTTTTTGTTTGTTTGTTCAGTGGGGAAAAGTAAAAAAAATGTTGAAAAAAAGGTTACACTAACTATGGAGAAATATCATGAATTTTCAACACCAAATATTTTAGTAATAATTGCCTACAAAGGCCCTTTGCAGCTAGAGGTCACATGTCTGGATATTGCATAGCAACACTGTAGTGGAGAGTGGTGGCTCAGTGGTTAATGCTCTGGGTTACTGATTTGGAAGGTTAGGAGTTCAAGCCCAAGTACCACCAAGCTGCCACTGTTGGGCCCTTAAGTAAGGCCATTAACCCTCAATTGCTCAGTTGCATAAATGAGATAAAGTAATGTAAGTCACTATGGATACGGGTGTCTGCCAAATACGTGATCACCACAACGCAGGCAAAATACTTGAGTTCACTAATTTAATAAATATCAGTCTCTCCCACTTTTAATTTATAAATGAAAAACATTAGGAAAAGTTATATGGATTATTTAGGTGTTTAAGGTGTAACCTTCTACATAAATTTCAGAAATGCACTTTTTCTTTAAAATGTTGACATAGTCCCACAGGTACAGCCTATATATCTGATGATATCTATATTCCTGTCAACCCAGGGAAAATGGCTGCCAACTTTTAAGACTTCCTGACCATATGACTAATATTATTATTAATTATTATTATTTTTGGGGCAGTGGTGGCTCAGTGGTTAAGGTGCTGGCTTCACCGAAGGTCGGAGGTTCACCGAGTTATCACTGCTGTCCCCCCAGTGCAGCCACCCATCTCAGCCAACAGTGTTTGAGTCGCGGGTTCAGATGTTTTTTGCATGTTCTCCCAGTGCTTGTGTGGGTTTCTTCCAGGTATTCCAGTTTCCTCCCACAGTCCAAAGACATGCACATTAGGCTAAAATTAGGACACCTTAGGATGTTTCAAATCACCCCTAGCTAAGTGCAAGTGTGAATGGTTCTATGTTGACCCTGTGATGTTTTTTTGAGCTGTTCAGGGTGTACCCCACCTTCCTTAATAGTATTAAGGAATTTGGGAAGTGAGTGAGTGAATTGCTGCAATTCCCAAACCATTTATGCAATATTTTTGTTAAACACTTTGAATAAAAGCTTAAAATCTACATTTCAGTCACATCGTGAGGAGTTCAGTTCAATACACTGTGGTGGTGAACAGAGGCTAAATTCTGTCACTGTTAAAATACTTATGGACTTCTACGAATGTCTAAGTGGTGCTTGCATTTATAATAATATAATGTCTAAGTGGTAAACTAGCATTTATAATGAGACAAAAGCAATGTGATGCAATGTTGAATCCTATTTCTTTATTAAATTCACATATTCAAGCACAGATTTATTTGTGTGTAAAATAATACACTTACATTAATAAAATCACAAAAAGCAAAGAAAACATTGTTTCCTGCAGAAAAGACATACATCGACATTTTGAATTCTTTGGTTGCAGGAACAATGATTTATAAACACACCTTGAAGAAAATACTGTCTGCTCATTTATACTTTATCAAAATATAAAAATGTAATGCAGTATTGAACTAGGAAAATGCTGTTTATGAAATGGACAAGACAAATTTTGAAAGACAATGGGAAAAAAAATGCTGTAGGATAAATAAAAAATGTATAGTAGAACAAACTATCCTTTACACACATTTATCTTTACTGCAAGGATAGAGAAGAAAAATGGTCCACTATTAAACAGACATTATAATCTAATCTAAACAGATATTTCACCAAATAATATAACGAAATGTTTTGCTGAGGAATGTTTGCTACCAGACTTCTGATTTCCACTGGAGGAACTCTTTAGCTGTTGTTTTGGTATACAGTAAACACATTCATTTGTGGTTGGAGGCTCAGGGCCAGTATTCCAGATGGAAATAAAGACACTGATGAGCAAAGCTGTATGAGGACCCCACGGTGAGGTACACCCAAATGATAACGGTCTTAATTCAAATTATGGCTCATGGTAGTAATTTTCCCTAAGGCTCTAGAAGCAAGATCTGTGTGTTCCCTAGTTTATGGTCAGACACAAACCCAGTGTAATGTGGCTTAACAAAACATAAGGTTACAATGGCCCCCCATTAAACTACCAAGTCTCCAAACATTCACAAATAATACTTCAAAAATTAAAACATTTCACCCTTACTGGGATCCCAACATCCACACCTTTGTCATGCTCCAAAACATACAACTTACGACACAATAACACACTCGTCTGAGAAGCAGATGAAAGCTCCTAGTACACTGAAGTCATTCTTTCATAGAACAGACCGGGCAGACAGATCTGATCCCAACAAATGATTTTTGCAGAATGTCAAACGAGCCATCATCCCACTGACGAGTCATACAACAGTTACTGATGACAGAATCTCCCCCCACAATTCAGACTTTCCCTCAATCAGACTTGTCCTTCTTTTTGGCCCCTCCAATAGGAACTTTATTAGCAACTGCTGAGCCAACTGCGGTTACTCCTCCAGCCACTGCAGACACGCCCCCTTTCACCAATCCTACTCCCATGCCAGGAACAGCAGCAACAGAGGTGACGGCAGTCTTAGTGAGGTCCAAGCTCTTCCCTCCAAGCCAGGCCACACCACCAACAGTGGCCCCAACAGCCCCCTTTGTGACACTAAAGAGACCACCAGTCACTCTAGAAAACATGCCTGGCTGAGCCTGCGGGTGGTCTTTATTCGTATCTGTAGGATGAAAAACAGAACATACTGATCGTTAGCAATAATTACCTATAAATCTTAGCAATAATAATAATTAATGGTTACAGCAATAATAAGGATCAATCTAACAACAAAGTACTAAATGTATTAAAGGAGGGTGGTGTAATGTTATTTCACTTATCTAATGTACATGAGCAAATAGCTTCAACTTGGCTCAATTTTTTTTATCTGCTGTTTCTCAAACCATGCTTTGAACAGATATATTTGAATGAGATAAGGTTCTAGCGTACTCAAGTCTTAGAATGTGAAGCTTCAAGGTAAAACATGTTCAAGTCTAGGTCTGCATTCACAAAACTTCAAGCATTGTCCTGTTGAAATGTACTTGCCCAACCATTCCACTGAAAAGATAACATAACTAGAAGCAGTCATAGAGAGCAAACCTCCGTCAATGAAGCACAGTCTCTCTCCCGTTTAACTTCCTTGGTGCAGGTAAACGAAAAACTTATCATTTGTTCCTTTACCCATCCTCCACCTTCCCTGAAAATTTCATGAAAAGTGAAGTGGGTGTAATACAGCAGGGAAAACACTTCAATGTTCAGGTCAGGGGTCCTCCAGGAACAAAGTTGGGAACCTCTGTTCAAGTTTACTGTCTATTATCAGGACATTGAAGTTTATACATTTTCTGATCTGTTTCGGTCAAATTTCATTCATATTCAAAAGGAACCATCTCCAACTTCTAAAAAGCTAAGCTATCTGTAAGGCAAATGGCCCTTGTAATGAAAACACATAAAAGCCTTTCCCTCCCCCCAGGCCAAATTACCCAGTCCCAGTTCCCAAAATAAAGCCAGCGATATAGTCGCTTGTGGATGTGCACAGAGACAGCTGTAAACAGCGCAGAAATATAGTTGTTCCTGTTATACTACATTCCAGTTCATTTAATTTTAAAGGTGTATGATCATGAGACCTAATTGTGATTAACAACATCTGATTCCTTCCACGTCTAAGCCTTTCAGATCATGAAGTTAATGGATTTCAGCTCTCAATCTCACAGAATGTCGGAATCTTATAAGCCATTGGATCCAAAGTAAATGTAAATATTAACAGGACCTTAAACTGTCTGACAGTTGATGCTTATCTTTCCCAATCAATCAATCTTAAAGATTTCCATTTCTGCCAATGCATAATTTCTGCTTTGTCCAAAGTTAGGGTAATTGCCCTCCATGAATTCCCTCCAAGATTTTTTATGGTTTATTTTTCAGAGCTACACCTGGGCCCAGTGTATCTAGTCTTTAAGAGCTTGACCTAGTCTCAGTGCAGGGGTGGGTCTCCTGCAGATGATTGCTTTTTCCCCCCTAATCACTCACCTTTGTGAGGATACGGATTTAACTAATCAGATTGGGTCAGATGCTGGTTTTAGTTTTGTGTGTTGTTTCCCCCCCATGTCTTTTCACCCCAGCATTTAAGCCTTAAAATTCTCGCTTTTCTTCCATTTCTGTCCTAGTATGAGCCAGCTGTGACAATGCTCAACATTAGAAATCCCCCCCAAAATACAGCCATAACGAGTTACCCCACAGCCCTTAAGGGTGCATCTGTGAAGATGGAGGACTAGACAGTGTAAGAGCACCACCTTGTGAGTTCACTGTGGTTCTACCTTCACATATGGTACGTTCAAGTGGCTTATTCCAAAGAAAATAGTTACCTGCTGGAGGTTCATCTTTCAAGTACGCAGGCTCATCACACTGTGGTGCATCTATTTTGCTCATTGTGGCTCTGTGGAAGAAAACATAATTAGATGGTTTACATGGTTTAAAATTTACACGCATGAATAATTCCAAAGAACTAACTAGGAGCTAAGGTGTGCTGCCTATGTCAACACAGAACAAGGCCAACCAGTTCACAGCCAGAGAGAACTGTGTTTACTCTACACATCCAAACAGCACTGTATACACATTTGTAATGCCTGTTTTCTTTAAAGATAACACAGAGGCTACTTCTGATAGATTTTAATGTAAAAATATGCTAACACTGGTACACAGAGCTGTAATAGAAGAATTTAAAGAAAAGGTTCACCTTGAATCATGTTTATACTGAAATTATGTGTGATCTGCTGAGTGATTTTGGTGCTTATTAGTTGTTACTTTGAGATTATTGATATCCATTTGTTTTAAACCTCCCAATAAAACAAAGAATTGATTCTAAAATACTCTTTATTTATTCTGAATCAAAAAATGGCTTAGCTCCTTCTTAGATTGCTCACATGCTCAGAGAATACACGCCACTTAAATCACTCCGGTCACCAGCTAATGGTTTTCTCACTGTCCCGTAACTCGAAATCAGCTCAAGGTGCCTTCAGTCATTATTCTCCCAAACTTTTGAATTCTTAACCACATTAAATCAGGTCCACTCCAACAGTATTTTTTCTTTTCTCGTTTTTTTTTTTTTTTATTAATTATTATTATTATTTTAATCTTAGGAACACTTCTACTGATATAACACACCCCTCCCTTATTTTTTTAATAACAAACACTTTCTTTCCTTTTATCTCATATGGCCAAATTTACAGTAATAAGCCCAAATGTGTCTCACAGGGGTCAAAAATTAAAAGTATGATTTTCATGTCCTCACAAAAGGCAAAAAGAATAAAGACAACATTCTTAGTTTTCTGAATATTTAGACATGAAAAATATTCAGTAAAAGTATCTCTTTTACCTTGTATACAGAAGAGAAAGAATGTTTTATTTCATTTACAAGTCTAACATAATAAAGGTTCACAGTGTCTGAAGTAGACTTTTATTAAAATGAGACACTATTTTGAGTCATTAAATTTGCTCTATGCAGCACAGGATAGAGGTATTTTCATTCTGTTCATGTCTCTTTGAGCATCATGTAATAACATGAAGTTTTATGCCAAATTTTTGAGAGAGCTGAAATGATGGAAATTGCAGTTGGCCCTGACGGTAAAACTGCCTGTACCTTTTATTAGGTTTGCATTAATTAGTTTTCATTCAATTATTTCATAGGCTTTACTTACTTTCTTACATCATTTTTATTCTATTTATTTATAAATATATAAATATTATTTATTTTCTCACCTGTGGTGAGTGTTGCCCCCATATTTATTATGTTTAAGATGTTTTTAATCTTAATTTTGTCTTGTCTTGTTCATCATGCATCATGGCTATTGTACTTTTAAGTCCATGCCAATCATATGAAATGTGTTAAATAAATAAAGCCGACTTAACTTGATTATGTTACAAGCTGATAACAAAAAAGGGATACTACTGGTGCAGTTACAATGCCATTTAATAGGAGGGGCAAAAAACTCATTCATGAGGTAAAACAGACAGATTTCACTATGATCTATAAAAATAAAAGTGCATGAATTGCTTCTCTTAAGCAGTTTAATGAGGTTCAGAGTCATAATAATAAGAATTCCTGTGTAGAAATAGTAGAGACTGGATATGTTAAGAGTACAAGTTCCAGAATGGCACGCAGTTATAGGACACAATTGTCGGAGTTAAAGCAGTGGCCTGGTTAGATAGTGATCTACGAGACGGAGCGCATGATGCATTCCATGGCAAGGTTAGAGTGAAAACTGTAGCCTTCAATCCCTGATCTGTTTGTGAGCAGAGTTTACAGAGGAGGAGGAGAAAGATGTGGATAGATTAAAGCATTGCTGGGTTGCTCATTTTTACACAGAGATGAATGAAGACTAATTTTCACTAGCAAGACCATCAGCAGGTCATGAACGCAGGCCAGAATCCAGATGAAAAAAAAGAAATAAAGTTGGGACAGAAATGGCAATTCAGAATTGCATTTTGAAAAATAAAATCTTAGACAGCAGTGAAGATAACATCACAGATCTCATTTTATAGATTAAACTAGAAGTGATTCAGGGTGGATTCTTTTCTTTTTTATATATATTTTGAACTGATAATCATTTTTGTTAAAGGCCTTTAGTCCTGTTTCCTGTGTGTACTGAACCTGAGCCTGAAGCCTAAAGCCCAGGAAAAGAAGAAGAGAAAAAAAAGAAAAAGAAAAAAAAAAAAAAAAACAAGTCAAACACTGACTACAGTTACACGTAGGCATGAATGATGTAGCAAAAGAGGCTTATCCTCCATCAGACGTGATGCACAAAACATCATTCATGGAGGATTAGCTCAGACAGGAGGCCCTTAGTTAAGAAGTTTCCTACATAAAAACTGAAATCATAGCATGTTACATGAACAAATGCTAATCAGACAGTCAGGTTTATCTTTCATACACGGTTACAAACCCACTGATACTTGATTTAAAGGCTGTTAACTTTAAATTATAAACAATAACTTCAATAAAATGCTGTTTAGGGACATCATCTAGCACTTCTGTGACACCACCAGCTAAACTGTTATTATTCTGCAGCCCAAAACAAATTGAACAAACATAACAACAACTAGCAAAACTATACACCTACAGCTATAGCTACCACCAAAATATATAATAATTATTATTAAAATTAATAATGTTATAATAACTTATACAGATATTCCAGCCCTCTAACCCTACAGCTCGATTTACATGCTGCCTTTGAATCCTAAAAACTTTTCTGATATGCTAGCTAAAAGGATTAGCAACCTGATGATGCACTTACTTTATTTGGAGAGCTTTAGTAGGAGCTGCTCTTCCTCTCCTCTTAAATTTGCACTTCTTTCTGTCGCTTTTCGATAACCTGGAGCTTTAATTGCAGAAAAAAAAATATCTGTTCACGAACTTTCTGTGTTTCTGTCTCATGTACAGCACACGCAGACTTTGCATGACGTGGACGTGGCGCTCTTTGCCCCCTTTTCTCTCTCTCGCTCTCTCTCTCTCTCTCTTTTTTTTAACAAGTATGAGCACATTAGACCGGAAGTGACGTTTTACAGTCAAGCACTCGAACTTCAGAACGTGGAGTTCCACGCGATAAAGAACAGAACCTGATTTTGAGCATGTTTAAACCACAGAGTGTTCTGTATAAAACACACACACACACACAGTCTCGTTTCCATAACTTGTGGGGACAATACACAGACTTGCATTAATTTCCTGGAGAAATTTCCCTAAACACTAGAAATTTCCCTATCACTAAACATAACCACTACTTGCCTTACTATAACCTTACCCCAACCTAACCCTAATCTTTAAAACATCTTCACCTTAAAATGTAATGATATACGTCATGGGGACTTGTGGTTTGTCCCCATAAGGAAGCCAAGTCCCCATAATGTGACTGTGTAAACAGATTTATGTCCCCACACTGTGATGAATAGCTAGACCACACACACACAGGCTCATTTCTGTTTAAACAGCAGGTTTCACACTCATGTGCTGATATTTACTGGAACTATTCATTTGATCATATTCATTCATTCATTCATTCATTTTCTAAGCCACTTCATCCTTACTGGTTCGCGAGGAGGCTCGTGCCCATCTTAGCCGACTCTGGGCAAGGGCGGGGTACACCCTGGACAGCTCGCCAGGCCATTGCTGGGCCAACACACGCACAACCATTTACACTCACCATTAATTAGGGGTGATTTGGAAAAGCCAGTTACTACTGTGCATACTGTGCACTGTCTTTGGACTGTGGGAGGAAACTGGCGCAAGGCCGGGGAGAACATGTGAACTCCACACAGAAACGCCCGAGCCTAGGAATCAAACCCAGGACCTTCTTGCTGTGTGGTGGATGTGCTAACTACTGTGTAACCGTGTCACCGGAACTATTCCAAATTATACATTTATTTATGCAAATGAACACATTAAAATTAATGTCATTTCATTTGTACAATTTTATACATGTATTTACTTTTTTGTTTGTTCTTAAAAGTAAAAATATTTCTCGTGTCCTTGTAGGGGTGGCAGTGAGTGGCGCACAGTTTCCACCCTCAACCCTGGTTAAGGCGTTGGGTCACTGATCAGAAGGTTGGGGGTTCCATCCGGATCAAGTCCAACCAATCGGCCATGGCCGGGCTCCTAAACAAGGCCGTTAACCCTCATGTGCTCAGGTGTATATGTAATGTAGTGGTTAGCAAATCTGCATCACGGCAACAAGATCCTGGAATCGAGTCCCGTTCTTCACACGTACCCAGGACCTTCTTACTGTAAGGCAGACATGTTAACCTCCATGCCACCATGCTGCAGTGACCTCATTAATTCAGCAATACTCCATCACACCTGTATACATAGGTGTCTGACAGTTTGACATTTTCCTAGAGTCAAAAGTAATGCACCATGGACTCATTGAACTCCAACACCTAGGTTTTTGCTTGCCAAAGCCACAGTTCGCTAGGCCTGCCAATATCAGTCAACTGCCTCCAAAGTCTCACAAAGTAGCCAAGCTTGGTCTCCTTCTTCAGAGTGTATGCAGTATATCAAGATATTCAGGCATGACAAGATTTTGTTTTGCAAGAGTGTGTGTTCAACTGTACCAAGTTTCAGACAAAGCCAAAGTAAGAAACAAATTAAACAAACATTTTCTGTTGGGTTTTTGATATTTGTATACTGCCTACATAGCCTTTAGACTACATGCAGCTCAACCTTTGACAGCTTGCATCAACACTTACAATAAACACGTAATGAAAGTTAGCACGTTCCCTACTGATTGCTCCTGTTTGCAGTTATACTGTTTCCATGAACTATATAAAATGTGTGAAATGTGGTTAAGTGAGCATATGTGAGTTGAATAATGCTTGATTTTATTACATAATACAAAAATATTAACCATATGAAAATAATTTCATTGCCCATTAGCCTCTGTTAATTGGATTGGGTGTATTATGTATGGAAAGTGTGAATCTAGGCAGTACCCAGTGTCCCAAAAGCTAAGCTTTATGCTGAGATTGTCTTAGGCAGTAGAAAATATGTTCATTGTAATGCTGACTGCTGACCATTTAATAATGACTTTGTGCTTCTATGTGGGAGGGGAGTAGCAGGACTGAAAATCCCTCCTGTGAAAACAAGATAACAATATA
>JAQMYF010000004.1:25619750-25638036 GCA_030014195.1 Neosilurus mollespiculum
CCCCCCCCCCCCCCCCCCCCCCCCCCCCCCCCCCCCCCCCCCCCCCCCCCCCCCCCCCACGAGAAGGCTGGGTATGGAGGTGTATTAAGATCTGCTGGGATGTATTGGCCCCACTCAGCAGTGTCTCTCAGGACTCAAAAGCAGTGATCTCATGCCACCTGTAGTTTTTAATAGCTCCTCAGAAATGGGTATTAAAGTAATGAAGATAGGGAAGTTTAATCTCATAAGGGGTAAGCTTGGTTGCTTAAAAAAAAGAAGAGGGTGAAGAAAGATGTAATCTGCTTTTAATGGCAGTAGCATCTGGTGTGCCTTGGTAGTCAACATGTCGGTGGTGTGCTGTGGGTTTTTGCTTTGTTTGATATTTTTTTTTTTAACTTGATAAGACTGTCTAAAGTTGGCACAGTTTTACAGGTACTCTCCCATGACCCATAGATGGGTTTTTCACTCCAGCAGAACAGGGCTTATTATCCCTCTGATTGTGATTATGCTGCCACCCCAGCCTCTGTTAAGTTTACCATTCTTGAGTAAAAGGAGTAACTTATTTCATTTGTATGCTATGACGCAGGTTACTTTTTATTGGATGTTTTTCTTTGTCTTAACATTGCTGTTTTAAAGAGTTGCAGATCATTGTAAACCAGCCCCACAATACCAGCACACGGACACAACATTTTAACCCTTTTATGAGGATGTGGTTTTTGGAAATGGTACAGGAGGGAGAGTATTGCTACCTTACAACTCCAAAGTTCCCAGTTCAAGCCTGAGCATTTGCAGGGTCTGTGTTAGGTTGTGCATGTTCTTTCTGTGTCCTGTTGTTTCCCTTATCTCTCAAAACTGTCAATCGCTGGTTTGGCTGTAACATCAAGTGGCTGTCTGTGTGGCCTCTTTTACACAGCTTTTTCAAGGTTTCACTGTTCTGTGTGTGATGTCAGAATACGGAATTGGGGTCTATGTTTTTTTTTGCCTTTGAGCCTCCGCCTCGAAGCTTGAATAGTAGGTAGCACCGCATTTTCTTATTTCAAAGGGCAACATGACTTCAAATATCTTTATGACGTCTAGGTTCTTTGCACCTTTCTGCCTGTAAGCACTTTAGTTTCACCTCCATCAGATTTCTGATCACTCAAACGTGATGTTCATGTGCACAGCTAGCAAAAGCACCTCAAAATTCACTTTCCTCGCTGTTCCTGATTTCCCAAATTCCAAGTTGAATGACTGTCCCATTGCACTCTCAAAACAAGCTTTGACTGCAGAAAGTTTTTCAGAGTTATGGGTAAAGTGGATTGCAGCATAACTTGAGAAGAAGGGGGGGAAAAACGAGCCTGGGGAGGGTACAATTGTTTATTACAGCTGCTTTAACTTGTACTACCAGTCAAAAGTCTGGACACACACTCATTCGAACAGTTTTGGCTTGGTGGTACTGGGTCTTGAGCTGCCATTGAGTCACCCTTGTCCTTTTTATTCATGTAAAAGATCTGAAGCTTAGTTGCATTTGAAATCTAGAGCACTGTGCCATCTGTTTATATAAAATAACAGTAATTAGCTGATTTTATAATTTGATTCATGTGTTCGTTAAAATCCAAAACTCGGTGTATGTGTTTGGTTTGATTGGCCAGTATTTTTCTACTCCATATCAATTATACATTCTGTGTTTCGACTGGTTATCTTAAAATCTTTGTGATATTTAAAGGAAATGAGACTCAAATGTAGTTAAAGATGTCTTCAAGATATGCCATAAATGTCCAAAATACTTGCCTGTATTTGATGAGTAGACTTTCAGCTTGCACATTAAAAGAACTTTCAAGTTTTTGATTCCAGTATGGAGCGGATGGAATTGGACTGCAACATAAGTTTTTTGAAATCTCATGCTGAACAGTTTTCAGAGATTGAGGTCATGTTGCAAAACCCTAACAAACTTAATGTATGAATCCAATTCATTTCTGGTATGCGTCAAATAAATCTCCATCTCAATGAATGATTATTTTGTTTGATAACACCATTCATGATATTTAATATATTTCCTTCAAACCATCATGACCCTGCCCCTTTAATATCGTCCCTCATGGGGTAATTTGACTTCCAGCACACTGTCACCACTTGCACTCATTTGGCTGAATATTTTGCTAGCTTTGGCAACACACTCCCACGTCTCTGTTGCCTCCTCTGTACTCACTTTATTGAAATTTACCCCTGAATCATCTGTCTCGGTTCATGCCCCCTCCTTTTGCTGTGTTCAAGGGGCCTGTAGGGGCTCCCTCCTTTCTGTTCCAGCTGGGTTTGTTGACACACAGTCAATCCTGGACCCCACAAACCCCCTCCTTCTACCTTCTCTGCGCAGTAAAGCTGCCACAGCTGTGAGCTGTATTAGCATAGCTGCCCAACAGAGGGGGAAAACTAAATATATTATAGCCATTAGCTTTTGTTTGTGAGGTGACAGTTTTAAAACATTTGAAGCTTTTCACTAACCAAAGCTTAGAGAAGACAAAAGCGCAGCACTGTGATTTTGGTTTAACTGCCATTTAAATATAGCCTCAGAAACTTCTGGGTCTGAGACAGTACACATAGATTCAGGGACTTGTTGCTAATAAATAGTAAGAAATCACCCTGATAAACATGGCATAGTTTAAAAAAAATTACATGGCACATGTAAACTGTGGCCTTTTTATTTGTTTGTGGTTTTGTTTTCTCAGGTGTGTAATAGCTTATTGTGGAATTCAACGTAAAATCTTCTGTTTTTTGAAGAAGTTTAGAGATTTAAAAAACCCTCATGTTAGACTCAGGTTATGTTTTGGTCAGTGAGAATTAATCCTGTATTTCATTAATTCATTCATTATTTTTACTAATTTTAGGCATGTGGAACATTTCCACACACAAGCAGTATTTGATTCCGTCATGTTGGTCGATGTTGTATTCAATATTTCGGCCCAGTTGTTTTAATAGAAATGTAAATGTGTTCCTTTTGTTTTGTTTTGTTTTCATTTTTTTAGCCTTTGTTTTCTCTGGCCTAATGTATTAAGTGATCGATTACACTGTTGATGGATTGTTCTGATACACTGGATTATTCATTTTGTGCTGAAAATAAGGAACAAGTTATAGGAGAACAGACTGTGCGGTAGGGTTCACTCAGTGTGTGTGTGATAGAGAAAACGCTACTCCTTGTGCACATATGTTCCCTGGTTCGTGTGTGTGTGTGTGAGAGAGAGAGATAGCGAGAGAGTGACTGTTTCTCTCCACATTTTGCTCTCTGTCTTCCAAAACTCACTTTTTGAAAGCGAGTTTATCAGCACTTATAAATGACTCCATCAGACAGTCGTGGTTTGAAACGAGCCTGAAAGAAAAATAGCACATCACGCCCCGTGTATGCAAACATCTCATATGCACTATTTTTGCATTTTTATTCCCCAGCATGAACTGCGTGGGGATATACTGATCAGTATGTCTATCCGTCTGTCCATTGTGCTGTCCATCTGTAATCATTTGATTTCCGGCTTAGAACTCGGAAAAGATTTCTTTTATCAAATTTGTCAGTTAGTTTTACTAGCCTGTGTCTATTAGTCGGTGTATTTTATTTCGGGATTTCTGCAATTCATATTTTCCGGCATGTGGAGGCCAAAGGGATTGGTCATCTCCTAATGAGTCTTGTTTGGTCTTATCTGCTGTATGAACAATGCTATTGTAGGCAGTGAGAACCAAAAAAACTCATTCCGACAAGTATATTGAGGTAAAAGTTTGGCTAATAAACAAAAACATTGAAAATACAAATTTATCAGAAAAACTGAAAGGTGTCGGAAATTTTTATTATTATTATTATTTATTTAAATTTTTTTGCTTTTGCATAGCATGAATGAACTTCAAACCATATGGAATGGTTTAGCGAGTGAAGAAATAAAAAAAAAATATGTAAACAATATACTTTGATTACAGCATTTTACCTTTCAGGCAAAGGGTGGCCACGACTATTTACACTTTTTTTTAATTAATTTTTTTTATATTATTATTAATTGCTATATATTGTTGATTGTTTACTTATTCTCATCAATATGATCCAATATTATATTAAATAAATACTTGAATAGTACTTGGTTTCTGATTTATCTTCATCAAGTTGCATAAGTGTACTGTATTTTTTAACTTCACTCGCTAAATCATTCCATATGGTTTGAATATCATTCTTGCACATTCTTTTCTTCTTTTTACACTACATAAATTTACCACCAATTACAGATTTTTTAAGGGACATTACATCATAATCTTTAGCAATTTATCTTCACAAACATTTCATTTTGTGAAATTAGTTCCTTGAAATCACTTAAGTTATATAATAGAGTATAAAAGGAAGGTAATTGTAGTAATAGTACCAAAAATCTGAACAGTCAGACAGGGGTTGGATACTTGTGTGATGTCCACAGTGTTCTTGTGTCCCACATCTGTTTCTGCAGGTGCAGGCATGAGCAAAGCAAAGATGAGCAGGGACAGACGGAGCAACCAGCCTGGATTCAGTAGAGTGACCCGCAGCTCCATCAGCTCTCAGGAGTCCACTTCATCTTCCTCTCATCAGAGCAAACCCTCAGACTCGGTCCTACTGGATGACCTGAGCCTCATGAGAGTGAGCGAGCTGCAGGCTTCATTATCACGGTGAGATGTGGTGGTGGCTTTTTTAATTGTGCCAATTACTAGGATTATTAAAGTGATACGAGTTCTGCTCATCATTTCAGAAAAGGGAAGCCATCAAAAGCAGGCACTGACGTCAGTAAGAGCACCTCAGGTCGCTCAGTACCACGGGGAGGGCTTGAGACCGTGGGTCAGCTGATGAAGCTGGGGCGCTTGCGTAACGTGGTGGTGGTGGCTGGTGCTGGAATCAGCACAGCCAGTGGCATACCTGACTTTAGGTGAGATTCCCTTTTTGTTCCAAGCAGTGCACTGCTGCACAACAGTAGTGCTGAATTCTCTATTCTGATGGATCAGAAGTTGTGGGTTTAATTTTATGAAAAAGCCTGGCTTCAGTACACAGGACTTTGTTGTCTAGGTTTGTTGACGCTGTGGTTTTCTCCCAGTCCAAAAACATGCACATTAGGCTAATTGGCTGTTCCAAATGTGAGTGGGAATGGTTGTGTGTGTATGTGTTGGAATACAATGGACTGGCAAGCTGTTGTATCCCGCCTTCGCTGAGTGTAGGCTGATATAGGCTTCAGCCTCCCAGCGACCCTGATAGGATTAAGCAATTTGGCAAATGTGAGTAAATGTTATTTATGAATGATAATTACAAGTACATACTGATGAAATGTTTTAATAAAACATGCCATCATGGATAAAACTACACTTTATATATATTGAAACATACTGTATTATTGATTTACATGGTATGATTAAACAATAAACGGATTATTGATCCAGAAAATAAAGTTACTGAAAATTAAAATATCGCTAATTTCGGTCAAAATGTGCAAAACTGAAGGGCTCGGGGGGACCACTCATTATTTAATAGGCCTGAATTTTTATTGGGTTATTTTTCATCAAACCTTCCAAAATAAGAGGGTGTGTGGGGAAAAATATTGAAAATGTTTTTTTTCCCCATATAAAAATTGGCCACCCTAAGGAATATCATACAAGAATTATTTTGTCTTGCAGGAGTTGTATCACTTTTGTTCAAATTCATCTCCTGATCTGCCTGTTTTTTCCCCGAAGCAGACATACAAAACTTATTTTATGTGAATACTACTACGCAGCTTACCCATCCACGTAACACAAACCCATGTTAGCTTCTTCTGTCATAACGTGCCGCAAATCACAGGTTGTTTGTGATACCAGCTTTTTTTTCCCCATCAGAACACCAAGCACAGGTTTATATGCCAACCTGGAAAAGTACAACGTTCCCTACCCTGAAGCCATCTTTAATATTGACTACTTCTCTGATGACCCTCGTCCTTTCTTCTCTCTGGCCAAAGAGCTGTACCCTGGTAGACATCGACCCAATTACATCCATTACTTTATCCGTATGCTGCATCAGAAAGGTCTGCTGCTCCGCATGTACACCCAGAACATCGATGGCTTGGAGAAAAGTACGTTTAACAAAACATTTTATAAATATTTACAGACACATTTTTCTTTAAGGAAAAAAGCAGCAATGAGAAATGTTTTGTCTTCTCGATTCTTCATAGTGTGTGGTATTCCTGATGATAAACTGGTGGAAGCTCATGGGAGTTTTGCGACGGCCTCCTGTCACTTGTGCTATACACCGT
Organism: Neosilurus mollespiculum; assembly: GCA_030014195.1. NCBI lineage: Eukaryota > Metazoa > Chordata > Actinopteri > Siluriformes > Plotosidae > Neosilurus > Neosilurus mollespiculum. Next base: position 25,625,984 of record JAQMYF010000004.1, read on the forward strand.
TTCCTGCAGACGAAGCCAAGGTGAAGATTAATGATAAGTTACAGCTGCCCTATAAGGACTGTTCTGTGATCATGATCGTCTCCTTTATTTTACGTTCTTTTCAGAAAGCCATCATGAGTGATGATGTCCCCACATGCACATTCTGTTCTGCTACAGTCAAGCCGAATGTCGTGTTTTTCGGAGAGGACCTACCTGAAAAGTATTTCCAACATGAAACAGACTTCCCCAAAGCAGACCTTCTCATCATCATGGGCACGTCATTAAAGGTCCGAGTTAAAAATATTCATCATCAAACCTACAGGGAAATTTTACATTTTCACATTAAACACAGTCTCAGCTTTTTGATGTTTACATTTACAGCATTTGGCAGACGCTCTTATCCAGAGCGACTTACAATTATCATTTTTTATACATCTGAGCAATTGACGGTTAAGGGCCGTGCTCAAGGGCCCATCAGTGGTGATAGTGAGGATTGAACCGCTGACCTTCGGACCAGAAAATGTTTACATGCACGCATGCATGTGCGCGCGCGCGCACACACACACACACACACACACACACACACACACACACACACACACACACACACACACACACACACACACACACGATGAAAAGCTTAATCCTACTATGCTTGCTGGGGTGACTGGAGCCTATCTCAGCCAACACTGGGGTGGTACACCTTGAATAGCTTGAATATTGACCATTGCGGGCAAAACACACACACGCAACGATTCACACTAACACCTAGGGTAAATTTGGAACAGCCGGTTAGCCTAAAGTGCAGTCCTAGCTGTACTGAGTCTGAGTGTGGCTACCTCAAATTTATTGTGCAAGGACTAAGCAATTCTGGTTCTGGGTGGCATGGTGGCATATTGGTTAGCACGCCACGTCACAGCAAGAAGGTCTACGTGGGTGTTTCTGTGTGGAGTTTGCATGTTCTCCCTGTTCTTGCGTGAGTTTTTTCCAGGTACTCCAGTTTCCTCCCACAGGCCGAAGACATGCATATTATGCTAATTGACTTTTACAAATTGCCCCTAGATATGAATGTGTGTGTGTGTTGGCCCTGCAATGGACTGGAAAGCTGTTCAAGGTGTACCCCACCTTCACCCAGAGGCTGCTGAGATAGGTTCCAGTCTCCCCGTGACCTAAGTAGGATTAAGTAGTTCAGCGAATGATGAAGGTTCTGATTTTGACTCTGAAGGTTAGATTAAAGGTAAGCTTTTTTTGTGGTAGATTGAGCCCTTCGCCAGTCTAGTAAACACCGTTAGATCCAGAGTTCCACGTCTACTGCTGAACCGACACGCAGTGGGGCCGTTTGAGCATAAACCCCTGAGGAGAGGAGACTATGTGGAACTGGGAGATCTGGCAGACTTGGTCAGAAGACTCGCTGAGATCCTGGGCTGGCATACAGAGATTCAACACCTGATGAACAGCAGTGAGAACGGGGTATGTACTGGAGTTGAGCTGCTATAATTTCTGGTATAATAATTTCTTGAGTCATGTGATGTGTTAAATAATTTTTTTAGTATATACTACATGGAAACATAAGAAAAGAAAACACTTAAATGAAAATGCTATGGTTTCATTTTTACTTTAAAAATGTTGTTTTTAGGGTGAACTGTGTAAATATATGGACAGGAGCAAAAGAACAGTGTAGCAACATCATTTTATACCCTTTTCAGAATTTTAGAGAAAGAGAAATAAGCTTAAGTGAGATTTTTTTATGACTTATTTTTCCATTTTAAACTGAATAAAAGTGACGCAGCCTGTTCCTACGACCGTGCCAAACTCTTGAGTGTCCGTCGTTTTGATCCAAGCATTATTTACTTAAAATAATGGTTTTTAATCCCCTTACAGACCGATCAGGTCACACCACTTCTCAGGATAAACTAACAGACATTATCCACCCTGCAAACTCGCGATAATACTTGAATTAATTAAAAATGTAAAAATAACCAATAAAATATCATTTTATTTTATTTTCTTATGGTGTGTGTGTGCAGATTTTATTTAAATGATGCTCTGACCCAAGCACTTTGTCACTCAACTGACTGTATTTTGTTCACAAAACACTCACTGCATCAAACCCAAAGCGCGCGCGTGCTCTCTCTCTCTCTCTCTCTCTCTCTCTCTCTCTCTCTCTCTCTCTCTCTCTCTCTCTCTCTCTCTCTCATATATATTTGCCCAACCGTTTAATCCTATTGCTGGGATGTGTCCTGAACAGCTCACCCAACCATCACAAATTCCACAACACACACATTCACACCTGGGAGCATTTTGGAACAGCCAATTAGCCTAAAGGGCATGTTTTTAACTGTGATAGGAAACCAGAGTACCCAGAGGAAACCCATGCAAGCATGCAAACTCAACACAGAAACCCCCTTGCTGACACGGACTCAAACCCAGGACCTTCTTGCTGTGAGACAGACATGCTAACGACTACACCTCTGTCCCGCCTACAAAGATTTCGCCCTTCACTATTCAGAATATTGTGCCTACAGTAGTGTATAATCAGTCAGCTTTGGGTGGTGCTTCTGAGGCAGAGATTAGAATATTTGAAGGAGGACACACCTCACTTTTGTGTTGCAATGTTCTCTAGTTTTAAGATATTTGCTTCAATCTCCTTTAGGATTTGCAGCCCACCCCCATGGTGATATCTGGTCCACAATCAGATGGCGAACATCAGCACAGGGCGTGCTCCTGCAGCAACAGCGAAGAGAGTGACTCATCAGAGACGGACAGCAAGAGCACTTGAGTTAATGTGCCACTGCAGTCACAGCCTGTCTCAGACCTCTTTACTTCCAGTCCAGCTAATGGCCATGTTATCTTTTTTATTTAAGGTAATATTATTGTGGGTGTCTTTCTTGACGGGTTGAAGGCACTTTCTTACCTCTGTGAACATTTTCATATAAATATTTAATGATCTACATATGCAGATCTTTTCTGTCCTGTCTTTTATATTGGACTTTTAAACATAATGCTAAAACAAGTAGAAATCTGATGGACAACTTACGGCGTAGGCATGTTGATGTACGTCTGTGATTGTTTGGTTAAAATGTATTCTGGGGAACTTGGGGTAGGTCCAGCTCTACGACGACAGTGCTGAATTAGCATGGGAGGCGTGACCTCCTCAGTGTGTAGTGTCCCGCTGTGTGTGTTTTCACAGGCCCTGCTGGGGCCTCCCTCCAGAACTCTAATAAATGTCTTTGCCTGGCAACAAAGAACCAATATCCTCTGTGTGTGTCAGTAAATGGTGTGAGAGAAGTGTAATCTTGGTTGCCAGTGTGTAATGAAGAGCAAGCCTTTATTACAATTTGCACAGTTGAAGAGATGATGATCGTGTAATCCTGATCATATCTACACACATCTGTTTTTGTACCATAAATGTAGGTACTTGTATAAGAAGTCGTAACATTTTTAAAAATATGTCGTCAAACATGTGTTGGATATGTTTAGTTTGAGATTGAAGATCGAAGTATTTGTGTGCCTTCCATATGGAGGGTATAAATATAAACTCTAAGTCTAAACATTTCAGGAAGAAGTTGTATTCTGGATTTCCAGCTGCTGCTGTGGTTTGCTTTTGTTTCATTTTTGCAGTATGTGCATTGTATCAGTTCCTATTTGTATTTCTGTTGATAAAAGTATTTAAGTTCTGGCTGCTTGTTCTTTTTTTTCTGAGAACACTGCTGCCTGTTATCACTGCTAATCTTAATTTGCATGTTTTAATAATATCTTTTATGATGCATATTAAATAACATGTATGAATAATAATAAAAAAAAGCTATTTTTTTAAATTGCTGAATCAGACATGCAGATGAGCGCTTGTTAGATTATATCCTGAAGTGCATTTTTATAATTGGTCCATAAAAGTATTCACCTCCAGCCCTGAAGGCCAAGTCTAACTTTGAATATTCAGCATTAAATTGAGAGAAACATTAAAAACAAACAGTAATGCAATAATCTGTAGAACAGAAAACACTGACAAATTCCTAATTTAAACAGTGTTTAGTCACAGTATGAAAAAAAGATATTACACACATTACTAATCATACATGTACATAATCAAGGAAAACACATTCTGAATGTGGTGACATCCAGTCAAATAAAGTGTAGACTTAAAGACTTAATAAAGAAACAAGTGTAGAAACGTTTCTTAAATCAAGATAATGTGTATTTATATTTTCACTATACAGGTGATTTATAATAAATAAAATAGACTGATAATCTCTAAAGCAAACAAACTTTAAAAAGATGAGTCACATAATAATGTATGAATAATAATGATGAAATAGAAGCACTCAGAGAGCGCAAACCGCCACCAAGGAAGGACAGTCTCTACTGTTTTCCCTCAATCAAACTAATCATTTGTTTCTTGACCCAGTCTCTACCTTCCTTGGAAATTTCAGGAAAATCCATTCATAACTTTTTTTCGCAAAGTTGTTCACAGACAGATGAACATACACCGGCAAAAACATAACCACCTTGGTGGAGTTAATAAAGAGCCAGTCTACAGAAAGTCAATGCATTCTCAAGAATTCTGAGAAAAAGGTGGTTCGGTTTTAAGTTATCAGAAGTGGATGGACAAACAGATCAGTGTTTAGTATACTATCTGGAATGGAAATGGCTTTTGTCTGAATAACGAAGAATTTGAAGAACTATTAATCTAAATAATCTTGATTAAAAGCATAAAGAGAAGAGGCCTGTTTGCCCAATTAAGAGAAATAAAGCACTAAAAGTTAAAAAATGAACGAATGTCTCTGAGCAGAACTATCCATCACTTGTACAGCAGTGTTTCCGGCATGTTTTACTGTACAGTAACAGTTAAGCTTTTTTTTTTTTAATACACTATGAACAAAATTTACACCAACCTATTTAAGTATTGATGTTATATATGGCTTGAGTCTTGATCTGTTCTCGTTACTAATGATCTGTTATTCTTAAGATTGTCCAAATGACTGAAGCAGTGAAGTCATGCTAAAAATATAAAGGCTAGCATGTGGCACTAAAACCAGACTAGCGATCAGAGACATTCAGTAATTTCTAATCTTCAATCATTTATATTTAATTACAACATCCATATTGTTGTATCTCACTCTCACTCACTCATTTGCTGAACCGCCTTATTCTATTATGGTCGTGGGGAGGCTAGAGCCTATTCCAGCCAACACTAAGCAAAGGCGGGGTATACCCTGAACAGCTCTCACCAAAACATTGCAGGGTCAACACACACATAACCATTCATACTCATGTCCACACCTAGGGGCCATTTGGAACAGCCACTTAGCTGAGTGCATGTGTTAGGACTGCGGGTGGAAACCGGAGTACCTGGAGGAAACCCATACAAGCACAGGGCGAACATGCAAACTTGACTCAAACGTTCTTGTGAGGCGGACATGCTAACCCCCACACCAATTTTACACTATTTATAGTTACAAAATAATATTAACAGTCTAACGTCTTACATTTTCTCTATTACTGTTAGGCGTACAGTTAATGCCTGTTAACAGTTCAGTGCACCTCGAATACGGTAATGAAGGATAACAAAGTGCCAAAGTAAAGACAAATTTCAAACAGATCACACAGTAAAAAAACCCAAACCCAAAACTAATACATTACAGCATGTGCTTTCTGCTTCTGAGTGGAAAAGTGGGACGGTGGGTGTACAGTTTGCAACTGAGGTGGATTTCATTAGATTCTTTTACTTTGGTCATATCCTGAGCATCAGCGAGGGAGTCTATGAATGCGGCACAACATTGAAAAAAATCGATTAAATCTATTCATTTGTGCCACAAAAATACAAACCTTGTCAGTTTGGGTTCTGAGATAAACATTCTGTTGTCCATAGTACATTTATAATCAACAATGATGTCACAGAGCACTAAAACTCAAAAGCTCACCACATCACCGTCATGTTTGTGCAGGACAGAAATACTCTGTGCTTGTTTGATTCATGTTCACTACACTGTCACTCAGTCTTGGTCATTAATTTGCATTAATATATAACATGGAACAAAAATCAAACTGGACCAAATATTGTTTTTAGCACGCACACGCACACACACACACTTCTTTAGAAGGAGCTCTGACTTCGTGGGGGTTCAGTGACTGACTGTGTGTGTAAGTAGAGCTGGCCGGTCTTAATCCGAGTCCGAGTCACCGCTGTCTAGAACGTTGCATCTGTGCACTGTCTCCTCTAGGGGGGCTAGTGAGCCATCCTTCCTCACTCCCATTGGTCTGATCAGTTGGTGTCTGCAGGGAGAGGACAGAGCAGTCAGATGAATAGGATGAAATCATTATAGTTTCTAATTATTAGTTTATGAACAACATTCACAAACAAATGCAGGGAAAACACTGCAGTCTAATTTGTTTATATACAAAACAAGCATTATTCACTGTAGGTGAGACTGAGTTAAAAAATATTACATACTACTAAATAATTCAGTATATACTACACCAGAACATGAGAAAAGCAAACTGATTTTTGTGGTTTATTTTTACATATTTTAGCCATTACAGCGGCAGGTCAGGTGAACTCTGTGCACTCTGAGCTAAGCAGTAGTGACTCCATGCTAGGCTAAAACTCTACCCAGAAAAACTACTCTGTTCATTCCAGTTATGTGAAATAAAGCAAAATTTGTAATGAAAGTATTGAAATGGTAAGAACAGACTTTTTATTTTCAAGAATTGAAGGGCTGAGAGCCACAGTGGTCCAACCCACAAAAAATGGGGAGGGGGGGGGGGGCGCTGAGATAATTTCATATTTTGACAGATATGGATACGGTCTGTGTGTAACAGAATGGTCTCTTTGTCTTCCTTATGACCTTGAATCATATCGTGAGCATTATCCCTGATTATTCAAATCAGGCAAAACAGCTTTTTGTTGGTTATACCAGTCTGGTTTTCCGCCCTTTAATTACACTTTCCCCACCTAATATGACTGTATCGGGCTGCTGTGAGGAACAGACCTGTCCTTGACATCACCTGACACCAGTGACCAGGGAATAGCCATCATAAGCTGTATGAGGCAACTGACAAGGTGGCTTGCCGGCGAGACTCTCTCCTAACCTAACCACTTCGGGATAGCATATACTACACAGGAACAAAGCGAAAAGAAATTAAAACAAAATTTTTTATTTTTATTTTTTACATTTCAAAGCGAGACAGTGATGACGGCTTCAAGTGACCGCGACACACTGTAACTCATGTGTTTTGATTCAAGTTGGAATCATCTTGATTCTTTATCCACTCAGATTAATATCTCTGAGCAGGCAAGCCAATCAGATCATGCCGTTCCCGTGTAGTGTATTCTAATAAAATTTAAATTATTGAGTGAGGTGAAGTATGATATGGAGAATTATTCAGATTGAACAGGTGTTATCTGCTGATTCTTCATATCATACAAAAGACTAATTCTATAAATCGTTTTCTTTTATTCATTTAAAATATTTTTCGCTTATTTAATTTATGCAGTGTAAATGATGGCTAAGTCAGCTCACAGGAGAATACACAGCTTCAAATGTTTTCAATGAGTAATTTTCCAACTCACAATCCCAGGATAACGCAAAAAAAGAAATAATAAATAAATAGTTATACTTGTTAAAATTTACTAATAAGCAAATAAGCATGTCCTTGGACTGTGGGAGTAAACCAAAATACCCGGAAGAAACCCGCACAATCACAGGGAGGTCATGCAAACTACTATGTTAACCACTATGCCACCATGCCTCCCAAAAAAAAACAGGTTAGTGAGAAAAATCTGAGAAGGCTTCAGTGTGCAAGGGAACAGAAAGACTGTAGAAAAGGAAAACGGTCATGTGATCTGAGGAGTTGAGATTTACCCTATTCCAGAGTGATGGTTGTGTCATGGTAAGAAGTAAGGTACAGGAAGTGATGTACCCATCATGCATAGTGGCCACTGTAAGAGCCTCTGGAGGCTGTGTTATAATCCGGGGTTGCTTTTGTTGGTCAGGTCGAGGCTCAGCAACATTATGTGGTGGTAAGACACCAAAGTCAGCTGATGATCTGAATGTACTGAATGACCAGGTTATACCATCAGTGAAGTTTATCTACCCTGATGACATGGGTTTAATTCAAGATGACAATGCCAGGATTCACAAAGCAAAAAATTGTAAATGAGTTGTTCAGGAAGCACAAGAAGTCATTTTCACATATAAATTGGCCATCAGTACGTCCTGACCTTAAACTCAGTGCAAGTGGCTGGGATGTGCTGAAGATGGGCTGTATGAAGGGGTTCAACTGGCATATTGTAAATATAAGTTCTCAGCAAAACATGAATGCAACTTTGGGTGGAAATAAATACCAAGATGTTGCATAAAGGTTGTCGAAACAAAGCCACAATGACTGTGCACAATAATCAAAGATAAAGGTGGCAGCTCAAGGAAGGGTGCAGCTTTCTTTTGATCAGGTAGTGTATTTTCCAGTTTGCACTTCTTGTATGCATGTTTACTATTCAAAATGGAGCACATCACACAATCATGAAGAGAATAGTGACAACTAGCTGCTTGGGTTGATCATTTCATGCAGTTGTTGCATTCACATCTCATGAATGTCGTTTCGCAGGCCACCAATTTGTCATTATAATCCACCTGCTCTTTGAAAGCAACCCATTGTGTCAGCCATTGTAATACCATTGAGGTTCTCCCTTTAAAGAGGCCTGTTGATGTGTTCGACATCTTTCTTTTCCTTAACATCCGGATACATAAGGGCCCTTGGAATCATGGCCCCAAAGACAGCCCTTCAAACACACACCCTGAACCTGGCCCTTTAGCTGTGCACACCCTACCTTCCCCCTGCTTTGCAGTTTAATTACAGGATCAGTTCTCATTCTAATCTCTTCAAAGCCACGGCTGCTCCTTCACGCTAATCCAATTATATCTGCACTATGTGTCACTAGCACAGCCAAAGATAATTCATCAGAGCATGATCCAATCAAAGCAAAACCCAAGATTATCACAACATTATCCAATCAAAGCTTAAAAAAAAAATAGCTCAATTACATTTTTGTCTGAAATGTGGAGCAAATAAATGATGGACAAATTCATTTTCAGGTTATTCACAAATTTGTAGTTATGTCAAATTCAAATAAAGATAAACTCCTTAAACACAACATCATGAAACTTCACACCTTTCTGAACTGCAGCTTTGCGGATAAATACACAATTTTTTAAAAAGCAGCTTTAAAACTTTAGATTTTTTTTGAAAAGTTAGGAGCCAGTCGGGCCGTGAGTGTGTGTATTTGACGTAGACACAAATTGCTTTGGTAAATTTGTTAAACACGATACTCTAGAACTCATCAGTGCATCTGTCTGACATTGCTATATATTTGTTTAAGCTATATGCACTGAATAAAGTTCAAAGATGGCTCCACTGTCCTTAAATTAACAAAAAAAAAAAAAAACATTCACACCTTCTAATTAGTTTCACAGATGATGATGTAGTGAGCAGAAATATGAGTATAAGCGAGTGTGTAGGGGGGTGGGCCTGAGTCAGTGCTAATTGGAGCGAGTCAAGCAGCAGGAGGGTGGGGGAACATTCTTGTAGGGCACTGAGCTGTCTCCCTGAGCAGCCGTACTGGGGGAATTGGTGACTGTCCCTCTGCCCTCGCCACATCACCTTCTTTCTCCTCAATGAAGAGAATAGGTGCGGAGGAAAACAGAAAAAAGGATCCTTTCGAGGGAGGAATCTGCTTCTCTTGGGCACACGCTGCTCATTATGGCTCAACCACCCTAGAGATGGACGATAACAATGATGTCTTCTTGTGTTTGCAAACTTATTCAACATCCCACATATCTTTCTCCTCTCACTCTCTCTCTCTCTTACACACACAGACACGTTTCTCTATCTTTATGAGGATCTTAATCTCAGTGATCAGGAAATGTAACTGCCTCTTTTAGAGCCAGCTTCTTGCACATTTTAAAGAGTTCTCTGGATGGCGGTTGAAACTGATGGTCTTGGAAGATATAATGTGGTACTGTTGAGACAATTTAGAGCCATTATGGCCAAATAGAGCAGATGACTAACAGTAAAATCTCAGTGTGACCTCTGATATGACGCTCGTCTAAAATTAACCAATAGGACAATGACATAGGATAACATGAAACTCATGGGACAGTTATAAATACAGTAGCGGCAATGATAATACTTAAACAAACAAATAAGACCACTTCTGACTGTAGTGATTGATGATGTAAGAAGAACGCTGTGGAAAATTGATAAGAGAATCTGCATTATATAATCTGGTGCAAAGAATACATTACTACACAGTCTACCAGGGATAAATGTCACAAATAATCATCTTAAAACAATCTAAAGCTAGCTCTAATTTTAGTGGTTAGCACGTCCACCTCACAGAAAGAAGGTCCGGGGTTTGAGTTGAGGGCTCGGTGCGGGCGTTTGCGGTGTGGAGTTAGCATGTTCTCCCTGTGTTTGTGCGGGTTTCCTCCCACAGTCCAAAGCCATGCACATGCTAATTGGCTGTTCCAAATTGCCACTAGGACTGAGTGTAAATTGTTGTGTGTGTTGGCCCTGCAATGGTGTGGCAAGCTGTTCAGGGTGTACCATGCCTTCTCCCAGTGTTGGCTGAGATGGGCCCAGCCTCCCCGCAACCTTAATAGGACTAAGCGGTTCGACAAATGAGTAAACGCATAAACTTTATCAAATCTGTAAAATTAGTTGGGGTTTTTTTGTGTGACACTGATCTGACACTATTCTATTAATCTGAGGGCATTCGGTCCTCACAAGCAGTTAAATACATGTGTACACATGCAATCACACACATCAACCCCCTCTTCAAAATGGGTCAGTGTTCACCTTGTTTTGTGATAATGCTTGACACGCCTGAATACAGAGAATACACAAAAGAAAAACACATTATATGTATGAATGTGGAGCGCAAAGGACCAAAAGCTCACTGTGTGTGCCAATTAGCTGGTAATTAATGCAGTAGGACTGATGTGGCAGCCTGTGTGACGGTGGCTTGCATTGACTCCTGCTGAATGCTGCAGTCTAGAGGAAGGCCAGCTGTAAATGAGGCAGAAGGACGCAGCGAGAGATTCTTGCCTTAATGAAGCGGTTGGTAAGGAACGTGTTTAGAGCAACGCATCATCTCTTCATACTGGAGCCTCACCAGCCTTTGCTACTGCTTGTTGATAGAAAGGTCAACACTGAGGCAGTGTACACTTACCAAAGTCTCTAATGAGAGAGAGTAAGAGGAGAGGAAATATTATGCACTTGCTCGGTTTACAAATACTCTTATTTGCCGGGACTTGGAATGGTTGGACAGTAAGGAATAATTAAAACATGAATTTTATCATAAGAGCTATTTTATTAAATCTATGACTAGGAATAATCATTCAGCTTATCTGATGTCAATGATGGAATACGTCAGCTTGTACAAGAATACCAAGAATTAGCAGGTGGCTTTCCACCAATTATCATCATCATCATATGAGGATGATGATGATGATAACATCTATTACCCCTTGAAATAGCAAACCAATCTGATTGGGCCATTCCCTTGTTGTATATTCTAATTTACAAAATACAGCTGGGAAGAGTATTTTATTCTACATTATTTTACAGCCTTGTTGAATACAGGCTTCTGATTGGTGAATTACAACATTCTGTGGTCTGTTATTTCTGAATAGCACATCATTGCTATGTATACTGGACTGTTGCTCTGGACCACATCATTGAAGTTAGCAATAAGATTATTTTAAAATCAATAAAAATGTGGCGTAGTGGTCAGCACGTCCACTTCACAACAAAAATGTTCTGGGTTTGAGCTTGCATGGGTTTCCTCCAGGTACTCCAGTTTCCTCTCACAGTCCAAAGACATATACATTAGGCTAACTGGCTGTTTCAGATTAACCCTAGGTGTGAGTGAAGGTGTATTATTTGTAAAGAATAAGAAAAAGTCTCAATATAAGAAAATTACAAATATATATATATATATATGTGTGTGTGTGTGTGTATGTACACACACACATACATACACACACACACATGTATGTGTGTGTGTGTAACTGTAA
>JAQMYF010000004.1:25675999-25686217 GCA_030014195.1 Neosilurus mollespiculum
ACACTGTATTAATCCCACAAGACAAATTATTGCCTCTGCATTTAATCCATGCAAACTGAGCATCACTCAATTGTGTGTACACAAATTTCAGCATTGTTCAGGTATTTTTGTAAATGAAAGTCAATGACGTATTTGGAAACTCACCCTGCAAGTTCTCGAACACTTTTGTAACCCATTATTGGTGTAAAGATGTGTTTTGCAAGAGAATAATTGATTGTTTTAAATAGTGATGATTTTCAAAAACCGTGGGGTTGACCATGCATAGGGTATCCTTTGCACAGGACATGCCTTTAATAAAAAGCATACAACCAAAAGTGGAGAGAAAGTGGGCTGCAGTGGAACCAGGTAATGCTGTCAGCATAGGTTTTTTCTTATGTAATTAAGCACACATTAATCGTGGTCAGGAAAATAATCTTGATTATTTGCATTAATTAATTTCATTGTTTGTTGATTGTAAATTGATTAATTAACTATTGTCACAGGCCTACTGTATTCTGGGCTTATAGACAGCTTACTAGTTATTTCTAAAGAAGCTTTGATTTCGGGAGCATTTTTGAAACTGCACTTGATTAAGCTTTTGTTATAGAATCTAATAAATACAAATCATGAGCTATGATACAGATAAGATGTAAATCACACACTTTTTCGAGTTGTTGGTGTGGATGTAATGGAAAAGCCTTCACTCATATCAAAAGGGGAGGGAATTTTTAAAAGAGCATGACACAATCCTCACATTGTACAAGTAAGTCCAGTCAGTGTGTGTGTTATAAACCCTGCGACTATTCAGAGCACCAGGCTGAAATACTGCCCAATCATAAAATGGGAAGCAGGAGGAAACACTTGCGGAGGGGGGTTAGCCTTTGTTAATTAGCTGTTTTGTACCGAGAGCTGCATTATCAAAACACTGCAACCAGCTGTGTCTTTGATATTCACAGACAGAGCTGAAGAGGAGGGGGTCTTCGCCACTTCTTATAGTCCTTCTTACAGCTACTTCGCTATAGACACTGCTGTTAGCTAAGAGTTAGCACGGCAGCCATGTTGGGATTTTGGTTTTGTGAGAAATCCCTTGAGAATAAATATGCAGGAATGATGGTGACTTTAAAGCCATAGGAACAATATTATGTTTTGATATTTTAAATATGAAGAAGCTCTGTCATAAAGTAGGTTTAGACAAATCTGAATGCCAATTTAGGTTTAGACTGAATGATGAGAAAAACTCCTTGAGATGAAATATCTTCTGCATGACACCAGCTAGTGGGATTACAAATTACAGCCGGAGAAGTGTAAAGGCAAACTGCATATTTAAAAGGACATTCAGTATGAGTATACTGATAATAAGAATCCTGAGATGAACACGTGACATTCTGACATGCTGATATCTATCGTATGGGGGTTGCACCCTAACGCAGCTGTAACAGGATATCACAGATCTTGGAGACTCACCAAAGCTGGGGGCGCTGTGCAGCGTCATGTCCCGGATCACTCTCGTTCCAAAACAGGACCACATGAGAAGAAACTGCTGAGCAACCTTCTTCAGGGATCCGGGTCTCTTCCCTGCCACCTAAAGGAATATTACCATGATAAAGGCTTTGGGGAGGAGCACAAAGGGCCTTAACCTTAACGTCCATGCTGGGGTCTAACCCCACAGGAACGAAAAACATGTCAACAAGTCAACTATTTGATTTTCCCCAGGGGACACGCCTTCCCATTCAACTATTGTCTGCTGAGTAGTGGATGTTCCCAAGGCGACCGCATTTTTACAACCATATATCTGCAATATAATGGGTGCAAACGGGGCCATGAAGACATCATTAAGTTAGGGAACTGCAGCACAAATGACTCACCATAAGCACATCGTAATGGGGTAGGAATTTAGATGGATATTTCACATTTCAGGAGCACTGCTGTTAAGATGGACACCTGGAGTATATTTAGGGAAGGCTTACAAATAATTTGTGTGTATTTGTGTGTGTGTGTGTGTGTGTGTGTGTGTGTTTATATTTTCTCAAAAAAAAATTAAAAAATTAGAAGAATAACTGTTTATCATGGTCTGATCTGTGAATAGTTTTCTAACTGATGTTTCTACCAACTGAAGAGTCATAAAAGCTGAACTGACCCTCACAACACATCTGTCCACCATAGAGTCGAGCCACTCAATGTACGCTTCAATGGGGGACTGATCCTCCAGCAGCCGGTCAAACTCCTGATATACTGAGTGAGAAAAAACAGAATGAGAGACTGAATGTAAGAAAAATGTTTGAATTTCTAGGATATGAGTACAGTGTTAATGTTAATTATTATATACCACATGGAATGGGGCGATCTGATTAGTTCATTATCTGGGGGATAATAAGCATTATCCCAGGTAGATAATAAACAAGCCAAAATGGCTGACAAAGATTCAAGGTTTGCCACTGATTTTGAAATCCTAAAAATTCAACAAAATGCCATCCAATCCAAAAGAATACAGATTTCCTACATAATACAGAATTCACATTTTTAAAGGTTAAACTGCACTTTACACACATTGAGTTTCAAGACATGCTATCAGGAAGCATTGTGATGGAGCTGATCATTGATCATTTTCACACTTCAAAAATGGAAAAAGAATAAACCATATAAATCTCATTTTTGTTTGCTGTTTTTTTTGTGTTTTGCATAGTATATACTAAAACGTTTTTACTTAACACACTTCAGCTATGTAAAAATAAACTAAAAATGTAATTTTGCTTTTTTGTTTGCTTTCTATGTTTCCATACAGGATATACTAAAACATTCACTTCAGATCGTGTATTTTGCTGAATGGAATGTTGTTCCATTCTATGGACTATTCGGCAACACCCGCTGAGCGTGACATGAATAACTGTTAATTATCAACCAACAGTGATTCATAGTCCAAAGTAATATATCCACAAGCAGTGGAAAGTTTACAGCATGTACTTCTTGGAGGGATAAACTACATTTTTAACTGAAAAATTAAATAATGAACTTAGCTGAATGAAGACATTATGTCTTTTAATACAATTCTGAGCACTGTTGCAGTGGCAACAGCCGATTTTTGAACTTTGATCTTATTAGTCATTTGTGGCTCACCACTGAAATGAGTCTGAAATTCTCCCTGGGTGTTAAAGCATGAGGGGAAAGCTCCGTTAACCTCTCAGTGGCTGTAATTAAAGACTGCCTCTCATGACCGTGGGAATGATTCAGCTCGAGGTACCTACTACAGCTACTGAGTGACATCAGACTGACATCAAACATCAAAATGTAAATTTTGTCAGGGAGCACAATACTTCCTATACAGACACTAGCAATTCACTGTTAATCACTACTAATAAATTCAAATCAACTTCAGCTTTTAGCAAAGGGTTACGTGGGGAGCAGGGATGACACATCTGTAAAGTCAGAGTAGCTAGAAAGAGACCAAAACGTTACTTGTATTCAGTTAAGAGCAGTGAGCCCTGAGTCTTTATATTTAGGTATATATTACTGCACTGTTCTTATACTGCATACTTAATATTTCAAACTGTACTGAAAAAAAGTATTTCTACAGTGTATTACAATTAACAAATTGAAAACTGTTTCCTCACCTCTCTAGCAGGTTTTATCATTCTATGAGCTATTTGGTCAGTCACTCACATTGGATTATGAGTCGTCTCTGGTCGTCCCGCGAGTCCTCCATCGTGTAAAGTGTCTGCTTAGTGATGCTGTTCAGATCTACATTCCTCCAGTCCTCCAGCATCTGAAAGGTGATGTCAGCACTGTGGATCACAGTCCGGGATGCCTACAGGTATGAAAGTGTGAAAGAAAATTAGTTTAGTGGGGACACTACAATACAAAGAATAATACTTATACCAACAAATCAATTCATAGGTTGCGTTTTACACAGGTTCCTTTTTCATGAAACGTAACAGTGTATGATAGGATATTAAGAGTAAAATAAAATAAAAATCAGTGTTTGCACCTGAGTGATATATATATAGTACTCTCAATATATAGCATATATAGTTTATGGTATACAAGTCTCGAGCCACTATTTATTTTTTAAGTACAAACTCCGTTACTGATCTTTATTTGATGACCTGTACATTATCAGGTCAGTACAAAATCAGTACAAAATTACATTTTGACAAAGAAAATGCTTGTGTGTCAGGCATTGCCTAAAAGTGGAGCTCCGAAAATGTGTAAGTTTACAGAAACATGCATGCAAACAGTAAAAGAATAAGCTGCTTTCTACTGCTAAACTTGCTTTTTTGCAAGTGCACTCAGTGCCGACGGCGAATATTTTTCCAACTATTTTCTTTATTTACTGGGTTGCCTGTGTGGGCACGTAAGTACAGTCGCGGCAACAAAATCAAGCTCATGACTTTACGATACTTGCAAAAGCATGGAGCTCTGGAGCTCCGCTATAACACAGGAGAGCATTTTAACCAAACAAACAAAAAAAAATTGGAAGAAAGAAAGGCTGGTGGATATTGCTGCAAAAATAAAAAGCAAGTGTAACAGTCAAATTCTCCAGAAGAACTATGGCTGGTTCTGCAATATTGCATTAAATGTTCAGTAAAACCTACAGCTCATTTCCTTAAAAAGTTGACTTTGTTTAATTTACTACTGTTTACTTCTCTTCAGAATATTCTTTAATGTAAAATCATTGAATTTTATTATTTTTGAAAGTATCTTTGCTCTACAGCATTTCTTGGTGGGTGGCCCAAGACTGTAAATATTAAGTCAATACTTTTCTCCACCCGTAACATCCACATGCTTTCATAACTGTCTTTTCCATATCCGTTGATCATCAGTATTTGAATCCTCTCAGTAATATTTGATCCCCCTTCACTCACTCACAACCATCATCACGACTCACAACTTGAAATGTCGCACACTGGATTCTCGGGATCAGGTCTAGAGACTGGAGGATTATCTAAACTCATAAACTTCCTTCTTTTGGATGTTTTCAAACTATTTATCTGTTGTGTGGATGCAATTTTCACACACACACACACACACACACTATGTAACTCTAATCTATGATCTTCATGTAACTCTCAACTGTGCATTCAGTAAGACTCACATTTCACATGAGATGATACTAAAAAACCAAACCGTGTATATTATATGTGGATGACAAGGAATTTTGTCTCACCTGACAAAGATGATTTAATGACGTTTGCCGCTTGAGGATCTGTGAGAATCTTCTTGACACTGAAAAAAATGCGGACGTTTCTTTCACACTGATCTGAGACACTCAGCAGCACATGCTTGATATCAGTATGGCTAAGATGAGACTTACACTCGAACTTGATGTTCCGCAGGTTCTCGGGCAGATCATGTAGAGCCACCCTCAACCACTCATCAAGCTGTTTAGCAAATTTCCTGATGACTTGTGTCAAGCTGTGTATAACAATATACAAACATATAAACATATTACATACAATAAAATATTTGTATGTAATTATCAACAAGACATGGTATAAATAAATAAATACGATAATTTTGAGGGGAAATTCAGTAATAGACATTTTAAGCATTTTTAAAGATGTTTAGGTTAACATACAACTAATTACGAATATATAGCAAAAACAAGTTTGATAATCAGCATCATCTACATAACACTTTATTTCTGCGGACAAAGTGACAAGGTATTTGCCATCGCAGCAGTCATTGTTGTCCCATCATTTGTCTGTTCTCTATGCGTTCTTACATTAGTGAAGCAATAATCACTAATTAATGAAAATATATGAACGTAATATAAATACAGGTGTGGCACAGTGGTGTACGGATTAGCATGTCCGCCTAACAGCAAGAAGGTGCTGAGTTCGAGTTCTGGGCTCGACGAGGGTGTTTCTGAGTGGAGTTTGCATGTTCTCGCTGTTTCCTCCGGGTACTCTGTTTCTTCCCACAGTCTAAAAACAGACACATCAGGCTAATTGGCTGTTCCAAAATGCCTCTAAGTGAGAGTGTGACTGGTCAGGATGTGTGCTGGCCCTGCCATGGTCTGGCAAGCTGTTTATGGTGTACCCTGCCTTTGCCCAGAGTTGGCTGAGATAGGCGCCAGCCTCCCAGTGACCATAATAGTATCAAGCAGTTCAGCAAATGAATGAATAAATGAAGGAATTGATCAATTAATATAAATATGTTATATCAAAGTGTTACAACATTTTTGTTTTTTAAATTCTACTTTTTCAGTCAAAGAACAAAACTCTGAACTTCAGAACATTTGGATATGTTAAGAGGTGAATATTTCACTCTGTTTATTTGAAGTGTTTTTAATTTTAAATCTACTAGCAGGATATGGACAGCAAACACTCACCTATCAGGAAGAGCCTGCAGGACTGTGGGCATGAGGACTCCTGAAATGGCTTTGTATAAGATGGAGTCACACACCCCTACGATGTTTACTACAGTGGACGAGCCCAAGACAGGCAACATGTGTGGAGGCATACCTTGCCAAAAATGCAACAGGAAGCTCTGGACCTACACATACATACAGGACAATATGTGATCTGCAGCAAATGCTGTCTTACGCCCTGTCCTATGTACTGTGGAAAATTAAACATCAGTTTGTTCAGTTACACACTAACACCAAGGGCCGATCAAACGTAGTGTGAGCAGACTGGAGATGTTATATAAGACATCTATACAACTATATATCTATATGTTATATAAGACACCACTTTCCCCAGACAAAAAATGTGTGTCTGGTTCTACAAAATGCTTATTAAAACTTACAGTGAACGTCCTTATAAAACTATTAAAAAATTGTACTTGACACTATTATTAATTTTTTTTACCGCAAAGGCTCGTCACACCTTATATTGACAATGCTTCATTTATTACCATGTACTGCTCCTTATTCTGTATTTTTAAAACAGTTATTTATATGCTTATATTCTTGGAAGTATTTCTGCTCTACAGCACTTTTTTACATGTACTAAAGACTTTTGCACAGTGTTGTATAACTGAAGAAACACATCTAAATCTTATTACAGTAAAAAACAAACACACAAATAAATAAATAATTGCCCTGTGATGGCCTGGCAAGCTGTCCAGGGTGTACTCTGCCCTCACCCAGATTCGGCTGAGATGGGCGCCAGCCTCCCCGAGACCCTAATTAGGATTAAGCGGTTCAGAAAATGAATGAATGAATGAATAACAATTTTCACTGTTCCTAAATAATTCCACTCCAATCT
This sequence comes from Neosilurus mollespiculum, assembly GCA_030014195.1. Taxonomy (NCBI): domain Eukaryota; kingdom Metazoa; phylum Chordata; class Actinopteri; order Siluriformes; family Plotosidae; genus Neosilurus; species Neosilurus mollespiculum. The sequence continues at coordinate 25,683,187 of JAQMYF010000004.1, forward strand.
TGTTGTGGGTTGTCATGATTTAAAAAAAAAAAAAAAAAGTAAATAAAATACACTAAAATTGTCAATAAGTTTTATGAGCCAGACATTTTCAGTTTATACAAGGAAAAATATAAGAAATTGAGGAGACACACACCTCATCGAAATTGGCTCGTATGACAGTGTCTAGTATTCTCTGGCAGTGAGTTCTGTACATCATGATAAATGTTGAAACCTAGGAATAAAAGAGGTCATTCACATGAGACGTACATCAAGGAAATGAAATTAAAACAGTGTCGTTCTAGATTTAAAAGCATTCACACATCACTTTGACCTCTTCATGCACCTTAAAACATGTGGTAAATGTTCTGGCAAAAATAAACGTATTACAAAATAAGTGACATAAAACACTTGCAATTATAATGCTGGCTACAAATTTTAGTCAAATGTGGTGTATAAAAAGTGTCTTTGCAGATCACCAAGCCGTAAACCATTTCAAATTACGGCTCCCTTTATAAAGCAGGACAGCTAGAGTCTGTACTTTGTTGTTGTGTGAGATCTTATTATCTACTTGAAAGATTAAGAGTTCGCTAGGACCCAGCATATAAATCCTCTGGGCTCTTGTTTAAATCCAGACCCAGAAAAGGTGTAGGGGGGCAGATGAAAAGGGAAGCAGGAGGGGTGGATGTATGAGAAGAGATGGGGGGTGGGTCAGTTGGCTAAAGAAGAAGATAGTCACTGGGTTTTTTAGTGCTCTATTTACCTTCTGTTCGGGCAGAATGGCAGGCAGATTTAGGTCTTTGACATTTGGAAATTCTGGCAGCAGAGTTCCCAGTTTGGAGCGGGGTGAATACGCCACTGTCTGCTTGGTAACCTCTTTCTTGCCCGTCTCGTTTACCCAGGCGCCACCCTTCTTGGAGTACATCACATCGTAGTACTGTGAGCTCTCTTTCACTGCTAGGCCATAGTAGTGGTACCTGGGAAACGGCAAGCAAGAGGTCGAGAGAGAGAGCAAGGAGAAATGAGGTAGTTTGTTTTTACACACAGGTTATGTAAATGAAATGAAATTATATTCAAAGTCCTCCATAATAAATATACTGACACAAACACGTAGAATTATTCATTTATCACTTTAGAAGAGTGAACAGAATTATCACATAATATGAGAAAAATAAATAAATAAAATAAAATGCACAAACAGTGCCACATTGCTATCACTTACTTTGATTGGCCCCTGGTTCCCAGCCTCCGTGTGGTTAACTGAGGGAACTGTTGTCTTATTATCTACAAAAGACAAGATATAAGAAAGCATTTTCTGCAGATCACAAACTAGTCTTCTTTTACACTGACAAACTGCTTATTAAAGGAGCTGTGTCATGATTTTTATCCAAATTTATCTGCAGAAACTGTGTAAACATGTAATTCATGTCCAAAATACTTAGACAGCTTGCAAATCAAAGGTGTCAAAAGTTTTTAAACCTAGAATGGTGCAGATTTTAATTAATTGTTACATGTATTTTTTAAATCTTGTTGTGCTGAACGGGTTTCAAAGATTGAGGTCATGTTGCAAACCCCTAACAAACTTAACCCTTTGGTAACCAAGTCCCTTTCTAATTGTGTTAAAATTATTTCCCTAGGCAAAAATGTTCATTTTGGCCCAATATTTCTAAAAAATTACAAGCTAGAAATATTTCTAGACTGTTAACCCTTTCACTTCATATATCAGATATGCTACGTGGGTTAATAGAGAGTTATTGGACGAAACCAGTTCATGTCTAGTGTCCTTCCTAAACCAAATTTACATCTATATGAACGATCATGTCTTGTTTGATAACACCATTCATGGTAGGTCGTTTTCTTCAAACAACCACAACACTGCCCCTTTAAATCTACTGGACACGTCCAACATGACATGAGTCGAGGTCGCAATGTATGAAAGACGCCTCTCTCCATTTGGCATTGAAGTTCTTGCCAGTTGTAACATTCACAAAATTCATATCCAACAGTTCCTCTTTTCATCGTTTTCCCCCTTTTCCTATGTCTCTCTCTGAGTGTCTGTCTCTCTCTGTTCTGTTTTTGTCCATGAGATTGGCTCCTTGGTCCAGCTCCCGGTGCAGAAACTTTAGCAAACAGTGGAGCTCTCCATTGTGTGGGATGAAAAAAGGGGCCAAGCTGTGAAGTTTCTGTCAGGCTCGGCTTGATAAATGAGCAGACAGGGAGGCAGCCCCAGCTCTCTCTCTCTTTTTTGTCCCGAATCAATGAAGCCTTCCTAAAGGACACCCCACGCTGCTTCAGCCACTGATCTAACATTCCGCAACATCTCACCCTTCCAAATTTCCTTTAATTACACATTAATCCAGGCCCCCTCTCTTTTTCAATATCCTCGGACAGGAGCTGGGGAATGGGGCAGGGATGTCAGGTGGTGCAGACGTAAGGAAGTGCTCGGAGAGAATGTGGGAACAAGGGGATGCGTGCCTATAGGTTTAGACTGTTAGTTTGCCAGGGGAAAATTGTGACTGTTATATTCTACTAGAGGATAGTCACATACATGTTATATGAGTCAACCTCACCTTGTAATAATATGTTTGTACTATTATAAACATACTAAAACCATCTAAAAGAATTTAGATGAGTCTTTAAAGCATTAGACAAGTATTGTATGTGTCTTAAAAACGATCCCATGATTAGTCAGTTTTAACGCTCAGAATAAATAGTATGTGAGAACTTACCTTCCCGAAACTGGCGGCATTGACAGGCTGAGTGCCATGCTTCTCACAGAAGTCTAGATAGTGCATGTAAAGTGCACTGCGAGGGACACACACACCCTCAGCAATCTCGTAGTTCTCTTCCAACCTGGTGAAAAGCATCTTTTTAACACAGAGGTTCAAACATTTTGCGGCATAACCCTTCAGAGGAACTTTTCCAAAACACTGCTACTGTACTGAAGCCAGAAAGGCTAAATTTGCATTAGTCAGTAAGTACACTAGGACTCTTTGGATTGAGTTTCTAGTTTTGACTGATGCATAATTTAATCTTAATTTCAAACTTTACACAT
>JAQMYF010000004.1:25686542-25703572 GCA_030014195.1 Neosilurus mollespiculum
ATTAGGTATATATTAGGTAGCCCTATACATGAATGGTATATACTAGGTAGCCCTATATATTAATAGTATATATTAGGTAGCCACATAATTTAAAAGTATATATTAGGTTACACTATACATTAATGGCATATATTTGGTAGCCCTATATATTGATGATATATATATAAGGTATATATTAGGTAGCCGTATAAATTAATACTATATATTATGTAGCCTTATACATTAATAGTATATATTAGGTAGCCCTATATATTAATGGTATATATTATGTATAAATAATGGTATATATTAGCACATTGCTTCACAATAGCAAGTCTGTATTCTTAGTAAGCCATGTATTATTGAAAATAATAATATCTCAGAATATTAAATAATGATATTAAATGTGAAATATTGTAAACTCCGTATTTTATTTTGTATTTAAACAGTTTAAATTAAAATACAGGATTCATCACAGCCATGTTTAGTGATTGGGTTTGCTTGGTAAAATACTTAAAATGTATCAGCATTTTGTATCTAAATAACAACCAATCACATCTATTATATCTTTTTAATTTCAGTCTTGCTTGGACCACACAATGGTCACATTAAACATCTTTTGATTAGTGTGTAGAAAATCCCAAATATAAATATTTATTCATCAGGATATAATCAATATGAAATAATTTCTTTAGATTAATATGAATTAATTAGGTTTTCAGCTTCATGGGTCAGAATCCGAGCTCAGTTCTCAGTAAGGGTTTGAAACAAATGAAATTTTAGTTATGCAACATGACTTCATTCTGGATTTTTATGACAAGTATATGCCACCTAAACCTTATGAGATAGTTACAGGGTACAGCTGTCACACACCGTTATTAAGAAAATGACAATGTCACAAACAATAAACGTGCGGACAGTGCTTGGTGGGTAAAAGGAAAGTATACCAAGAACGCATTCATTTTAATACACAGCAATTAATAGAGTGGGCTTATCATATTGTTTTATTTTTCAAATCACTGAGTGCACTTTTAAAAGGCAACACCCAAGGTCTTGGCAAAAAAACTGTGAAATTCTATTTTAAATCAAAAACGCTAAATGTTTTAGGGATTGTTTTTTTTCATAGTGGCATAGCTGTGTACCTTTGTACCATATGTTAACAAAATAAATGCACACAGTGAAATTCCTGGAGTCAAATTAAGAGCTACATTGCTACAGAAACTGTTACAGTACCCATTAATATCCACCTATATTTATAAAATCAAAACTTTTTCTGTGAATGAAGGTTTCTCTATTTTATGAAATATTGTGCTTAACACTGAACCAGACAAATTTAAGCCTGAGAAACTGCAGACTCACCACTGTAAAGTTGCAGGTGTTGAATGACGTTTTGATGCTCGGTTATTTTCTTTCTCTTCATCTTTGACAGATCATGAAAACGAAACAATTCAGGAATTAAAAATACAATTGAAAGTTAAATTATGGTTAAATTATGGGTTTAAATTTAAAATCATAATCATAAAAATATTTTCAATAAAAAAAAATAACTTCACGTATCATGTTTTAAAAATCTCATGTTCTGGTGAGAAATTAGAGGAAAAAACTGAAAGGTGTGTACATGACTGATGGTATGTAAACAAGTTATAAACATGCTTCATGGCTCGTGACATGGCTTACTTTCGTCCGTGGACATGTTCCCCAGGGACGTGTGGCTGGAATAGGGTTTGCTCTCGCTTTCATTCAAACACCTTTCAATCCAGCTCTCTGGAAAAGTGCACAAGTGAAAATGTCCTTCTAGTTCTATACACAACTGACTTTCATCAAACTACATTATTTTTGTTCCATTTCTATAAAAGGCCTGTTTTTTTCCCCCCAACTCGCCTATGCATGACTGCATAAAGCAACAGGTGTAAAATGGGCTGGATGGAACACAAGGGTTATGTAAATGCAGGTAAAACACAATAGGTAGCTTAGTTTTTTCTAGTTTGTGGAATTCTGTGGAAAAGAAAGGAAAACCCATTACAGATTCATGAAAAGTATAAATAGCGCTCAGTTTTATTAGTGCAAGGTTTACTGAGTTTATTTTATAAACATTGCCTGTCACATAAATGCCTGTACTCAAAATTTGTCCTGTTTTTCTTTTTTAACAATCCTACCCTAACAAGAATTTACAGGTGTTTGTTCAATAACGCAATTTTTTTTCTGTGACTTTATCAGAAAAAAAGACTCCAACAGGAAACTAGGTAGTATATTTCCAAGCTGTTTGGTAAACAGTGTTGTTTGCACATTATCAGAAAGTCTGATGGGCTTTTTACACCCACGCCTACTGTCTCGTTACAGCCGGATCTTATCCCGGTTTCTGTAGCGTGAAGCGACTAGGAGCAGCTCCTCCTGGATGGGACGCTAGCCTTCCCAGTATTTTTACTGGTACTCATTTATACTGTTGATAACCCGGGCAGAGGCACCCTTGTGATTAAGATCTTGCCCAGGGGTCTTAGCATGGTGGGGGGAGGGGGGGGGATTCGAACCCATGACCGTCAGAAAGTAATTCCAGCATAAAAATACTGCAGGCATGTTTTTAACTGTGATTTTGTTCAGAAAATATCTCCAGTCTCAAAATACTGAACAAAATATGGATCTGTGGACATGCAATAGTAAAATACGCTCTTAAAAGTGTGTGTGTGTGTGTGTGTGTGTGTGTTTGTGTGTGTGTGTGTTGACCGCGTTACTGTTTCGTTTGCACTGAATTATCACCTGAACCGAGTGCGCGCGCTCTTCCGTTTCCGCTCTGAATATTCGGAAGGAGCTGTTTGTACTCCTCAGTACAGCAACGGGCTCGTTTTTGGACATAGCACGAGGCCTGCACTGTTTCCGGCACGGGCCGTGACTCCCATCACCATGGCAGCGGTTGCCAAGGATGCGCGTTGGCAAGGACTCGGGAGTTCCGACACATCAGAAGTTAAACGCGAGAAAAAGTTTCAACTATTTAACATCCATCAACAATTTCATCATCTTTTAGAATGACAACGAGGAGGATGTCAGTGGTATTCAATAATAATAATAATAATAATAATAATAATAATAACAACAATAGCAACAATCATGATAAAAATAATAACAATAATAGTAATAATAATAATATAATAATAATAATAACAATAACAACAATAATAATAACAATAATAATAATGATAACAACAATAATAACAATAATAGAAATATAATAATAATAATAACAATAGAAATATAATAATAATAATAATAATAGTAATAATAATGATAATCATAATACTAAAATAAGTGTAATAATAGTAATAATAGTAATAGTAATAATAATAATAATAATAATAAAATAATAGTAATAATAGTAATAATAATGATAATCATAATACTAAAATAAGTGTAATAATAGTAATAATAATAATAATAATAATAATAATAATAATAATAATAATAATAATAATACATTTCGAACCTGGGCCAAGTTACCTGAAATGAAGGTAGGTAAAAGTTTAGACATCATTTTTTATTGGAATATTATGACGGCTATAGTTCTTCCTTTCTTTCTTATTTTGCTGCGGGTTTCCCCCCCAAATCGTTCCAATTTTAGATAAACGCCACAGTTCCGTGTTTTAAAGAAAATCTCTAGAAGATATTTGCGACGTTGCCAACAAGCAGTCCGGCCTTAAAGGTTCGTATCATGGGGCCAGAGCAGAAGCGCGTCTTCTCGGAACACATGATCCTGAACCCGGCTCTGAGAACAAACATCTCCCTGCCAGCAGTGGTGAGGATATTAAAAGCTGTCCTCTGACCGGGTTGTTCTAAGTGAATGTGTTGTTTTGGGCGCAGTTTGAGATCGAAATAATTGGATTAAATCCAATGTAAAGGCGAGACGGATCACCGCTCGTTTCTTGTGGTGCTGAGTATCATCAGGTGCCCCCCCCCCACCACCACCCCCCCAGAGACGGACTGAGATACCAGAATAGTTTCTAAACTAAAAGAGTTAGTACTGAACACAGAAGGCGGATAAAGATTTAGTCTTTAGGACTAATCACAGAACAAGATATGTTCGGATTAAACCCAATCTTGACTTTATATGAAAGAAAATTGCATTAAAATGATTAGGATTGAGCAACAGTTAGCCTACCGTTTCCAGGAACAGTTACAACAGCACTGATTTAGAAAAAAAAATCAAGAAAGATTTCTCTAACAGTACTTTTTCACCTTTAGGCTAGTTTTAAACAGAGTCTATAATAAATGCATCTGGGTGCATGGAGCAGGTGCAGCTGTGGGCCTCAAAGCAGTGCGACTTTTACATTCATTCCCCACAAAAATCAATAACTCCAACCAGCTTGCCAAAATTCAATTCCAAGTGACCCAAATGCCACTCAAAAGTTCACTATGATGCAAAAGTTGAACATTAAATTGTTTGCATGAAAAGATCATGCATCCTTTGAAGCCCGGGGGGAAAAAAAGCCTTCCAGCTGTTTATCTCTAATAAGTTAAAGCCACCAAGCTGTCCTGCTGAATGATAAAAGGATTTAAAAAAAAAAAACTCTCTCTCTATAGTAAGGTTGAGGTCACACATCTCCAAGTCTTGTGTTCCAAAACTGCCAAGGCTCCCAAGCATCCCGAAAGCCATGGACAACGCAGCAAGAACCAACCTGTGGATTCCATATCAGGCTCTTCGAGCAGCCCACCGTGCATCCTCTTCCCATCCAGTGTCCCCAGGGCTCCTCTGAGAAAATGGCTTCGAGCAGGATTCCCCCTCCTCAGCTCCCTCTGAATCTCTGAGAGCGCTGCCTGTCACTGAGGTGCATACGATGTGCTGGCTCGAGAGAGAGAGAGAGAGAGAGAGAGAGAGAGAGAGAGAGAGAAGATGGTGGTGGTGGTGGTGGTGATAGTGGAGAAGAGGTGGCGGGGGTGAGGGGTGAAGTGGTGGGTGGGGGTGAGGGTCAGAGACTCCAGAAATCCAGAGGGGGGAAAAGCCAGAGCCGTCAAAATGTTTGCTGATGTTTCATGGGAAAGGGGCTGATTTTATAGGAGCCCTGATGGGGGACATGTCATTGATAGGCTCGGCAGGCTGATGAATGGCTTCGAGTCAGATGGGGATGTGGCAAGGCTCACTGGAAGTCTTTTGTGGGGCTGTTTTGAATAAGAAAAGCTCCCTCCCCAGAAAAAAAGAGGCTTAGATCTACGCAATCCCAGCACTGTGGCCTCCCCGTCTCCCATTATAGCATTTAATACGTTTTCATACCCCCTCCCTACATACACACACACACACAGACACACACACACACACACACTGCCCCCAATGCCTCCGTTTTAAAGTTCTTGATCCAAGGGCCACTTTTAAGCCCATGACAGAACTTTCTTGATCTACGCGTTTTCCTTAGTAAACCCAAGCGGTATTTCATAAAGCAAACTGCAAACACTAGCACAACCACTAACTCCAGTGACAAAAGTTGTAACATTTTATTTAAGCACAATAATAAAAAAAAAACATTTAAGTTTTAATTATTTTTTTTTATCACTAATCTATCACTGTTAGTATTTAACAATTTAAAATGCATACAGCAGCATCAAATCTGGAAAAAAAGAGAAAAAGTTTAGGAATTTGGTCAAATCCGCTCTTGCGCAAATAGCACCAGTTGACCCCCCCCTTCTGTCTCTCTCACTCTCTCCTTGTACCAACCTTATTTTAGTGTGCTGGGAGGAGAGCGTTGGCCACAAAAGGGGGAAGTAAAAGTGTAGAGCCTGAGGCAGGGAGGCTCTGATGGAGTGCCTGCGAACTGCAGAGGGGAAAGTTGTGATTAGAATATGAATGGAACCATGGGGGAGAGAGAGAGAGAGAGAGAGAAGGGGGGGGGGGATTATGGCTGAACTGCTCCCCACATGGTGGATAGAAGTCTCCAGCACTCCAGTATGGTTTACTGGGGTTGCCTTATAACTGTGTGGCACTCGATCCAAGTAAGTTGATGCTCCTCATGAAGCAAAAGAAAGTACAGGACAAGTAAAGAACTTATGCAACTTCTAAATCCTTCTGCTCCCTTCACAGGCTGCCAGATCTCCTGCAGCTGAGCGATCGAATACAGGCTGAATACATCAAGACTGGATCAGGACTCATGAATGCCTCATTAATTCCAGTTTTCAAGGTGTACACAGTCAAAGACGGTAAGATGTTAGGAGGAGCTTCTGTTCCCATCCTTAAAAGACATCCTCTTTCTGTTTTATCACTCTCAGTCTCTCATTAGGCCCTCATTAGTTAAGACAGGTGCAGTCGCCTAAAAGAGACAACAGTACACCCCCACTCCACCCCACCCCACCTCCCTCTAACCTTTATCAGCGAGTCACTGTCTGTGCCCTTTCTGCAGCATTCTCCCAATCAAAAGCTTCCAGAACGGCTTAGTGGGTGGTGGCAACCTTTGAATGGCGGACGTTTTATTAGTGTAAAAAGCATCAGAGAAGGACGGTGGCCAACACAACAAGCACTTTTCTCCTGTCACATTAGCACTTAATCAAGGACACACAATACGTCCACCTCCATCCCCACCATCAGGCCAGCTGGGATAAACACTTCCTGTTTCATTGACCCTTAATCACTGGCCGAGGTTAAATTTGGTGGGCGTGCAGGGACGTACCTATCCAGGATCATTGGTGTATGCATAGAGCAAGCAGACCTGATCTCTGGTACTAAGATTTAATAAAAATGTCAATCATACCATGGAATAATGGAGGGTGATGAGAATGATATGATTGCTTTATACAGCTTTTGATCAGTAAATCAGAATGTGTTCATTTAGCAAGATTTTCTATATATATTTATTTTGATATATTTGATTGATTTAGCAACCCAAGTGTAGTGAGCTTATTATAGGTGGTTCTGGACTCCATTTCCCCCAATTCTCCTCATGTCTTCTCTAATCTCCCAACAGAACCAAAGAGGGTGAAAGTCTGCAGGTGTTTCCTCCAAGCCACATGATGACAGCTGACCACATTTTTTCAAAGTACTAACCGCCCATTTTTATATGCATGAGCTCACAGATGCCCATGATTGGCCAGCATTGGTGTGAGTGACGTGGGGTGGGGCGGGGTATGCCACTCCTCCCTCTCTGACAGCATTTAGCTCTCCTGGGCACCCATGGATAACTGTGGCATCAGCCAAGATTTTAACCTGTTCCACGCTACTCTTTGATTATTGGTTTATTGATAAAGCAGCGACAACAATAAATTAAAGTAACATCACTACATTTGTGAATAATTTAAAGAATGCTTTATTACTTACATATACATACAGAAAATACATCAATTTCCAAAAGTAAACAAGAGTAAATCAGGTGACCAATGAATATTTAAACTGATTTCTTTCTTTCTTTTTTATTATTATATAAAGTAGGCACTTTTTTCCACATGCAAACTAAATTTGGCAACCTTTGTAAATATTATAACATTCTAATTATATTACAGCCTCTGTACGTTAATGCAGAGCTTTTCAAACAGTGTGTCAAACCTCTTATTTACACAGAATGGAACCACTGATGGTTCACAAAACCTTGACATGTACACAAACCACTGCAGCAGCTGTCCTAGCAGACATAGTGTACAGCTTTCACAGTACAGTGTTTCCTCGCCTTGGGTAATACCAGCGTCAGTGAGCTAGCTCATTCGTTGTAACGAGCCAGTTTCAGGCGAGGTATGATGTTCATGGACTGTAGCTCCTGGAAGAGCAGCTTGCATGCGTATGGAATGCGCAAAGATGATACGTGGCATGAGGACTTACAGTAGTGGCACCTGCAGCACATAAACGACAGGACTGAAACTCAAACCCATAATCAGAATATTCTGTAATACACTGTAATAAGCTTCACTACTGACCATCCAGAGTATCCCAGCAGCCCACACTGGTCACACACGTCCACTTCAAAAGCGTCACTGGAGATCATGAGGCGCTCCAACAGCAGCATGCTGGCCCCATAGCCAATCAGACAGTCCCTCTCCATCTCCCCCAGACGCAGACCTCCGTCCCGGGAACGACCCTCTGTAGGCTGCCTGTGTAATCATGCACATATGAACTTGTATAAATTGTACCTACTAAAAAAAAAGATTATAAGGAAACACCTATAATACAGTTATAATCATTCACAATTAGTATTTTTGCACTGGTTACCATTCTAACCGCAGGACTACACATACACTGATACTCATCTCCCATATTCCCCCCCCCCCCCCCTTTTCATATCCAATTCCCACCCATCAAGCATTGTCTTCCCTATCACATGGCCACCACCAGCCATGGAAGGGCATAAGCATGTACATGCCGCACTTGTGATCTCTGGGTTGATGCGCCACTTGGTAGCCACCCATCTCCCATCTTATACTGAAAGTAAGACTCTGTTCTCACTCACTCATTTGCCAAACCTCTTAATCCTATTATGGTTGCAGGGAGCCAACACTGGGCGAAGGCGGGGTACACCCTGAACAGTTCGCCAGATAATTGCAGGGCAAAACACACACACACACATTCACACTCACTCCTAGGGTCAGGTTGAAACAACCAATTAGCCTAATGCATATGTCTTTGGACTATGGGAGGAAACCAGAGTAACCAGAAGAAACACACGCAAGCACGGGGAGAACATGCAACCTCCACCCAGAAACTTCCGAGCCCCGGGAATCAGAGGGATATCTGGTTGGCATACTCTCTGTCTCCTCTTAACACCACATTGTCAATCATGGGCTCTCTGACCTCATGCATATGGACACATTAGGATCTTCGTATAGCGCTTTCCTCCAAATGTCCTGTGATGTAGCGTAAAAGGCAGTTTAAAAGGGATACAACCCTGCCTGACTGGCTGTTGTTCTATGATAGTGGAATGCTGGCTGGCGAGAATTGGTGGGTGAAACGAAAATGTAGACTTTATGTCCAAGTGTTTGCATGTTCTCCCCATGCTGGTATGGGTTCCCTCTGGGTACTTCGGTTTCCTCCCACAGTCCAAAAACATGCACTTTAGGCTAAGTTGCAGTTAAAGTGCCATTAGGTGTGAATGTGAGTGTGAATGGTTGAGTGTGCTGCCCTGTGATGGTCTGGGAAACGTACCCCTACTTTGCCCAATGTTGGCTGAGATAGGCTCCAGCCTCCTAGCCAACCAATCAGGATAAAGCAGTTTGGCAGAGGAGTGAGTGATCTCCATTAACAGAACTACAGACGTGGCTTATCTGTAGAACACAAAGAGGAAATACACCCTGAATAAGATACCAGTCCATCACAGGACAACCTGCTCCCACATAACATCATCAGCTTTAACACCAAAGGGCAATTAGTGTAGCCAAATTCGACTACTGGGATTTACTGGGCTGCCGGAGGAAACTGGAGAACCCAGATAAAACCCACTGCTGACCTGCCTCCAAATTGTTTTTATTTTTCATTTGAGTAATTACTTGTGAATATTGATCAGCATTGTTTATAGCTCTAGCAAAACCTCCCTGTTTTAATCTCCTGGAACTCTGGCAAGAAGGGAAAATAATTAAATCAAATGTCTCTCTAAACTTATGATTGTACCTGGTGAGCACTGCTCGAGGACCACGTGCTCTTGCGTGCATCTTATCCAACACCATGTGCTTTAGTTTCTGGTAATACACTGGACCAAAGTAGATATAGGCTTCCAGGGGTTCCCTGCAAACAGCAGTGGGACAGCCATATTAGAAGGTCAAATTAAAACAAAAGGTTAAAAGATTTTAAGAGAGGGTACAGTACTCAGTGCCCTACGAGGAGAAAAGTACATGAATATTATATTATATACATTTGTTTAATCTTTTATTTATTAGAAGACTTTATTACCCTGTAATGCCAGATGTGACAAAATCTTTGCCCTGGTAGTTGTATCCATAGCGAACAAGATCCTCACACACATCCTTCACTTTACTGCCACCGAAAGCCGTGCCATAGTGAAAACGCCCGTCCAGCACACCTGCTTTTCCAGCCAACAGCTCAATCAGCTTCCCGACCTAGCACAATAAACAGAACGCAACAGCAACAGCAGACTCTTATCCATTTTTTTCAAGCATGCATGTGATAATTATTCCATTCCAATTACACTGCGAGTTAAATTCTGTATTTAAAATAAGTAAATATTTTCTGGGGCACTGTGTATGACGTCAGTGCTTTTGCAGCTGGAGAATGTGACATCATGGACACAGTCGCGGTCCACTGCACCACAGTGGCTACGCACAAAAAGGGCTGAATGGCCTTTGACCTCCTCATACTCAAAGGGTGAATCCTTTTCTTCTGCTTACACCAGCTTCCATCTGAGAGCCTGCTGGGTGCACCCAAACACACACTTCAAATTTGGTGTAGAACCAAAACACACTTGGGGTAAATACCTTTTAAACTGAATTACTCTGGAAATAAATGATACAACTTCAATCAAACTGAGATACAAATATTCTAGAAAGGCAATGCAGCAAACAAACAAAAAAATAGTTTTGGTGCAAAAATAGCTGTAGTTAAAAACACTTCAGAGAGTTTATGGTTTATAAAGTGATAATAAATCAGTGTTTGATTATAAACCAGGTTTTGCTAAAAGCAGAAATAAAATAATGCCAAATCATAATTTATGTATAATTCCGTGTAACAGATGAAGAGATCCTGAAATGCCAGAATTGAATTATGTTAAGATCGTACTTCTGAGCTGCCCTTGGTTGGGTTCTTGGGTTAGGCTTTTGATTTTAACTACTTACTGTATTTTGTCTCAAACATCAATCAAATGCATAAAATGGTAACATAGTAACATATATCTGCTTTAACTCGTAGCACTGAATTAACACTAAGAAGGAAATGATTCACTTCCACTGGGAGGGGCTTACAGTCATTCTGGAGGGGTATCCGTGCGGGTTCATGATGATGTCCGGGCAGATCCCTGAGTCACAGAATGGCATGTCCTCTTGAGGGACGATCAGTCCACACACACCTGCAAAACAAGGTAATTAAAGGTTCTATTATATTGTTGCTATTATTGTGATATCAGGGAATTGCTATGTACAGAAGTCATAACTTCTTGATGTGTCAGTGCAAAATATTTACAAAACATGACAAATTTTAGGTAAAAATGGGCCTGTGTGGTTAAATTACATGTATACTACTCACTCACTCATTAAGCAAAAAACTTAATCCTACTAGGGTCTTAGTCGACACTGGACAATGGCGGGGTAGACCCAGAACAGCTCGCCAGACTATCGCAGGGCAACACACACACACAAAACCATTCACACTAACACCTAGGGTCAATTTGGAAAAGCCAGTTAGCTTAATGTGCATGTCGTTGGACAGTGGAAAGAAACCAGAGTACAGGGAGAAAACCCACAGAAGCACGGAGAAAACGTGTAAACTCCACACAGAAACACCCAAGCATGGGAATCGAACCGAGGGCCTTCCTGCTATGAAGCAAGTACTCTTATTATAATTATAAAGTTATTCAACAGGAAAAGTCTTCCAGATAACGGGCTTTGTTGTTTCTTAGTAACATGACAAAGTACTTTTTTATTTTGTGAGAGAAGGAAAAAAAAAAAAATGAGAGCCTGTTAAGTGAACATTATAATACAACTGACATGAGCTAAAGAGTTGGGAGGTAGATGCATTCCTATTATTAGCAACCCAGGGACCTTGAGGTACACCATCCACCACAAACCTTACATCGTACAACGCAACATGTCTACACCATTTCTAAAATCACTGATTTACAAACTGACTGCGTGAAAAGCTCTCCATGCCGTATGGATATATATATGCAATGGTGATCAGGTCTGCCGGCTTTAAAGAAAAGGCAAAGCGGGGCATTAGCTATTCACACGGTGGGCCACAGAAGTGGTGTACAGCTCCGAGTGTGAGCGCAAATGTTTGCTCCACACTCTTCTGTCTGTCAGAGCAAACACATTATTGGGCCATTTGCAAGTTGTAAAAAGAGAGTGTGCAAGAACAGGAAGTGAGGAGAGGTGCTCAGCCGGACAGTGAGAGACAGGGATTAGACTTCTGTAAATTTCCCTGGCTGTGCCACACACAAAGACAGGATCAGTCTGTGAGAGGAATGAAATACATCCATGTGTAAAGCGATTACGTACATCATGTTGATGTAAAGGATTTATACGATATATAAAATTGTAACTTTAAATTCTTTACTAAATTTGTGTTACTATGTAAAGCTGCTTTATACAAATACAACTGAATACAATTCATGTCATTAGTTTATTGTCACTAATCAAATATAAGCATGTAGTCTCAGCATAATGTATGAAATCAGCCAGTGCCTAAAAGCCGAGCACCCCATAACATCCTTGGTAGTTTTAAAAGTTGAAGTCATGTTCTCTGGAAAATCAGTACAAGCACTGCAACAGTACTACACTTCTTGTACAAGGTGATCCAATAAAACCTCCTACATTTCAAAGGTAAATCCAAAAATATATATATCATTGGAGGATGACATTCTCCTAATGGTGCCTGTCATTGTCTATATATATATGCCCAGATGTGATTTCTGAAGGCTGCCATGGTTTGACGGGTCATGATGGGTGGAACAACATCGGCTATCTCCTGCTGAATAGCGACCTCAAGGGCTTCGAGAGTTTGGGGTTGATGAGCATACACTCGTGATTCAGAGTAGTCCCCAGAAAAAAAATAAAGATCATAAGGAGGGCAGGGGAACGGCTCGGCCACCCAACACTGTGAGATGACCCAATCCTGAAACATTTCTCTCAGCACTTCCAATGATCTTCAAGCTGTGTGTGCCGTAGCTCCATCTTACTAAAACCACACATGGAGTTCTTCAAGCTTAAGGTTTTCAAGTTGGGATTGGGCTAACAGACTTTAGCACTGCCTCTCCTTAATCTACGATTAAACTTAAAATATATTAGATGATGGGGACTACAGTTCTGAAGCATAAGCTTTCACATTGGGAATTCATAAACAGCATTTTTCTGGTGGTGGCGGGGGGAGTGTACTGTGTTGGTACACAAAACGGTGGACAGTTGGTCCGAACAACCTTAAAAAAAAAACAGATTAATCATCATGTTCAAAATAAAGAACTTTGCTGAGCCTCACTAAAACTAGAATTTAGAAACTGGAACAAATCCCAGTGCAGCAGCAGCAGAGTATATTCAGGCTGATATTTTATTTAAAATGAAGCTAAGATGGGTTACAGATTAAGATAAATGATTAAAACATACACATTCCACAGTGAGGATGAAATCATAAATCTAGTTGGAAAAGGTTGATTAATTTGCTATAACAGCATGGCGCTGACAGTAGAGCTGGCTGTAGTTCAAAGCACAGGTTATGAATGCACGTGTAGAAACAAATGCATTGTTTCTGTAGTAACCGCTAATTTCCCACCATAAAAAAAAAACTACAAACAGACAAACATTGTCCTTCCCTGAAAAATAAACCAATTACATTGTAGTACTGAGAAGCTGCCGTGATCTAAAAGGAATTTCTATGCAATGTGCTGTTATAGGAAATTAATCAACTCAGTTTACAGCTCACAGCTCATTTTCAGTTCAAATTACATTTTATTTTATCTGTATAGCAACTTTAACAATGAAATTTTACTCAAAACAGCCTTCCAGAGATATACAATATAACTTCCACATATACACTTTAGACATACAAAAATATAAATTTAGCCTGACATGAAAGTGGCTGAGAAAGTTCCCTGAGATTCCATGAGGAAAAAACCTTGAGAAGAACCAGAAACTGGATAGCGTGATTAGAAATAACTCACTTCTCTGACTGTGTCTTACAGCTGTATAAATCAGGACACTCACAGTTTTAATGTAAAGTTTGTTTTTTTTCCTAAATCAACTCTTCCCTGTTCATAGTAATAGCTAAGGTTATTAGGGTAACTGTAAGCTTTGATTCCTTACCTATTGTACACTACAATCCAACTAATTCTTTACCTTGATTGTACAAGTAATCAGTTTGTCAGGATAAAGTACAACACAGAGGCTTACCTTTATACTGAAAGAACAAATCATAAAACTAAGTAGAAATACATACATTTCTTTAATGAATCTGTGAACTAGAATTACTAAGGCATTCAAAAGGGGGTAAAAAAAAAAAAGTGAAAATGTGATCGAGAAAGTGTCCTGTTCTCTGCTGTTTATTTGGTGTGTGAGTGAATGATAAAAGAGGCATGAAATCAGCGGAGAAAAGAAGAACAGCATTAAGAGTCCACGGCCCTCCATCACACCCCATCCAGCCTCATAGTGGCAGCTCACACAATGAGCCTCACCAACACAGCTCAGAGAGTGTGTGTGTGTTTATGTCTGTGTGTTTGGGTCACCGGTGAATAATTAACCAATTTTGCTCTGTTGACCAGAGCTTATGAGACCAGTCAGAGCAAGCAGGATCTGTGAAGGGGGATGTGAGTAAATAGTAAAACACAAAAACTCGCTTACTATAACTGGCACCAGTGCACTGTGGGATATCCTCAGTTGGTTCTTGGCTCCAAATAAGCGGCCAACTCCCAACCACCCCTCCTTTAAATACATAATTTGTTTAGAACATTTAGTAACTCTGTCGTACTTTATTTTTATTACCAGGTACTTTTATTTTATGGTCCATGAAAAAGAGAAAACTTATGAAATTGCTGATATAGTAGTGTAAGAAAATAAATTCATCTGTTGCTTTTTGCCCACTCAGCCATTATTTAATTGATTTCTGTAATTTTACTAAAAAAAAACAACAATTTATAATGAATAGTTTGTTATATACAGCAATGCACATGAAGCAAGAAGGAAAAAAAATAAGAACTTATTCAATAGTACTGGATCAAAGAAAAAACTTTTGTTTAATCCACAGTTTTCACCCTTTTAAAAAATGGAAAGTTTTTTATATCTATAGATTTTTTTTTTTACAGTAGCTTGGAAAGGTAAAAAGAAGTATCTGTGAAATGTCCAAACTGAGCAAATGAGCCCTAAAGTTTTGCCCATGTCTACATTTCCTCTATATTTCAATTCAACCAATTTTTATGTCAACTTATAGTGCCAGAAAACTTCTTTTTATGCACAACTGTAAACATGCTCCAGGTGTCCTAGTTACAAGATACTTCGGATACTGCCTTTTACCTTGGGTTACGAACTGAAAACCTACTGGTGCAATTGTATCCTCCTGCCTGAGTATTGGAAACAAATATAATTTCACACATTTACTTTTTTATTCCCTGATATAACCATCTACAATGTAAAGCCTTGATAATGATAATTTTTCATCTGGAGGATGATTGAAAATTAACTGTTATTTAATTTAATTTAATCTTAGTACTTGCATAGCTCTTATCTTTAGTAGAAATACTGATAATGTACAGATAAGGTTCTGGAGAAACGGCATATCACTATAAATATTAGGTAAAACCAAGAGACAAAAAAATTGTGAACCATCATGGGAAGCCAGACAAGCAAGCAGACTTAGAGGGGATAGACAAACTGGCGTTTTTAGTTCCAACAAAAGGACGCAACAGTAACTGAAGTGAACATGGCAGTTTTGAGATATTAACAGGAAGTGAATTCCAGAGATGAGAAGCATAATAACAAACAATGCTAGAAATGGGAGGGATTTGGAAGTAGTACTAGTTGTAAATATGGTTCTGCCCAGTAGGTCATATATGGTAGGGTTCTGTCATCATAAGGACCGCTGACTGACGAAAAACCTCTCAACTATGTCACATCAACATGTTAAAGGCCTACCACCAGAGGGCCAGCGAAGTCATAGTGGTGAGCAGCTACCCTCAGGCTGAGGAAGACTCTGCCGTGAAACTAAACGATGATTGTCCTATGGGACTGAGCAACTCCGACATCTTGTCTGACCTACCACGGAAGCTAAGCCACTTACCAGACAAAGACAGATGTCAACTCACCGATCTCCTGTTAGAATTTAAGGAATTATTCCCTGATGTGACCAGTAAGACCCACATCGCTCAACATGACGTGGATGTCGGAAATGCACGACCTATCAAACAGCACCCGTACCGCGTCAACCCACATAAGGCCGAATTAATGCAGAAGGAAGTGTCCAACATGCTGGAAAATGACATCATCGAGCCAAGTCAGTGCGACTGGGCTTCACCTTGTGTCTCGGTTCCTAAGCCAGACGGTTCACTTAGATTCTGCACTGACTACCGGAAAGAAAATGCCTTGGCAAAGACTGACTCATACCCGATGCCAAGAATAAAAGACTGCATAGAAAAGACCGAAAAGGCAAAACACATTACAAAATGTGACTTACTAAAAGGGTACTGGTGTGTTCCACTTACGGAGAGAGCCAAAGTAGTGTCTCTCAGCTTTCATCACCCCGAGTGGCTTGTACCAATATAAAGTCATGCCCTCCGGTATGAAGAACTCACCAGCTACATTCCAGAGGATGATGAACCAGTGTCTAGCAGGCCTTGACGGTGTTGGAGTGTACATAGACGACATCGCTATCTACAGTGACACCTGGGATGCCCATTTATCTCATTTGAAGGAAGTTTTCCTTAGACTATTAGGGGCTAATTTAACTGTCAACCTAGATAAGAGCGAATCTGGTCAGGCTAAAGTGACCTATCTGGGCTGTGTTGTCAGCCATGGGCAGGTAGCTCCCATTACAGTGTAGGTCCAAAGTATCGTGGACTTCCCAGCCCCTACAAACAGACGTGGCCTAATGAGATTCCTAGGCTTGGCGGGCTATTATAGAAAGTTCTGCAAAAACTCGTACCTATACACACAACCCCTGGCAAAAAGTATGGAATCACCACTCTTTGAAGATGTTCATTCAATAGTTTAATTTTGTAGAAAAAAAAAAAAAAAAAACTCACAGACATGCCACAAACTATTTTCATTTAACATTTCAGCCCTCTGGCTTTATGGAACACTTACAAAAATGAAAAAGAAAAAACATTGTAGTCAATTGCAACAGTTTTTACAGATCAAACAGAGGGAAAATATGGAATCCATATATATATATATATATATATATATATATATATATATACACACACACACACACACACACACACACACACACACAC
>JAQMYF010000004.1:25723568-25738146 GCA_030014195.1 Neosilurus mollespiculum
ACACACACACACACACACACACACACACACACACACACACACACACACACACACACATACATACATACATACATACAAACACACACACATATACATATATATATATACACATATATACACACACACACACACACACACACACACACACACACACACACAAATACAGAAATGTGACTCAGTGACTATGAAGATAAGTTGATTTGAGTATTTCACAAACTACAAAGTTGAAGATAGAAGTCAGAGGAGACTGGTTCAAACTGACCGGTAGCTCAAATAACTACGACGTTACAGTGATGGTGAACAGAAAAGCAATCCTAATACACAAGATAAACCATGAAGTGGATGAACTGCAACACCAGAAGGCCACGTCGGGTTCCATGCCTGGCAGTCACGAAAAGCGAGCTGAGCAACACTACATAGAAACTTCTCTAAAATGGACTCTAGGGTTATTTAGCTGATCGGATAATTTCAAAAGAACGAGCAGGTGCACAAGTGTTTCGAATAAAGTGATCAGTGAGTGCATTAAATATATGAGGGTCAATTAATAAACAAATAAAACTACTTTCTTTGCATTACTACATAAAAAGGGTAACTTCAGAACTAACTCCTGTTTTCTGAGACTGGATAAATGGCTTGTTTTTACTTTTACATAAACATGTACTGACCTCTCCTTCAGGAGTGTCTGAGGGGCACAGCATTCCCCACTGTGAGGGCTGCAGGGAGCGCGGCCCGCTCACCTTCCTGGTCTTCTCAAACTGAGAGGAAATGCGTGTCATCATACCCAAGGCGGAGATGTAAGAGAGACGCGACAACACCTGCGTCACACCCTGCCTGTCCATCTTAAATCTCTTCAGGGACCAGTTTCCCTGAGAGAGAGAGAGAGATGATGACAAATATGATATGATACATGACACTGCAGTTAGTCTTTCTATTTTGACTGTTATTTGTTCAGTTATTCCTCAATGATGGCAATTAATTTAAATTACAACCTCAAAAATTCTATTCATTGCACCCTACAATCACAACCACAACCAGGGATGAGAATGGCCAAAAGTAAAAAACACTGAAAATTTATGGAGCCCCAAAGGAACGACACATTTGGGCGTCTGGGGGCGATAGCCGCCCCCCCCCCCTTCCTGTGGGGTTGAGGGGCAATGCCCCATGGGGGTTTACAAGCCAGAGCAATTTTATGTATTTCAATGCAATGGAGGATTCTCCTTGTAGTTATTTTTTGTAAGCACAGCCTTATTAGATATGATCATGGTTATGTTAAGCATATATCTCTGACAGGATCAAAAAATAATGTGGCAATATTTTATTGTGGCTAGATTATTTTATTTCACACACATCTTTAGGTGGTCCACTACATCTATGTTAAGATTCAGTAAAATCAATCCAGTAGTTTAGAAGCAGATTTACTTGCAAGCTTCCATGGACAGAGACAGATGCACAGGGTGATTCCTATATAAACCTTGTTTGTTGGGGGTTTAATAACTGCAAGAGAAATACATTCCACTTTAGGAAATCTGTAGTTTTAATAACCAAGTCAAAGGGTCACCATGAGAAGGGCGATTTAAGGCCACAACATATACAGATAATCGTTTTAGAACTAGTTCTGTTTTATGACTTTGCGACCATCCCATCCCAAACTGTCTGACAGACAATCAGCAGAGACTCACAGTGGAGATGGCGTTAACCATGCCGTTTGTGATCTGGTCTTGCCGCATATGCTTCACTACATCAAACTGGGCAGCTCTCTGCTTGGGGATGATCTGGTCAGCAATCTTCTTCAGCTCGGAGTTAAACTTCTTAAAGAGATCCTCAAACAGCAGAGACAGCAGCTGGAGGAAAGAACCAAGTCAACACAGGCATGATTTCAGCAAGTTACAACCGAACTCAACAAGTTCAAAACTCACAGCCAGTGACTGAAAAGGAAGTAAAGCAGAACAATGCTCTCCAAGCTGTAATCTGTTGATTAGTGCCACAAACTATTCCACATGCTTTGAGCATTCAATCCTTCTTCTATTCATTAACTCCCATCAACCTCACTTCCCCTCTACTTTACTTCTCTTTCCAAAAAACAACTTTATTAACTCCATCTGGCTCCTACGATATCTCATTCTGTCTCATCGCTCCTCTGGGTGCCGCAGCATGTAATAACCAGGTGTGCTCGTGTTCAGATAAGGCTGACCTGGCCTTTCGCCCAGGGCTCCCTCATCCTCACTGAGACTCTCCAATAGCAGCTTGCCTTCATTCAGCTATATTAGCATACACCAAAACAAGCAGGTCGCACTGAAATTAATAAAGAAATTAAGCTTCGGCAGCACAGCAGGGCCAATTAGTTGAATGTCAATGAATCATAATTGAGAAGTGAGAAGATTGACAGTGTTGGGAGTGTGCATAAGCTCTGCTGAAAGGGCTTGCTTAGCTCACTAGTCTCACACACACACACAGTTCACCCCTAGAGAGGGTTTGGTTGGGGGAAATTAAAGGACTTAAGACTGCGGTAATTACATTATCAGAGCCGGGCTTGTGGATTAGCTCAATCGCTCCCGTCAAGGCAGCTATTCTTTTGTCATGGCTGTGCTAAATAATAATAAAAGCCAGAAAGGCCTGAGCTTGACTGGGCTGGGATTTGAGTGCTGCCTCTGCTCTGCTGCATATCTCGCCGTCAACAAAAGCAGGCGAGCTGGGAAACGGGGCGGGCAAAAACACAGAGGGTGACAAACAAAGCGGCGGGGCAAATAATGAAGGTATTAATAAAAGACAAGGAGGGCAGACACAAAGAGGAAGATGAAGGATTGGGAGGAAGCCAGGCATGCAGGTCTGAGTTCAGTTTCACACAGGAGCACCGATGTGTGTAAAAGGAAGAAAGAGCAGCCCGAGTCAAAGGCTGGAAATCTGAAAGATCCGGAAAACGTCGGTGATCTATAAAAAGGGCCTATTATGCAGATAAGTAAGATGGTAAAGACGGCACACTGAGGAGAGCAGCTAAAGAGCGGTGAAAAGCATCAGAGCTGACAGTACATGCTTATCTTAAACTCCGAATTCAAAATATAGCACGACCACTTATTCGATGCAAAAAGCATTAAAAGTCTGTCAGTCATTTGTAATTAAATTAGACGTGGTGTGAATTTGTGCCAAACAGGGAGGAGGGGCTGCTTAGAGAAGCCTCAAACCTTACAGTCACCAAACACAAGGCATTGTGGACTCTACAATCTGTAGTCTTGTCTCTCCCATCGCTCGGCCTGCACAGTTTGTGTGCATTATACCCATTATCTGTACCTGCCCGGCCAGCTCAAGACGCTTGTTTCCATAGTAATCACGATCGTCCACTTTGTTGTTGCCTTGCGCGAGAATCACCCTGCGCACCATTACAGCCAGGTAGATGCATTTCGCTCTGAAGTTAAATTCCTTCACCTAGGTAACACAGAAAAGACCATAAATTGATATTATACACACACACACACACACACACACACACACACACACACACACTCAAGCGTGCGCAAACAACTGCTGTGCCCAAAATGGACATTTGAGAATCTACCAAGTCATCATGGAATGCACTAGAGAATAAACTCAAGTAAAAATGCCCCAGACATGAGACTCACGGGTACGTGGGTGAGAATGGTGGAAGCGAGCAGCTCTCTGGCTTCCTCCATCTTGGTTTTCTTCGGTCCTCCCCACATGC
Organism: Neosilurus mollespiculum; assembly: GCA_030014195.1. Taxonomy (NCBI): domain Eukaryota; kingdom Metazoa; phylum Chordata; class Actinopteri; order Siluriformes; family Plotosidae; genus Neosilurus; species Neosilurus mollespiculum. The sequence continues at coordinate 25,727,263 of JAQMYF010000004.1, forward strand.
GCTGACGCCGGACTTTGTTTCCAATATACTTCAGAGCCTGGGATTGAAACAACAACAACAAAAAAAACCTTCATAAGACTGATAAGTCTGGCAAAGGTTTGTTTCTGCTACATACAAACACTCACAATTTACTTTCTGAGAGCATTTCAAATCAGTGAATGCGCAGGACAGATCAAGGTCCGCTACCTCACTATAGACGAGCCAGGGATCAGACGCATAATCGCTCAACTGACACACGCACACCTGAGTCCGGTACTGCCTATTCGTCTACAAAAGGTTAAAGGTCACAGAGTGAGATTTTCTTCCAGACCACCCACTCAGACCATCATAGCTACATGGCTGTCTGTGTATCTCGTAATACAGCAGTTGACATACTTCAAATAACAAATAAATTAAATTAGGGGGAAATGTTAAAGTTGTGGAATACTCCACAAGGCTCGGGCATGAATGCGGCATGCGCTATAGATGAGTTACAACTGCAAGCGAAAAAAAAAAATACTTCTGGAACAGGAGGTGACAGAAGGTGGCCATTATAGGAATTTGGTTTGAAAACGTGAGCGCACCGCATCACAAAAACTCAAAGCAACACTTCTGTCTCAAAATAAGTATTTTTGCTGCAAATCATTTCACTTAAAGGACACAAAACAGACCTTTTCTTCAAAATATTTGACTCCTATACTTTGTTTCAAAACTCATTTTTGCTTTACGCATACACTAAATATTCAATTTGTAAAAAAAAAAAAAAAAAAAAAAAAAAATCTTAGAAATGTAATGCAAGGATAAAATAGTGCAACATGATCACTGAAATTATTTTTCTACATTGTTTGTACATGGTCACTGTGCCGGAACAAATTGAACCCGGAAAAATTCGCCCCGGCACAACTGCCTACGTAAAAACAATTTGCTCTGGAACAATTGCTTGTTGCAGAACATCTCGTTCCAGGTGAAAATTTTTAGAGTAACTTGTACAGGGACATTAGGGGAGAAAATTCGCATATACAGATGTGTACACAAATAAGTGTTGATATGGTTAGTTTTCTACAAAAGAAAGATGGTCCAGGGCCAGAGTACTTTGTGGTTGCTTAGCAACATGACAAGATGCATTTTTTATGAAAATAAAGAAGTTAAAAACTGGTGAAGAAACAGTAAATATAACTTTATAATATATACATTTAATAACAGGTATGGCTTTAAAAAGAAAGAATTTCATTTGTTTCATGGATTTGTACAATGTTAAATGCAATCATCAACAGATTAGTTTAAAAAAAAAACAATAAAAAAGACAACTTTATGTAATAAAAATGTAAACCTTGGCAGACCTCTAGTTTTCAGATATGCACTTTTAAGTAAAAAAAAACAACAACTTAAGTTTAATGACAGTAAGCTTCATGTCTGGCTGCCTCACCTTTCTCTTTTTGATAATGTTTCTACAACAGCACAGCGCAAAGCATTAATTTTATTTTACTTAAAATAGTCTAATTATGCACAATTAAGAACAAAAAGACCCTTCTTTTAACTTTTACAGCACCTGCATGACAGGCTCTGCACCTGATGACAGCTGCTGCCTCTAGTGGTCAAACAGATTTCCAACATGGTTCCTCACCTCCCATTAGACACCTTTAATGATTTTGCTCTAATTCATCTTATTTGAAGTCTGCCTGGGTCAAATGTAGTGTGCAAGTAAGGCTCATTAGAGTCCTGATGTGACACACACAATGGTCTTGGTGCACAAACAGGCGCGTGGACGTGCTCAGACAGAGGTTGCTAGGATGCAGATATGCTTCTTACCAACCTATTGTTGGGGCTTTGTACTACCAAAAACAAATACAAAATCTGTGCTCTGTGCTGAGCAAATTGGGTCTCAATACACAGTAACATACATTACGCATATTTTGCTGTTTCAAACTGGATCAGTGGGGCTTTTAAAAGAAAGAAAACATTGTAATATAAACTGAAAGAAATAGGCAGCGACTACATTATTAGATACAGCAATCAAGTTAACAGATTTAATTAATAATCATTAATATTACATATGCTGCATGCTGGTCGATTTAGATTCAGTCATTCAATTAGTCAGGTTAGCTCAGTAACCTGTAACCAGTATATGGCAAGATACAATATTATTGTTATTCGGTTTCAGGTGGAAACCAGAACTCATACCAGATGTGACACATAAGCAACACATCTCTGCAATGTAAAAAATATACACACCAGAATATACCACGACTGGCACGTGTAACATAACTTCACCGTTTACTTTGAATAAATAATGAAACAATTATAGAATTCGGCTTTCGTATGATATGGAGAATCGTTAGGTCCCTGCCTTTGGCCTCAACAGATAAACCCTCGACCGGATAATTCCCCATATCACACCTCACCTCATTCAATAATTGTTTATTACCCCAGGTGAAAATCTCCCAACATTTAAAAACCCAAGTGGTGGATAAACACATTTTTTTTTTTTTGTTTAGTGGTGAATAAACAAAAAAGATTTCCTTTGAGTTACTTTTCTGCTGTAGTTCACACTGCACATGCTCGGTGGATATCGCTGAATTGAACAGTGCCCTCAATGAACCACCTCAGGATGATTCAGCGACATCCACCTGACCTTCAGGGAATAATTTAATTATGTTGTTATGTTGGCACCTGCCAAGGAGTGAAGTATATTACACAGAAAGTGAACAGTCAGTTCTCAAGGTTGATGTGTTGGAAACAGGAAAAAAGAACAAATGTAAGAATCTGCGTGACTTTGAGAAGGGACCCGTCATGATGGCTAAACAATTGGGTCTATTTATCTCCCAAACACCAGGTCTTGTGAGGTGTTCCTGGGGCTGTGTGATATAACAATGAATGTATTGGATGACGAAAGAGAAATGTCTATCACTTCATATTATGCTCCATCCTCACTTTTTGTTTTGCAAATCACAATCTTTACGGAAATATTTTCAGTCATTTGGATGGTGTACTCAAGACACAGCAAGGCAACGGTGCTGTTCTAAATTATGGGTACTGAACTGCCTAGGGTGTTCACCGCCTCCTGTTTCCTCCGCGACCCTGATGGATAATTCTCCACGAGGGAAAATTAGACTCTGCATGTAGCAAATTCTCATGTGAAGCAGTAAAGACACAGGAACATACACACACAGGCATGCGGTGCAGTGAGATATTGGTATTATTATTTTATTCATTTTTTTTAATATATACTATATTAATTCCACAAGGGAAATTATGACTTCTGTATTTAACCCATCCAAAGCGAGCACACACATACTTGGAGCAGTGGGATGCTACACATTTGCTGCCCCCTGAGAGCAGTTGGGGGTTAGATGCCTTGCTCAAGGGCACTTCAGCCATAAATGTGAAGGAAGGGAAGGTGCAGCTCACTCCCCCCCCTCCGCCACACATTTTTCTTCTGGTTCGGGAATCTAACTCGCGACCTTACAGTCCCAAAGCCTCTTCTTTAACCATTTGGTCACAGCCTTTTTCACTCAGCTGTGTTACAGGTAAACACACTGGGTAAGAATTTATTATGATCATGAAGGATGCGTGTGTGAAATAAGGACTTAAAGACTACTATTAGTAGCCTATTATTAGTTTGGATCATGTTTTCGATGACTACCTGTTTATCAATGCTAAATGGCTAATGCCAACAAGTACTGTTATTAACAGCCTTATGAAATTTATCACGAATACCAGATTAATGCTTACCAGATTTTTAGCATTAGCATTAATACCAGATTAATGCTAATACAAAAAATGTTTTTTATTTTTTATAATTTTAAGATGGTACATTCATGCTAACAAATATACTTAAAAACAATCATATTGACAGCATCTCGTTTATTTACATTTTTATACCATATATAAATAACCATAAGTGCTGATTTGGAATGAAAGAGAATTTCCTAACTACTTACCTGCTACTTTCCTTTTTTTATTGATATAAAAAATGGTTATTTGTTGGTTTACTCATGGAGTCTGAGTTTACAGAAAATGTGCTATATCTTGACACATCATTACCAGGATATGTATATCGCCCAGTTGTAGTTGTTCCTGGTATGCAGAGGTAAGTATTTAATAAAGGTGGTCAAAGGAAGGACAACAAGTGATGTGGCAAGATCCCCTTAGGGTCCCTTTGGGTCCCCAAAGCTCCTTTATACAGAAAGGAAGGGAAGGCTAGTACATCTGGTCTGATCCCACAAAAGAGCATTTATTCAAACACAACAAACTGGGTGGAGAATAAAACAGTTCAAAAGAGCTTCAGAATGATGTGGAGGTAGTTTGTGTGAAAGTAAACTCTAGTGCAGTTTCACTGCAGTAACAATAGGAACCGATTCTGATTCGAGTCAAATCCAGGAAGTGAAGTGACTACAGAACAAGTTCTAGACTTCTGATTCTATTCACCATTTAACCGCTGACTGTGATTCTCTGAGCTCATCTGATACCGTGCCGTGAGCACAGAAGTGCATACACAGTGAAAAGTATGGCTACATGCAATGCACTCTGAGGACCTGGATGGTGTTCTCAGAGCTCACAGAAAGCGACACATGCACCGCCATACATTTCTCCCCTTCAATGGACGCCATGTTGGCTACATAACAGAAGGGGAAGGATCATCATCCTCATCATGATCATCGTTATTGTTTCTCACCTGGCACTCTGGTGGCCATGCGGCACTTCCGTGGATTAGGTTGTGAACCTTCGTTCCAACAGTCGTGAGAAAGCCAATCATCAGCCAGTTGGAGGAGGGACACATTAAAATGCTTTAATATTTAGAATGGAAGTGCAGCATACTGAACGGAAATTCACTGGTACTATGAAAGTGGAGTATCTGATGTGACTTCAGTACTTTAAGCTAGGTTAAGATGGAACATTAGCAGGATTACAAAAACAAGTTATCTGCAGATTCTCAAATTTCTAACCGAGGTGGGGCTTTGGACAAGGAAGCCCCTTTAAATTTTGGAGATGATCCATGAATGTATCTGAATTCCGTCCGTGGTGTTGTACTTTATAAGCTTTTCTCCTGCTTAGTGGTCTCATACGATCCAGCTGCGCAATGGCTAACACATCTAACTACAGATCACAAGATTTTTATCTCAACTCCTAGTTGGCTCCAGATAACACGCTTCCATTTCACCCTTTTACTTTGTTCCCTCAGTAAAATATTTCTGTCATCATGTGCTGTAAATTATTTAAAATACTTCCATTAAATTTTTTACTTTCATGGATCTAATTAACCAAATTATATGATAGATCATAACTAGCCAATTATAATTATTAAAATATATTAGCATAATTAGATATCTCTCTGGTTCCTATATGGGGTTATATGGCTTAATGGAGGTTTGTGCACTCTGAGCACTTGTTTGTTTAGTAGCACTATTAGACAAACCTGGGTCTCCATTTTGACACTCTCTTACTCACACATTTGCCAAACCGCTTAATTATTAACTATTAGGATTGCGGGGAGGCTGGAGCCTATTTCAGCCAACTCTGAGCAACGGCAGGGTACACTTTGAACAGCTAAGCAGACCATCACAGAGCCAACACACATACACACACTCAACCATTCACATTCACACCTAGGGGCAATTTGGAAATGCCAATTAGCCTAATGTGCATGGAAGGAAACTGGAGAACCAGGTGGAAACCCACACAAGCACTGAGAGAACATGAAAACTCCAACCACTAAGACACCATTTATAATTAATGAAATATATTAGCATTATTAGATATCTCTGTGGTTCATATACAGGATTGCGCTCTCTGAGCACCCTTGTTTGTTTGCACTATCAGAAGAATGTGGAGCTCCATACTGATACTACTTGTCATATTTCAGTACATTAAAAAGAAACAGCAGAAGTTCATGTGGCGTACCTGTGTCTGGGTAAAAATCTGAGCCTTCTGGCACTCTTCCAAACTCGGAGCAAAAGCAGCCATGACATGTTCCTCCGTGCCAATCATCTGCACAATCTCCTGATCACTTTCCACACCCATGGCCTTATTAAAAAATAAAAAAAGCACAAGAAAGCAGCAGTGAATAAATAAATAAACATGTACCAACGATCCTTGTATATTGATTAAACTGAGTTGATACGCACGTCACAGGCAAACAGCTGTATTTGACACTGGAGAGGTGTTTCATAGGTGAGGAGCAGATCTGAGGCCTCTTTGACATTTACTTATGCTAATAGACAACTGTGGGAACAGGACCGGGCTTACACACACTGCGTATAGGTCTGCATCGTTTGCCAAAGCCTCCGAGGAGCAAGAAAAAGCCTGAAGGAATTTCCTCGGGATGCGAAAGTGCAGAGTAAATAGACCTAACTGCTAATTTAGCCAGTGCAAAGCTACAGTCGTACAGGTCTATTTGAAGGGAGCCTGACGCGATTCATGTAGCACACTACGAGTGCTTATTATGCTCAGATTAAATGTTTAAACACCCATGCACAACTCCATTGTGAATACTGTCTACAAGCAGTTCCGACAGAGCCCCTTAAAGGTCACGGTGAGATTTTTTTCTGATTACATCTTCTGATATTACGTCACAATAAAAAGTTTACGATTCCTAGCAATATTTTTCTTTGAAGGTTCCTCCCGAGTTATAGGTCAGCAATACAAAATTAATAATACAAGCTGCCGTTAAAAGAAGCAGAATTTAAGTCGATAACCTCCAGCAGATTTCCGTACTGCTTCCTTCTGGGGAGACCTTTTCACTCAAGAAAAAAATTTTGTTGTTTTGGGGGGGTCAGGACAAGATTATTCCTGAATGACTTCAAATTCCCAGACAATTTGGGCTCAGTTTCTTAACCCTCGGTTTACACTGGGGCCACAATATCCACGATATCCATGATTGGATAGAATTGTGATGAGAAGGGGTCGTGAAGATTTCAAGGAAACTTGGTGGATGATCTTTATTAGATTATTACAATTTATAACGATTTGATGACAATCGTGATCGATTATGAGAATCATAGTACAGCGTAATAAAACTAAACAGAGCGTAACAGACCTTGATGCACCATCGGAGGGGATCTTGATGAACTTGGAAACACAATTCCTTCAAGTTTCATCTGTTGGATGCCCCCGCCTCCTTTTTATACCCCAAATGTGCTCATAAATCGTGGAGCTCCACTCTTTTTGGAGTCATGGAGATTGCGAACAGTGTAAACCCACGGTACCATCAGATATTAAATATCAACATGAAGATCAGCTGTGTAAGGATTCTGTTTCAGATCTTTCTTTAGTTTATTCCTAAACGTCTTGTGTATTTTTTATTTTTTTTTTTACAGCAAAATCTGTGTACGTCTTCCCCTTTATTTAAATGTAAAAGTGTTCTGGCACTATTGTGGTCTAAAGTAAGTGCATCTTTAACAGTCATAAAAGCTCATTCAACTTCATGCTTCACTTTTTCATTCAGCTCTCATTCCCACTGAATTTCTTTTCTGTTATACTGCACCATCTGCTGTTTACTGGCTGAAAAAACACCCATCATTACAGGCTGCTGGTTTCCAGTAACTCATTACATTACATGACATGTCCCTATTTATTTCTTAACTCTTCCCCTTAATTCATCTCACCTTGAAGATGATGGCGATGGGAGCGTCCTCGGAGAGCGTGTTGTGTTTAAGGTAAAAGCGTCCCTGCTTCATGATCATGTTGGTTCTACTCTTCTTCTCATGGGTGGAACTAAAGCACAGAAAAAGGAGAGACAGAAGGGTGTCAAAACGTGCGGAGGAATTAAGGAGGTTGTTTTATTCAGCGGCCATGTGATCACAGCACCTGGTCACTGACGCGCCCACGGCACCTTTACGGTCTTGTTCCACAATGATACGGTTCTTGGACAGCTGCTCCTGGATGAGAATGACCTTCTCTTGACCTTTTACAATGAAATAGCCACCTGTACAGGGTGATAAATATTGAAAAGAGCTACACTAGGGAACAATGAGGGAATAATCCCCCCCCCCACAAAAAAACACAGTTTCTGTATTAGAGGATCTACCTGGATCTAAGGGACACTCGTTCAATTTCGAGAACTCCATGGGCGTCTTCCCAGTCAGAACACAGTTAGAGCTGCGCAACATAATTGGCATCCTGAAAGGGAAAAAAAGCAAGCATTTTTAAATGTCATAGAAATTGCACGAAACTTTACAGCACATAACCTTGTGTAATCCTGCTAAACACACACAAACTCTCTCTCTCTCTCTCACACACACACACACACACTCCAACCAGAGGTAAAACATCCTTCTTGGTAGAGGTGTGAAGGGGCACCACAGGATAATCACATAAAGCTGGTTGTAATAAGATGTTTATTAAACATAATGTTTTCTGACATGAAGGGATTTGCAGCTTCTCTACATTTTTTTTGTCATTACTGTCAAGAGAAAAGGGGAAAAGAAAGTGATGGAACAACGACTGATGGAGTAGTGACGGAACAACGGTTTTAATATCAGCGATAACAGGAATTAACTGTATGATGTTATTTCTGTTGGCACATTGCTGTGGTATAACAGGAATAAAACACTTCGGGATGTGCTGTTGTTGGAACAATAGACTTCACAGGAGCCCAGAAGGTTTTATTCTTTAATTAATTATTTAATATGAGCAGATGTATTAGCAGGAAGTCTTCTAATTTGTTGGAAATCCTGCCTTCAGTTTGGACGTGATGTAATGGCTGCGTACCTTCCTATAGGTAAAGCATTCCGGATGATCCTCTGACTGCCTCTGGTGTATTCGATGTCCACTGTGATGGGGGCGGAATAAGTCATGTCTCTCAGTCGACACTGGATGGGAAAGACAAAGAGAAATGAGACTTGATCGTTACCACTTTTGCACAGCTGTAGTTCATAGTTACTACATATACAAGTTACTGCACACTGTTCAAAGTTCATCCCCAATTACTGAGAGCTAATTTTGATAAACTCTTCGCATCGACTAGCAGGTAAAATATCAGTACATTAATTCATTCCTCACCTCATGTGGAGACACTGGTCTGGTGACATTAAAGCTCTCTTCCACATCAGGCATGCCGACATAGATATTGAGGTACCTGTGGAGGAAACATGACAGCACATATTTTATGATTTCTATCTAAAAATAAAAAAAATTATAATAAATAAATAAAAAATTTTTGGTGAAAACCGAAAGAGAAGCCTTACTTTAGATACCACATTGGATCGGCATCACTCGTAATCTTCTCATTTGCTTTCATGATCTTTTTGATCTGAAAATGTGACCACATTAACTTCTTGATATACGGCACCAGTCAAAAAAAAAAACCTATTCATTTTTATTTTATTTATTCACTCTCTTATTTCCTTGTCTCTCAGGGGAAATTTAGCTCTGCATTTAGAATCAGAATCCTTTATTGATCCCGGAGGAGATTGTGTTAGTCCATCCAAAGTGAGCACAGCAGCAGTGCGCAGCCACATTGCGGCACTCGGAGAGCAGTTGGGGGTTAGGTGCCTTGCTCCGGGGCAATTCCACCACCACACATTTTTCCTGTTGGTCCGGGAATCGAACCAGCAACCATTTAGTCCTAAACTCGCTTCTCTAATCATTGGGCCATGGCTGCCCCCAATGACAGATACAGCTACCCTTCCAGAAAGTCGATCAAAACTTTAAAAAGGTACCATAAAAGACCCCCAAATGAACGATATACACACACACACACACACCTTACCTCCACATTGATGAAGTAGTTAAAAGAGTCAATGTGCTGCTTCACCAAGCCTTTAATCTGAAAATGAATTGAAAATAAAGTAAAAACTGCTAATAATGCTATTAGCACATTAGCATATTATACATGTATATATTGCACTGTATTATTTTTATTTAATATAGCAACTGGACAGGATGTTTACCTTTAAAAAGGCTGGAAGCAACTTCCATTTTTCCTTAAATAAACAAAATTAAAATTATTATCCTTAAAAACAGACCAACTCACAACATTCCCTGGTATTTTAGGTCTTTTTATCTCCTTGGAAACTGATCGAAATGTGTGTATACAGGGAATGCAGAGCCATCATGTAGGTCCACCTGGTTGACATGAAGCATGCTGCAGTATGAGCAGGTAATGCTCACTTACCTCCACTGTACCTACTGCAGCAGCAAGCTGCTGGGGGGACATGTCCCCAAATTCTTCCTTCAGTAACTCCATGGTTTTTACTACACGTGCCAAACTCTATTCTACCAAACCATATCACTATAAACTTCACCAGCTACCAACAACACCGCAACCGGAAATTCAATATACACGTGAGTAGCCCATTATTGCATCAGGAAAATGGCTTCGGGTGAAAATAATCGTGCGGTGCAACGAAGAAATAAGACCGGGTAGAAAATAAATCCGAAGGTGATTAGTTCCAGGCGCATTTTCACATCATCTCAACCATAGACATCTAAATACATAGATAGGATGCTTCGTCTGTTTTCAATATGCTGTATGGAGTCAACTTGACGCCATCTTGGCCAATGTTCCTTCAGCATTGAGGGAGATAGAAAAAGTAAGAAAAAGAAGAGTTTAGGGTCAGAATGCTTTGTGATCAACTACAAAAATTACAGGAACCAACACAGCAGACCTGCAGGAATAACATTTCACAAGTAAGTGATAATGACACGCCTAGAAAGCCATATAAATCCAGGTTAGAATATAGTGTGTATTCACTTGAGTATGAGGATGGTACTGGTGTTTTTCACTGTATGCATCATGTCCATGTGGCTGATTATAGTAGGAGTGAGTACTTATACCCATGTACTGAATAAATATAAACTCATGATTCAAATATATGGGTTTAGGATTGGGAGATTGGGAACATAATCATATGAGTATGAAAAGTACTCCTGCAACAATGCCTACTACACTGTAATATATATATA
>JAQMYF010000004.1:25758722-25789187 GCA_030014195.1 Neosilurus mollespiculum
ATATATATATATATATATATATATATATAGAGAGAGAGAGAGAGAGAGAGAGAGAGAGAGAGAGAGAGAGAGAGAGTTGTCTAATATTAAGGCAGACAGCTTGTAGCGCTTGTGGGATTTGGCAATTCTTACTAGGAGTGTTTTATTAAACTACACTTATATGTAATTTCTTTTACTAAAATAAATTCTATTATTCAGATGCGAAAAGTGGCATTGTGCTCTGTTTGCCATCATGGACGCAATAGATGGGCATGGAAGGCCAGTCAGAAAAAAAACTGTGCATAAAATGTCCAGTCTCATGCTGGGAGGCAAACTACAGTAGGGCTGCCATTTTTTTCCTGTTAAAAACTCTCCATAAAAATATGTCACTAATACACAAATATATTGAAATTATACAATTTCAAACTTAAATGACATCTTACATCTGCTCCAGGAAGATGTATTCACAACCTCATCACATACCGTGGCTTAAAGTCTGACACCTACTCTGCACTGGACTGGATAAATACTGTACTGTGGTTCTTATGGGAGTTTACATAAGGTGAACACACTCATAGGGTATCGCTAGCATGGACAGAATGAGAAAGAGGAGAGAAAGAGAGAGAGAGAGAGATAGAGAGAGAGAGAGAGAGAGAGAGAGAGCATGTGCAGAGAGGTTGGCACAGCCAGTTCTGATCACAGCAGCACCACTATGGGCAGTTGTGCCCAAAAAAACATTCTCAAACATTGGAGTCATCGTCAGTCACGCTGGGGTTGGGGGACGATGTTACAATCTCCTTAAACAGCTCATCATCTTTCAGCATACTCTGAATCACAAGATAGTTCAATTCATTACACATTCTAAAATGTTTCATAGTAAGATATCATATTTAACTTGATGTCCATTTTACCGTCAGGTTGTTGATACCCTCTGAGAAAGCCCCAATTTGTCGCACTGTTCCTTCAGAGTCTTCCATCTGTGAATAAAAATAATATTATTACATTTACATTTTTCATTCATTTCCCAAACCACTTAATCCTATTAGGGTCGCAGGGAGGCCAGAGCCTATCTGAGCCAACACTGGGTGCGGGCGGGGTACACCCTGGACAACTGGGCCGACCATCGCAGGGCAATACACACACAACCATACACACACACACAACTATTCACACCAAGGGTCAATTTGGAACAGCCAGTTAGTCTAACATGCATGTCTTGGACTGTGGGAGGAAACTGGAGTACCCAGAAGAAACCCATGCAGGCATTGGGGAAGAAGATGCAAACTCCACACAGAAACACCCTAGTGTGAGAACAGATATTTAAACAAAAAAATAGAAAACACCCAAACTAAAAATACAAATAAATAAAAAAGTAAGTAAGAACATTATAGGCACGGCCTAATCAAACCTAGAAATGGAAAAAGTTGAGGATAATGTTGTCTTGTAGTGTACAGATTAACCTAGCCGGTGTCCTAGGGTCCTAATAACTTCACCTGTTCTAGACGGTCCAGCTCGTCCTCGTAAATGTGCAGCTCCATGCCTCTGAAGCCTTTCTGAAAACTGTGTTCTTTTGGCATCTCCACATCCATAGGGCACACATACTCCTCACTATCCTCCTGTCTTTTCTTCTTCAAAGTCCCAAAGCTCCCAAATGCCAGTTTTCGTGGCTAAATATAACAGAAAATCAGAGTTAAGCCAAACTAAATAAACAAAACGTAACACAGAAGAGTAAACAGAGCTGGGTTGGGTGAGGATCCGTAGCATGGTTGGCGAGTTGTACCTTGACCTTAGCAGTTGCAGTGAGTAAAGTGTAATCAGGATTCTCCATACACTCCTGCTTCGTCTGCTGGGCCTCCAAGCCCACCAGCAGGTTAAAATGTGTAGCCAGGTGCCTTCGGAGCAAAGTCTTATTGGGAGGAATGTTCAGGAGCAGCGCCATGGTCTCCACATTGAAGCGAGGCTCTAGAACCTGAAGACATAAACATATGACTACTGAAGCCTCACCAAATATCAGTCTCTTGCAGAATGATGGATAACTTTCTCTTCTCACCATCAGTCCTCCATGGACTCCACTGCCCCTCAGATTAGGTGCGTATTCTGCCAGATCTACAGAACGCAGCCACTCCATCACACGGTGATTGGTCCACTGAGAGATTTCCGCCGGAGTGATATTGTTCTATCAAGTCATATGGATAGAACATTGCTTAAACAAACTATTAATGGAATTTGGTATCATGGAGAATTATAGCAGCACATCTACCTCATCCGAGGGTCTACGGCGCAGACAGTTGGGCTCGTAATTGTTGAGGCGGAGCACTTGGATTGCTCGTTTAATGCTGAGGTGATGCAGAACACTTCCCACTTTCAGAGAAAGCAGATCATCCTGACCAGCAAAACAAAAGTTATTGGTTAAGCATTCAAGCTCTTCTGTACTCAGCTAAGGGGTGGACAATCAAATTCCTCAGCTAGTCCACCAGGCTACTGAAAACCCCAGTGTATTGCCCAGTCTCGAGATTTGCTTACCTGGAAATTGACTGGGTTAAAAATTGTTTGCTAACGCAAGCTAATAATGTCAAATGACCAGAGTGGTGGCCTGTGACAAAAAACTCACCACGGTCATATAGTGAAGCATACGTCCATCCACTCTCGCCTCATCAAACTGAGTTTTGTACTGAGGAAGTCCAATATCATCAAGCCACCCTGGGTGAAGTGATTAAAAATAAGCATAAAAGAAGGAAAGACTAAAAAAAATTATAATTAAATTTCAAAAATATTAAAAACTGGACATTGGAGATTCCTTACTCGTCACCCACTGGTAGTCCAGTTTGCCCTTGTTGTCATCCTCCTCGGAGCCCAGTGCTTGGAGAGCCAGCTGCAGTTTTTTCCTGTGGAGAGGATGCTTTATACCCAGCTCCTACACACACACACACACACACACACACACACATACACACACACACACACACACACACACACTTTGAGTACTAGAACACTTTCCTATGTACAGTATTTTATATAGTAAAGCAGATTTTTTTACAGTGACTATAAATATAAATAACAAAAATAAGAGGAGGCTGAAGCCTATCTCAGCTGACCCTGGGTGATGGCGGTGTACCCCATGAACACTTAGCCAACACACACAGAACCATTCATGCTCACACTCACACCAAGGGGCAATTTAGAACAGCCAGTTATCCTACTGTGCATGTCATGTGGGGTGGACATGCTCACCACTGCGCCACCATGCCGCCCCAGTATATAATTAATTCTTCACTAATAAAAGTAGAAAAAAGAAGCCCATGAGTGGAAAAAATATAAACTCGTCATGGAAATCTGCCACCATGTTCCATTTCTCTAAATAAACCACAGTTTGTATCATCCCATGCTCACTTTTTCTAAGTTTTGTGGAGAAGCCTGCAGGAGAGTCTGTCCTGAGGAAATCCACTGTCTGGCCAGGTTCACGTACAGACCCAGTCCCTGCTCCTGCATCCAATCACACACCTGCTCCCGGGACCAACGCGCAAATGGAGCATCCACCTCACTGTGAAACACAAGCGCACACATTTCACAGCTACCTTTGTGTGGTGTGGTGATCTCAGAAAACCCTTTGGTTCACCACCAGGGGGTGCTCTATTCACATCTTGGTGTTGGATTGTTTACTTGAACATTGACCCACCTGTTAGTGTTGTGCAGGTCACGTGACCATCCAAGCCTGGGTCCAGCTGTGGCTCGGACTCCTCCCCGCTTGAACTCGTTCTCTGATAGGTTGTCATCCAAGGTGAAGGTTGTTGACTGACTTCTTGTAAGCCTTTAGTGAGGAGTAATGTACACCGGTTTGGTTAAAGGTAGGAGATGTAGGAATGCTTATTCACTGCAAGAGAAACATCCCTACACACACATATCCACAAAACAAATCAACGAGGGGCAATATTTCAGTGGGTCAGAGACTCTACTCACTTTCCTATAAATGCTTTTATTCCCTTCGACTTCTTCTTGCCCTCGGGGCAGCTGGAGAGAGTGTTGGTGCTGTCACTGTTGCTTGACTTCTGTGGCATCCCTGCAAGATCCAGATGGTCCATGTCATCGCGCTCGGTCTCGGCTGTTCAAACACACACACACACACACAGCAAACAGGATCTCTATAAACAAATTACATTCGGCTGCAGGAAACTGACAAATGCAACTCCCGGTGTCATTAAAGTTCACAGGAAAGAAAGAGGTTGATGCTAAATTAAAAGGAGAGCACAAACACATTCATAAATCCAAGGAGTGAAAACCCTCCCAGACCATATACTAGAAACACTGCTACAGGACGTTAGTACGAAAGACATCTGGTCGGAATTAAAGAATAAGTGAAGCAGAGGGAAACAGAAATCCACTGCACACATGCACACAATTTAAAAAAGAAAAAAGGGATCAATACCCAATGCAACTTTTTTTTTTTTTTAAATAAAAGGGTGATATTTCATGTGATGGTTCCACTTTAAAGCCAGTTTTGTTGCATAGAACAGCCCTGGTGTGGGCCGTGTGTAAAGGAACACAGTTGTGTGAATGTGGTGAGATGGGATAAGTGGAGGAATGCGGTTCTGGAATAACATGTTATCAGGAGGCGCAACATTCCCATATTCTGCAAACCCAGCCGGCTCCTTCTGGTAGAGGGGCATGAGTGGAATGACAAAACACACCAAAGACGTCACATAATTTAGGAGGGCACTTTTTTAATGGTCACTGCTCAATCCTGCCTGCCTTCACAAAAGGGTGGAAAAAGCAAGCATGAAAAATAGGATGGATTTCAAGATTGAAATTTATATTTCAGATGACTTCACTACTGTGCTTAGCAGATACAGATGCACCCTTAATTTGCAGTTTGATGAAACAAAGTAAAGACGTGAATACTGAAAGGAAAAATCAGTATTCCTCAGCAATGTGTCAAAAGCCAAGGAAAATATAACAAAATGATATGTTTTGAGCTTCGTTTTGTTTCTTTGTGTATTAGCAGAATTATGCAAAAAAAGTTCTGTGTGGATTTTTATGTAATTTCTACCAGAGGTGGTATTTTTTTTGTGGTATCACAGTAGCTCTTGGCTCTGTTTTTGTTCAGTGAGTTATTTCTTCAGCTTGGCAGAGGTTTGCGCTCTCCGTGTGCTCTTGTTATGTTTTGGGTTTTTTTTAAAGTCTGGATTGACTTTTTGGTTAAAACACCATTCACTGACACACAATTTCTATTTTCACTTCAGGTTAATGATTTACAACATTACCCATGATGCTGTTTAATTACCTACTGATAATGGTGCCGAGTGGAATAAGGGAATAACAAGTTATTTCTTACTAAAGATAGCAGTTCTTTATTTTCTCCATCTCGGATACTACCGACACCATTATACTTATTATCTTTTAACCCTGTATTATGTCTGTGTTGGTCAATAATGTGAAACAAATGCTGAACGAGTAAGAAAAGAAGCTTTTCGAAGCTAACAGATAATCCTGACTCTTATTCTTTAGTGTATTTGAGAAAAACTGAAACAGCTGCACCAGCGATGTCTCCCTGTGAGGTCAGAGTGGTACACAACTGCTAGCTTCCCACAGGAATAATGGAGATACGATTAGGACCTTTCAAAATCCTGATGAAGTTTTTTCAGGTATATGATGCTACTAAAAGAAGTGTATATATATTTTACCAAGATTTGGAGCACTGGCTGTTCTCTTTCCCCCTCTGAGCTTAAAGAAACCACGTCCAAAGGAAGATCTTGCCTTCTTTGTGCCAAAAGAATCATCTTCAACAGTACGGGAGCTGCTAGAGGACTTCGGTGGTAAGGTAGTAATTTTGTTGAACTCATCAAAAGCATGACTCTACAGCAAAAAGCAATAATAATTCACAAGGATCTCACAAAACAATCACATTGAAAAAGTAGAGGAAACGAGAGGAGCTAAACGAACCTCTGCTGGACTCTTTCCAACCGCCAAAGGCCTCTGGGATTCAACCAAAAAGGAAATAAATGTTGATATTTGATAATTACACTTCACTCAGACACAGATAATGCTCCTATTTATAAATCAGAAGGTTTTCCAAAATCTCAAAGTTCACCTTTTCACTAGTGCTGTCATCCAATTTGCTCAGGCTGCTAGATTTGTGGACCTCCACACTTCTGCAACAAGAAAAGACTATTTTTATGATTCATTCCCAGCTAAAAAAGACTGGAAGCATTAAACCCTTTATATTCTTAAGCACCATTTCAGTAAGATTAGTTCTAGCAGACACACTTCAGTAATGTAATTATAATGGAGTTGCTAAAGTATTGAAGTAAAATGTCCAAAATACAACGGGCTAACAAAGCAGTATCCCTGTTTATAAAAGATCCAACAATATTGCCATAAAAATGAAGAAAAAAGTTGTCATAAATCAATGTTAGTGTGAGTGCTTCAGAACAGCGACTTGGCACTCCAGAACCAGAGGCGTCTCATGAAGCACAACGTGGCCGTCTTTAGTAAAGTAATGTCTATCAACACTCATTTCCAAGTATAAGCACACAAAATCCTGTGACCTTGACTTTCACCTTTCAGTGTCGCTCAAGGTGAAGGCTAATTGTCTCATCTGAAGTTCTATTCTATTAGTGTTCCATGGTAACGGCATGTCTATCGGCACACGTTTCAAAGTTATAAGCGCTTTATCACCAAGACTATGTGAAATAAAAATTAAATAATGTCAGGTACTCCGGTAGGGTAGTGTCTCCACCAAGTTTGGTGGTAAAATGTGCAACTTATTCTGCACATAATGGACATGATAACAGGAAAATGCAAATTTCCTCCCTAGGTATCTAACTCACAGTATGTTGGATATTTAAGCAATTCATCAGCAAATTCATTTAGTCATTCATTTTCTGAACCGCTTAATCCTAATAGGGTCGGGGGGGCTGGCACCCATCTCGGCCGACTCTGGGCGAAGGTGGGGTACACCCTGGACAGCTCGCCAGGCCATCGCAGGGCCAACGCACACACACAACCATTCATACTCAAATTCACACCTAGGGGTGATTTGGAACACCCAATTAGCCTAATGTGCATGTGTTTGGACTATGGGAAGAAACCGGAATACTCTGAGGAAACCCACGCATGAGGAAAACATGCAAACTCCACACAGAACTCATCAGCAAGTTTTCATCTTTAAACAGTAATCCACTACCCATCATTCATAAATGGCATCAACACAGATCTTTCTGGTACATTATGGTCAAGCAAAAACACTTTTGGCTCATCAGGAGACCATAACAGAGAACATAATTCATGCATCCCAAATTGCTGAGAAATATCCCCCTTTTGCAACTCGTATATACTCACTCCAGACTGGCATTTATCAGAGGCTCCTGTGACTCGCACTCCTGAATCACTGCATCACTACACAGAATAAACACACATGCATTGGAATGATAGCATGGAGGGAAAGGAATGATGGTTGAAGTGGAATCAAATGGAGTAAATAAATATAAAAAATAAAAAAGCAAGGCGATGCTGGGTATAAAAAATCTTAGCAAGCAGTGTGGTTATAATATGCCGTGACAAGGAAGAGCAGCTATTTGTGATTAAGGATGTTAAACAAGTATTAAAGTAACATACTGGATACAGAATGCCGACAGTGGGGTGCAAACAGATAAAAAGAATGATATGGACTATATAAGAAACATGACAAAGAATAAGTGAATGATCTTGAGCATAAATGCAATGAAAGGGTTAAGGGTGCATCGCTTTGTGACTCATTTATCAGGTTTTCTGCTTTATTTGTTTGGAGAATCATATTATCCGTTTAGTACTGTGCTTTCTGAGATCCGGTTGCACTGATAAAGGGTCTGCCTGCCTGCCAGAGGGCTAATAATCTGTATATAAATAAAGCAGATTGAATATGAACTTGAAGTGAATGGATAAGCTCACCTGTGTGACTTCACTGGCTCCAGGTGAACATCAGTCTCTAATTTAGGTTGTGGTGTGGATGTGAGGGAGGACACGTGCAGCGTACTGACGAATGTCGTCGGCTAAGCACAAGGACAGAAAGAACATTAGAACGATTCAACAGGACATTCTCAGCCATTTTTCCAGAGGAAAGTTGTAATGATGGAGCATTTTAACTCAAGTGTCGATGGGAGTGAGTGATCAAAAGTAAAATCATTGGACACTGAGCACCGCGAGCAGCTAATATCTAATAAAATCGAATAAATATTCGAGTGATGTTAAAAAAAAAAATCCTTTGATTCTTCATGAATTCTGTGTGACTTGTGTGAAGACAAGAAAACTGCCCCAAGCTATAATCAACTACATGCACCGAATGGAGCGCTGTGTCAGAGACCAGAGGCACAGAAAACCAGAACAGTTGCTTTCTTCGGTTCCTTTACAGTTCCTGAGGTAAAGAGACTCATGTGATCAGAATAGTTTTCAGAAGAGCTTGGCCTATATTTGTTGACATGCATGTCATAGGTTTGTCTCTGGTTTATATATATATATATATATATATATATATGTGTGTGTGTGTATATGTTGTTTGTCTCTTTCATTCTCATCTCACTCACTCATTTGCTGAACCGCCTAATCCTAATATGGTCACGTGGAGGCTGGAGCCTATCTCAGTGTCACTGGACAAAAGCAGGGTACACCCAGAACAGCTGGCCAGACCATCACAAGGCAACACACACATCCATTCACACTCACATCCACACCTAGGGGCAATTTAGAACAGCCAATTAGGCGAATGTGCATGTTTTTGGACTGTGGGAGGAAACCGGAGTACCAGGAGGAAACCCACGCAAGAGCAGGGAGCACATACAAACTCCACACAAAAAACGCCAAAGTATGGGAATCGAACCCAGTTCCTTCTTGTTGTGAGATGGACGTGCCAACCACTAACTGCCGTGCTGCCCCTTTTTCATTCTGTTGTTTAAAAAAAAGAAAAGGGGGGAGGACGGTCGATGGACCCTGTAGGGACCCTTTCCATTCTGTCAGAGATTTATATTAAGATTATGGGACTGTCTATGGGAATCTGTTTATCCTGTAGGGTTTCATTCCAGGAAGAGTCCATACCCCATATGCATACACAGGGTTTAAGAACACCTAGATACATTGGGGCCTAAGAGCTGTCATTCATTCATTCATTTTCTTAACCGCTTAATCCTAATTAGGGTCGCGGGTAGGCTGGCGCCCATCTCAGCCGACTCCGGGCGAGAGCAGAGTACACCCTGGACAGCTCACCAGGCCATCGTAGGCCCTAAGAGCTTGTTATACATTGAAGTGAACAGCTTGAAAGCTGCAAGTGAAATCAATCCTGGGCGCTATGAAATGCTCTTAATACGAATCATCTGTAGACTCGGAACGAGGTCTGGAGTTGACAGGAAATGTCGTCTGCTCATGTTGGTTCAAGCCTTGCCAAGTTCAAAAATAAAACGGTTTCCAGCGTTTTAGAAAACTATTGGCAGGCTACACCAGAAACAATACATCTGAAACCACACCACAGAGCCAGATGAAAAACAGTAACCAATAAAAGACACAGGATCCCAGCACTGCACATAAGACTGTCTGGTGTTGAGATAAAATAACTTTCAGCTACAATGAATTTAGACATCATACCACATCTTGACCCTTCACTTCCTCGGCACATGACAGAACAGACTTCTCGGTATCCACAGAAACCGACATTGCCATGGACAAGGAAAGAGAGCTGTCACTGTGGCTCTCATCACTTTCTTCTTCCTTCAATTTATCTGGAAAACAAAAATAGGAAAGAGTAATTTTTTAGTTTTGTTTTCACATTTCCCCCCCTCTCACAATTTAGTCGTAGCCGACTATGTATGGCCTCCCTATCATATGGCTGACCGGGGAGGGGCATAAGCAAGCACATGCCCCCTCCGTGGCACATGATGCTACCACCCTCATCTCTACAAAGTGTCAGGGGCAGCATAACACGCTCAGAGGGAAGGCACTATCCGCCCATGATCGGCTTTGAGTGACATAGTGTGAATGTATGCCATTCTTCCTGGATTCGAACCAGCGAGCTCCAGGTTGAAAGTTGCTCACCTTGTCAATGTGCCACACAGGAGCCCGAGGAAGAAGCAAATAAATTAGAGCCGATTTGATTGGACACAGATGATCAAATATTAAATCAAATCAAAAACAACATTTACGTGTACAGTGGTACAGTCTGCTTACCTTTTCTGCCCTGCACTGACATGACCATGTCTTGCACCTTCTTGTAACGTGTAAGGGACTGCCGAAGCTCCTCAATTTTGCGGTCCTATGGAACCGGACCAAAAGATAATCACAGATTTAAAAAAAAAAAGAAAAAAAAAAAGAAAAATTTCTCAAACATCAAAAACACAGGAAATGTCATGAATCACTGGAGGAAGTACCTTTTCTTCATTGGCTGCCAAAAGTGACTCAACTGCTTTCTTCATTCTCTGCACTTCCAAATCTGCAATGTACAGAGCAGGCAGTAAAACACCGGTAAAGGAATATAAGTTCTGTCAGTCAAATGGATGCATGTGGATGCTGACAGAAGGCAGAAAATGAATTCCAGCGTTATAGAGGGAGAAGAGGTCCAACAGTAAGGGCATCACATATGGGCAAGCTCCATATAATTTACTGTGAGTGGTGTGTGCAGACCTCCAGCCTCGGAGATGTCCTAGGAAGAATTATATAGACAAGGAAAGTAAAGAAAGGATGTAGGGAGCTGATAAAAGTGTTGACAGGAGCTGGAGGGCAGAACAGGCATTACTGTTAATGGACATGGAAAAGAAGATTGCTTGTTGGTAAAGGTACTGGCCTGGTGCTGACAAGCTGGTTTAGATCTTTAGATCTAGATTTTTTGAATCTACTTTATTGTGTCTGTAATTAGCATAAGCAAGAAATTAGATTTGTTTCCCTGGGCTGAGAAAAAAAAAGTCCAACCTCTTTATTTAAAATTCCCTTAGAGGTTTCACTTGGAAAACTCACTCACTTGCCGATCAATTAACCCTACTTTTAGGGTCACGGGGAGGCCGACACAAGGCAAAGGCGGGGTACACCCTGAACAAGTCACCAGACCATTGCAGGGCTATACACATAACCATTCACACTCATATCCAAACCTAGGGGCAATCTGGAACAGACAATTAGCCTGACTTGCATGTTTTTGGACTGAAAGCCGGAGAGCTTTCAAATCAGTTGATAAGTGAACTTGAAGTGGACATCGAAAAATATCAACAGTACTTAAGTGTGTTAAAAGAGCAGTTCAACCGCGTCTTAGAGCTGGTCTGTGACGATTTAGCAATGCATTGTAGATCACGAGCTGTAATATTGCCCAGACGTATAGTGCTTTGCATAAGGTAAGTAGGCTTGCATTTACACATTAACAAATGAACAGCCTATTAGTTTATTGTTGTTTATTATGTGGGCAGTGGTGGCCCGGTGGTAGGGTGCTGCCTTACTGATCTGAAGGTCAGGGGTTCAAGCACCACTATCACCGGGTTGTCACTCCTGTCCCCCCAGTGCAGCTAACTGGGTTATCAAAGGCCAGCCATGTCTCCCACTGTCTGTGAGAGGCGTGTAAAAGAACCATTACTGTCGTTCGTAAAGAGTAGGCCATTGCCGTCAGATGCGATGGCCTGGCGAGCTGTCCAGGGTGTACTCTGCGCTTGCCCGGAGTCGGCTGAAGTATTTTCCCTCATATAGCAACTGCAATAACTGGCTTAGGCATGAACAATTGTTCATTCTATAGAAACGCAAGCACAATGAGTACATACATGCAAACTTTGGAAGAGAAACAGAAGTGTGCAAGACAACAGATGTAAAAATATTACATAGAAGGTAAGCCTCCCTTACGTTTCTCTTTGAGCCTCTGCTTAAAAGTATCCTCTGCATGGAAGACAGAGTAACGAAATACAATATCTGTCATTATACTTCTTATTAATCAGATATGCAGTAAGTTATTAAGAATAAAATGAAACAAGGCCTGTTCTATGACAGCACCTTTCTTTTAATCAAGCAAAAGGTCACAGTGGCATGTCAGAACCTGGCTCTGTGTTGTATTGGAATCATTCCCAGTGTGTTGGAGCAGACGGATGCTGACTCACCTCTCTCTGTGGTTTCTAAGCCTGCAGGTGTGGGCGATCTGGACCCTGTCTCATCCTGTAACCTCCTTAGTTCACCATCTTTACCATCCAGCTGCCTTCTTAATATAGTCAGCTCCTCCTAAAAACATCCACACCCGCAAACACAGGTCATAAAAGAAGTGCTGATTTCCACCAACGCCATGCCATCTATTAACAAATCATCACCCTGTTTGACGCCCCCCCCTCACTCATACAGCTGGCAGATCTTTTGAACAGGCCACTTTTCGAAAGCTGCGACTCTGGAGCGTTTCGCTATTTAATGTCTCACCCAAAAGATTCCAATGGCTGGGGTGTCTTAAATTAGTGCATAGCTGTGGTTAGCAAAACATGCTGAGGTCTTTCTCTGTGGGCCAGCACTATCATGGAAATGTAGTATAGTTGATAAATATAAACATAATTATATAAAAATATATTTTAAAAATATGAATAAAATAACTTGTACTTTAAGCCTGAGAATATTGAACTATAGAACATCTATTTTTTCTTTATTTAATCTATTAAGTTTTTTTTGGGGAGTTTGTATTAAAGGTGTTGTCATTGACTCTATCTAGTTCAATATACTTTGTCAAATTCTGCAAATATACTTTCAAGGTCTGCTAGCTGTTTGTTCTGTATGCCCTAAGAAAAGAAAGAAAGAAGGAAAGAAAGAAAGAAAGAAAGACGGTCATACACAGCCCTGGCACAGTTGATTGGAAATAACTAAAGTGGCCACACAACACTATTCTGTCAATTCAGCAACAAGGACATCAATGCACCCTGTTGCTGACTGGCTGTAGCACAGATGGTGGTATTTCTTTTAGTGTTGTAGCCTTGGAAATTGCCTTCATAAATTTTGGGGGTGGGGGATTAGAGTACCCCAGGGAAGAATGTATTTTGGGATGCTAAGTTCAAATATTCAAATCTTTATCCAAAATTGTTTGATGCCCCTTAAAATAGCAAATACTTTTCAAAAAATTTAAAATAAACAAACAATTTGTTAGTGAGTATAGAAATCTCTACTGTATTAAAAGGTAGGAGTGTTTTTTGCTCAGTTAGGAGTGTTTTTCCAACACTACTCCTTTTTGAGAGATGAATGCTATGAATGCCTAATTCAATGGCTATTTTGAGATTCTACATTTGGATAACACAAGGCTGTGGAAATACATAAGTAAAAAAAATCTGGGTTTTTTTCTACTTCTACACACACCCTAGTGTGGGTGTTCTTGTTTAAATGTCCTGCTGGATTTCTGTCTGTAACAAACACATCTGCTGTATCAGTAACCCAGAGTGTTAATCAAGACGAACGCCTTAGCAGAAGCTTACTGGAGTTATTCATTCCAGTGGAAAACATTTGTTAATATATCACAGCATTCCTGCAGATGACTGGGATTTAATATTTACTTGTGCATAATGAAAGTGCTGTTACATCAGTTAGTATGTATTTCAGATTCATTTTTATCTTATAACAAGGAAGCATCATTAATTTGAAAATGGTTGAGCCTGAAATGTGCTTATATGAAGAAGAAAATAATAAATAGTGGATATATTTATTGTTACACACTCATTAAACTTATGGAGGAGAACTGTGAATTCCAATAAGTGCAAATAAAAGCAAATAATAACATTACAACATCAACAAGGTAGGCCAACCTCGAGTGCCTGGATTTTGTGTTCCTTCCTCTGTTTTTCATACTGCATCTGGCCCATTTTGATTTTCAGGCTAGACAGTCTTGCCATTAGCGACTAGCAGTGCACACGTTAGCCAGGAAAGAAAAGAGAAAGAAAGTGAGCAGGGAGGAAAAACAGATACTTGAAGAAGGAATGGCGTGGAGTAGAGTCAACGCAGGTCGTCACAAAGCGCAATGAAAATCAGAAACAATTATATTTGAAGAAAAAAGTGGAAGAAAATGATAAAGCAGTGAAAACAGAAAAACAACTATATGCTGTATGATAAATCCTATCAGAGTGAGATAAATGTCAGTCATCGAGTTAACCTTGGTAGACTTCAGTTTCTTCTCATACTGCAAGCGTTCATTCTCCATCTCAGACATGCGATACCTCAGCTCATTAATTTCTAGCATCAAACCCTGAGAGATAAAAAAGAAAGAAAAAAAAATCCCGTATTAACAACAGCTTGGAATTTTTGCTGGTCTATATATATATATATATATATTTAATATACATTTTTTTTTTCATTTCATTGTGATTAATCAGATAACACAGTGCAATTTTCACCATGATGTATGCTCAAATATCAAAGACTTGATAGTCAATCTTAGCCATTGTTCAGAAACAAAAATCCAATGATAGCCACTTCTATTCAGCACTAAGGCCTGAGGGCAATAAGCTTTTTGTTAAGAGTGTCTAGCAACCTTTAGTGAGAAATTTACGATTCAATAAAGAAGCGACGAGCCTGAGGTTATAAACAGATTAAACCACTGAAAAGATTTACCAGTGTAAAACCAGACATGTACAATTAAATAAACAGTAAAAGAGACATCGGCTTAAATCATTTAGAGTTATCTGGGTGAGTTTGGGTAAAAAGAATCAGTTTTAAAAGGGTTTAAGCTTGAACACTATTTTGTTTGGATCTTCCAGTTACTAGAGAATGAGAACATGGTATTCATGAGCACAGCTCTGGTATGGCAATAAACTCACAAAGTGAAAGACACAAAAGAGAGCCTGACCTTCTTTTGCTTCAAAAAATATTGCTGGCCATCCTAGACAAAACACTTACAATTCTGTTAATGTTTCTTGCCTTATCCCTTGCCAGACAATTGAATCTAGCTCAAAAAAAAGGGAATGGACTGAATGTGTCTGATCTGGTTCATATGGGTTGATGAATTCATATCCTGTTCAATGAAATCTGTATTATTTCTGCAGCTTAACTTTGTAGTCAAAGACAAACAATTTCATAGGCAGGAAACTGTCCAAAAAGAAAACTCTGGAAAGCTAATGTCAGCATGTGTGTGAACATCAGGCATCCATCTGTTTCCAGCAAGTCTTTCTTTATCCATAAAGTTTCCACGTGTTTGTACACAGCACTAGCACAGACCCTTCCCATACATGTCCTTCTGACACCCACACTCACAGGAAATTTGGCATTCTTAGAGATGCATACCCACAGACAGAACAAAGTTACTGGTAATAACTAGTAAATGGTAACGGTTTTCTAGGGGACCCGAGACCAGTATAGAGAAAAAGTAGCATTTGGTAGCCTTTGCATTTTTTTTAGTACATAAAAGGAAATTAACTTAATTAACCCAACTTAATAAAATCATGCATGCATAGTATGTTGGTTTCTATTAAAATGCGCTGTTTCACAATTTTTTGTGTAGAAAACCCCCCCCGCAATTACTCCGTACACATGGTGTATGGGGGTGACATTGTAATGTGAAAAGTAGTGATCACCCCGTGTTTTCATCAGTAATATGGAATAAATGTGCATATGAATACATGGTGCTGTATTCTTTTCTTTCATATGTGCAATTGGACACTTTTCCGAAGTTCATTAGTTTATAACTGAATTGATAGTTTAATATCTGTATACTGTTATTTTTGCCATTAACTTGCCTTATATTAACTGGGAAATTAAAATCCTACTGTATTCTAATGATTTCGAGCACTCATGAGAGTGAAACAGCAGCCTTTTCCAACTGGCTAATGCACACTATCAAACTGATTTTAGCAGATTGCAACTTCAAAACTGTAATTAAAAACAACTAGATGAAGAAAATATGCTATATACACTAGATATGCTAGATATATGTTCATGTGTAACAGGAGAGTTTGCAGGGCTTGCCTTTCGTTTCATTTAAAGAATATGTTATACAGCAACATATGCGATCAAATATATGATCTACAACCTCGCTATCTCTGAATCTTTCATCAAAGTCTATTCTCTCCTTCTCCATAGCAGTCAGCTTTAGCTTTAAACTGGAAATCTCTGCCATCAGTTCCAACTTCTGGCTCTCAAGCGCCGACCTACAGATAAGCTCCTGAAATGACGAACAAAAGAATATTCAGGATCAATATACATGAACAGATCAGAAGACAGTGGATCCTTTACAAAAATGCTGTAGCAAGTTTGTGGACACCTGACCATAACAATTATATGTTCTTTCTGAACACCCTATTCCAGATTTAGTCCCCCAATTTCCTCTTAGAATAACATCCACCCATCTGGGAAGGTTCCACATGTGATTTTGGAGTGTGTCTATGGAAATTTCTGCTTATTCAACCACAAAGAGCATTAGTAAAGTCATGGTGCTGATGTTGGACAAAGAGACCTGCTAAGTACAAGGCATCCAAATGATCAGTTTGTTCTTGAGTTCTTCCACTCCAACCTTGGCAATATATGTGTGTGATGGTCAGGTGTCCTCAAACTTTTGGTCACGTAGTGTAAATGCTTGATGTACCCAGACTTAATTATGTAAATTATATGCTGCTATATGACAGGTTGGAAAACAGTGAGCATCCAGCAACACACCTGTTGTAACATTTCCTCAGTGGAGTTCAGTTTTTCACGGTGTTCCTCAAGGCACAAGTCGAGGTCTCTTATCTTTTCTCCTTGGACTTCCACTTGGTCTGTTAAGACACTCACCTGCAAGAATTCATTTTAACTGTAAAAGCAGCAGTTGGTTTGAGAGCATGCCTACATAGCTGCATTCATAAAAAAAACATTTCAGCATCTGATTGATTGATGCCATGCAAAGGATGCTTGGTGTACATTGTTCACACCAATAAACAGACGGCATGATATGATTGTGTTCTGAATGCGTTTCATGATCAGTCATGCCAAGCAAAGCAAAACAGACTACAAACTGTTCTCTGCAAAGATGTCAAGAAGTTACTACAGCATCCAACAATACGTGTGACCTGATAAATCTTAAGATGTTTAAAAGAGTGCAAAGGTGGCTTGAGTGGCATGCAGTATCAATCAGCATCGTCATTAAAAAGACAAGGGTACTTCCACTCTCACACCTGGGGGAAATTTTTAACAGCCAGTTAGCCTAATGTGTATGTCTTTGGACTTTGGGAAGAAACCGGAATACCAGCAGGAAACCCAAGCAAGCAGAGGAAAAACAAGCAAATTCAACACAGAAATGCCCTCGTGAGGCCGGGACTCAAACCCAGGACCTTGCTGTGAGTTGCTAACCACAACACCAACATGCCACCCTGACCATTAATTTAAAATATTTCTTGTTTCTGGTCGGTTCCGACTGGTAATCTGCAATGAGCCGAATTCTCCATCACTGACATTAGACAAGTTCATTCATTCATTCATTTTCTGAACCGCTTAATCCTAATTAGAGTCACAGGGAGGCTGGCGCCCATCTCAGCCGACTCTGGGCGAGGGCAGAGTACACCTGGACAGCTCGCCAGGCCATCACAGAGCAGAATGGCACGCTAATGGCATCTCAATGGCCTACTCTTTTCAAACGACAGCAATGTTTTTGTTTTTTTTACATGTCTCTCACCACAGACAGTGAGAGACATGGCTGGCCTTTGATAACCCTGTTAGCAGCACTGGAGGGACAGCAGTGACAACCCGTTGAGAGTGGGGCTTGAACCCCCAACCTTCAGATCAGTAAGCCAGCACCCTACCATGGGACAAATTTGTATTTTGTATGATCTGGAAAATTACTCAGACCTCAGATGGCGTTATCCACCTCACTTTGGCCTCAGCAAAAAAAAAAAAGAAAAAAAGATTTGAATAATTCTCCATATACTTCGCCTCATTCAATATTTGCATATTATCCTGAGATAGTGAACCATGGAGAATAAAATGAATGATTGAAGCATGCAGTATTATGTAGTATATATGCACAGATTATATATTATTTAATGTTAGTACACAGAATATAGCTTAATATTACCTGAAGCACAAGGGATTCCTTGTCAGTTTCAAGGCGATTAAGTCTGTCTTGGTAAATATCCCCAGTCACTGTAATGTGCCCATTTGACTGTAACAACCAAACATGATCATTATTGTATGAAACTATTTCTCATAGAACTTTAACAGTCCAAAATGAACTAGTCCTGATCAGAAATAACTCACTGAATTAACTGTGAAAGAAACACAGAAGCAAACAAACAATTCAATGACTTTTTTTTACAAGTTTAAAAATGGGTTTGGAAGGCAAGCACTTTTTATGAGCTCTTTTTTCATCTACCACCACCCTAAATGGCAAACCCTAACACGAAAGTAAACAGAGTTACGGTATTACATACTGACTCTGGCATTTGTTTGAAAGTCTACAACCGCTCTCTCAGCACACGGTATTAGATCAGGTTTCCTGATGAATATATTTCTTGATATAATATGAAAATATATACAGCAATTTAATTGCACATACCACACGCTGTCTTTAAAATTCGTATCAAACACATACAGATTAATGTCAAACCTGCACGTCCAACTCCATTATTCAAAGTTTTTCACAAGTTCCAATAATTAAAGAGGAATACTATTTACAACATAGCAACATCGTGCTATTATTACTGCTCGCCTATATGTAAAAGGAAACAGCAGTAACATGACACTGTTATGAAATCAGAATACATACTAGGTGTCCCTGTAGCCACTCTACCAGACTGTGTGCTGTCGATTCGGGTATCTGACAGCGCAGTCCCTCTCTCTCCTCTGTGTCCATGAGCTCCAAAACTCCCCTTAGATCTTCGATTAGGTGCAGCGCCCGCAGGCTTCCCATGAACGGTGAGGTTGGAGACTGGCAATCAAAGATCCCATTGGAGTAGTCAAGCGATTTGGAGCCTGTGAGTCATTAAAGAAGTATGACAGGATTAATTGGTGACTGGCTTCTAATGTAAAGTCTCTTAAGAATTAAAAAAAAACAAAAAAACAAAAAAAAAACTGTGGCAATGAATTATTTAGAATCAGTAAAGATTAAATGCTGGTATATAGTGTACTGAGCTGAACACTGTCCTTTCTTTTAATTATTGCAACATGGTAATTCTCTACACATCTTCATACACCAAGTTCAAAGAGTCATATTTTCAAGGCCAGGCATGATACTGTTACCACTGAGCATTTGTTCATTCATTGATCTTCAGGAACAATGCGTGTGACACAAGTATGCACCCTGGATGGGACACCAGTCCATCACAGTGCACTATGCATGCACTCCTTTCACACCCAGAGGCAACCATGGGTAATTTTTTCATCCCTAATCCACCAACCATCATATTTAGAGAACTGGGAGAAACTAAACAACCCAAAGAAAACCCATGCAAACACAAGGAGGACATATGAAACACCCACAATGAGTAATCAGAGCTCAAGATGAAACCATGGACCCTGGAGCTACTACACAGCAACACAACGTTCAGCGCTACTCTGCGTTCCTGCTAAGATATCAGTTATACACTTATCTAAAGCTGTGGAACAAAAAAAATGTTCCTATCCATTGAGACCTGAGTGCTTACTGTATATATCTGGTACAGGCCAGGGCAAAGCCTGAATTGGACCAGAAAAGAGGTTACAATTACAAAGACCTTAGGGCATTATTTAATACGACAGGCTACAAACTGAAACCCCAGCCTTATAATTAGCGAGGGGTAAAAACCCACATTACTTCATCAGCCAGCTCAGACTCATCAAGGATTCTTAAATGTCACTATAATGGTGGTCAAAGGTTTTTAAAAAAGATGGATACTGTGATATAGTAAAATAAATAAATAAAGTAGTCCCGGAAAGAAATTTTTTTTTGTCTTGAATTGTAATGGACTCCTGACCATCACAGCCATGCACAAGCGTCCCCAGTCGACTGCCACAAAGTTGGAAGGACACAATTATATAGGACCTCTTTCAACTTTTAAATCAAGGGGTCAAGCCTAAACCTGTTCCAATATAATAATGCTTCTGTGCACAAAGTGAGAAGACATGGTTTGCCAAGGCTGGAAAGTAAAAACTCAACTGGCCTGCATAGAACCTAAGATCCTTGGGATGCACTAGGACACCGACTGCACCTCAGGCCTCCTTGCCCGACATCAATACCATGATCCCCATGGCCACACTCCAAAATCTACCAAGCCTTTCTATAAAAGTGGTAGTTATTATAACAAAGGGAACTAATTCTTAATATATTACCTGCTATGATGCCATCCATTTGCTCCAAAGCAGCTGCCAACATGTCACTGGCATCAGACATCATCTTGAGTCTGTTTAGGTAAACCTGGAAGAATGGAAACACACATTAAAAATAAATCACACACAAACTCTTGCTTGATAAAAACAAAAAGATACAATAGTGATCAGAACCCCCCCCCAAAAAAAAAAAAGTTAAAAAATAAAAAAAATCAATAAACAGAGAGTGTCTCAGAAAGGCACTGTCGAACAGTGTGGAATGATGGGATTTCATATCTGATAATGTGATCATAGAGAAATAAAATTAAACAATAGTACAACACCTGTAATTTTATTTTATAAAATTGAATTTAATTTTAAAGTCCTATTCAAGTTGTTATAATAAATAAATAAAAATAATCAGTAAAGTGTAACTGAAAAACCAAGGCGAAAACGGGGCAGCCGTAGCCTAATTGTTAGCAAATTGGGTTTGGGACCAAAAGGTGGCTGGTTTAAACCCGATCTGGCAGGAAAGACGTATGGGAGTGGGGTGAGGACACCCCCCCCCCTTTCCCTTCCTCCACCTTCATGGCTGAAGTGCCCTTGAGCAAGGCACCTAACCCTCAACTGCCCGCCAGGTACCACAATGTGGCTGCCCACTGCTCCAAGTGAGTGTGTGTGTGTGTGTGTATTTGGGTTCATTTTGGATGAGTTAAATGCTGAGCCAAATTTCCTTTGCAGGACTAATACAGTATATAATTAAAGAAAGGGGGGGAAAAAAACCACCCTCAGTGGGCTCAACCTCCAACACAGTGCTGAATACCACCTGAACAGACTAATCAAATTGATGTGATGATTGAGTTTGTTCAACTCTACATGGATGCACCAGGATCAACTTTAACCTAATTTTCTCCCTGATAGTGATCATCTAATTTGAATGCCCCAGGGACTCTTTTTTTGGAGTTTATGGAGAATGAAAGCTAGTTTATTGATAAACCTTTTTATCTATAACAGCAAGTTCTCCAACAGTGTTTCACATCCGTCCAAGATTTCAGCCAGCGGCTGAACTGGTGCAGTACCTTTCTAAGTTGGCCCCCGAGACTGTTTCAGTTGGAAGAATAGTTTGTACTTGCCATACCATGCCCTAGTTTGGTGTGAATAATAATAATGTGTTCTTTTAGGAAACCTCATATCACAGTACAGTAACATTCTGGCTTGCGAAAACAAACATGGTAAGCCCTGAAGGTCTGGGATTCCTTTGGTACATACTACAAACTAAACATCAGCTAGTAAAACTGGCCGTGTGTTTGTTTATGAAGAGCCAGACCTGAACAGAAATGAATGTAGAAGGTCTTTTTCCATGGCAGAGCAGTTTTTTCTGGTCAGTCTCTCCTATATATAGATTAGTGATGACTTTACTGTTATTTTCTCATCTGATGTCATTTCTTGACATGACTTGTACTGCAACATACATGAGAAATATATGCCAAAAATATTTTGCGTCCCAATATTTACAGTACCGGTAAAAATGACGGACACTCCTAACCATTAATTTTCAGTAAGATGGTCCGTCCAAAAACATTTGATCTGATGCTGTAGCAAACAACAGGGGAAACAAACTTACAGCTTCCATAAGGGCTGTGATTAAAAAAGGCTCCAAAGTGACCTTTTTATTTAGAAAGGCCAATAAAGGGTGTTCAACTGCCTCACACTTCTTACACCAGCATATTGATATCTTCACAAAACACAAAATATGGTGATACAACAAGGACAGTATGTTACGGTGGCATACTGGTTAGAGCACCCACCTCACAGCAAAAAGGTCCTGGGTTCGATTCCTGGGCTCAGGGCGTTTCTGTGTGGAGTTTGCATTTCTCCCTGTGCTTACATGGGTTTCCTCTGAGTACTCGGGTTTCCTCCGACATTCCAAAAACATGCACAGTAGGCTGATTGGCAGTTCCAAATTGCCCCTAGGTATGAATGTGAGTGGTTGTGTGTTTGTTGGCCTTACAATGGCCTGGTAAGCTGTTCAGGGTGTACCCCACCTTCACCCAGAGTCGGGTGAGATGGGTGCCAGCCTCCGTGCAACCCTAATTAGGATTAAGCGGCTTAGAAAATGAATGAATGAATAAGTAACCGCAATATCAGAGATGTATTATCCAGCCCTTTTGGTACTTTCATACCTAGTTATTTTAGGCAATCCAACAGAGGTCATAAACCTTTCTGTGTTAGTGTTGGGTATCGAATCACCACAAGCTCATGTGGCTTGACTATAAAATCTTGGCGATTTAAATTTTAGGCATAGCGTTAAAAGTTAATGAAAATAAATATTGATTTTGTGCATCTTTATCCATTGTTAAACATGTGTTGATATGGAAGTGTTCTTGTTAAAAGCAACCAAAAGCCTCCGGACCAGCAACTACAGGAAACCTCAAAAGCAGAATTTCTCCACCTCCACATTTTTCACGGCGTATCAGGTGCTTTTCCTTGAATGCAGTCCTCATTATTCCATCAAGCATGTAGATGGCGAACACAATCTAGCCCACTTCATTTTTGGTCTCATTTAAACACGCGTTTCGTTTTCTATTGCAGTTCTAATGACGTTTGATGAAGTTCAGGTGCTGAGCTGTGTGACATGCTCCCAGGAAGAGCTCCTTGCTTGCATTGCTACAAAACAAACAGACTCTTCACCAAAAATAAATCACTACCTTCTGAAAGGCAAAACCAGATCAGCGTTGCAGGGTCCAGGCATATTCTTGTTAGAGATCCTATCTGGCTGTGTGAGACTGCCACTATATTTAGGATCCTCCTCATCTGACAAGTTCCCTCAGTAAATTCTCTCTAAAGTGTTCTTTACAATCTTGCTTGAAGAATTCACTAGGGCTTTATCAGCCTTTGCTACTATTAAAGGCATTTAAACCCTTTTTTTTGTTGTTGTTGTGGGTAGTACATATGTCATTTCTTTTCATTATTTTTTTTTTCATTAAATGGCACATGACGTTAAATAACTGTCTGCCCACCACGTGAGTTTAAAAACACTGTGCACCCATGTTCTGTTCAATCTAATTCCCATGAATAACTACTTGTGAAAAAAGCTTGCGCTACTGAAAACAGCACAACTTATACATAGCACGTTCACCAACGGACTCACACAGGTGACAGCATCGAGCCTGCGCATGCCCTTCTGTGAGCACCAAAAGGGGTCAGCAAATACAATTTGTAAATGCTGATAAAATGATTCCCAAAATTACCGCATCTGAGCCAACCAGCGTCAAACTTAATAAAAGGTATAATAAGTTGAATTTCTGCAAAATATGGGTGGCACAGTGGTTAGCTCATCCGCCTCACAGCAAGAAGGTCCTGTGTTCGAGAGCCAGGCTCGTCGAGGGAGTTTCTCTGTGGAGATGCACTTTAGACTAAATGGCTGCTCCAGGTTGCCCTTAGATAAAATATGTTCGTGTGTGTTGGCCCTGCGATGGTCTGGTAAGCTATTCAGATTGTTCCCCCTAGCAGGATTAAGGTAAGGTAAGTCTGTTGGGATTTTACATCCGAGCCTACTGGCTCACCAGGCCGGAGCTTATCCCCGGTTTCCTTAGCGTGAAGCGACTAGGAGTACTCCTCCTGGATGGGACACTAGTCCATCACAGGTTACCTTCCTACTATTTTGACTGGTACCCATTTATACAAAATTAAATGCCCCAATGCAACATGATTTCATTGCAGTACTATTAAACTTCTTTTTAAAGCATAATGGAATTTCGGAGTTTTGCAAATGCCACTCTTTAATGCATAATGGCACATAACAAAGTTAAAGTTAAAATAAAACAAAGGCACAATCTTTTTTAGGGTTAGCAGGATAAATCTTCACTTGTCTACTGTTGACTAGGCAACGGAGTCAGGATACGACCATTGGCTAATGATTGTAAAGAATAATTAGGTCATTTACCTCAATTATTGGCACAGTGCTCACGCTGCTGTGCTGGGACACAGGGCACACTGTTTGGAGACTACTGGGTGTAGTCGGTAAGGTTCTTTTGGCACAAAGTCCAAGAACACAGTAGCACCATTCTCTCAGATTAAATCTTAAAACAAATGATGAAAAATTGTCTCTCTCGTCTTCTCTCTCTCTCTCTCTCTCTTTCTCTCTCTCTATCTCTCTTTCTCTCTCTCACACACACACACACACACACACACACACACACACACAAGCCATAACATTATCACCATCTGACCCCTTTCTATCATAGCCAGCATTAAGAGTTTCAGCAGATTGTACTACAACAGCTCTCCTGTGGGATCGGAACAGACGTACTAGCCTACTCTCTCCACACTCATCAATAAGCCTTGGGCACCCAAGACTCTTGATCTTCCGTGGACCATCTTTGGTAGACACTTTACACGTCATACAAGAAACGCCTCACCATCACCATCAGCTCAACGTCTGTTGTTTTAAATGTGCTATATAAATAAATCTTACCTTTTGTTAAGAGAGGAAAAAAAGACCCTGATGGTCTTTCTGAGCATAATGGTGGACTTTGGTCTCATCTGGCCACACTGTGCAAACCGTGGATTTCACGATGCTTGTTGGTGTTCAGGTGCTGCTGTATTCTGTGAGACGCTCTCAGTAGGTGTTTCCTTTACTGTTAGCTGCTGTCGAAATGGCATCAGCTCCTGGGTCCAATTTCTAATATAATAAAGTGCTTTAAACAAGTTTCAAACTTTTCCGACAGCCCTAATTGAGTTTAACAATATTATTAAATGCTTATGCTTTTATCTCCATGAAGTGATTTGTGCAGATCAACAAGCATCTGTTTCTTTTTCTCCCCATGGTAATGAATAAAGAGATTTTACATGTGTGTAACCTCATATTTATACCCCGGTCTATAAAGCAGGATGTGCTTAAAAGGTAAAAACCTTGCCTGAGTTCCTGGGTGCTGAAAAATATGGTTTTCCAGAATGACTCTCTGTCTTCATACTACTCAGTGGTGTCAATAATTTTAATTCATATTTGAAAATAAAAACAATATTTAATAAAAATTCACTCTTATTGTATATTGGATATATACGTTTTATTTTTTTAAAGAATTCTCATGTTTAATTTTTTTTTTTGCCAAAAATTCTGCAAACCATTTTGTACATGCCACCACCTTTCACTGCTTATTGGGTTGGAATATGTATTGCTTCAAAGCAAAAAAGCATAATGCATGATTATGGGTTAAAATGCAGGGTTGAGATACTGCTTTTTCCAAACCTTCCAAACATTCCGTTTCATTTTATAGCCAACAGGAATAACGTAGGAGCAGAGAGTGGGTAAAGGATTCAAACCACCAACCTTCATGCTCCTAACAAGTGGCCTGGAGCCAGTATTAAGATTGGATAGCATTGTAGGATTTTTAAAATGACTTTGGGTGTGTGGGAGGTGTGTTTAGGCTGCTAACTAAAGTTAACTGTCTAGCTTGTTAGTATTGCTCTGCATACAGTGACAAGGAACCGCTAGCTCGATAACAAAAACATACGTTTGCCTTGAAGGTAAACTGAGGCTGAGCACATGCACAAAACCAACAGTAAACCAGCTGACTAACATTAGCTAGTTAACTAAAACACAAGAAAGAGAATTTTCTTTTAACTTATGCTGGACAGCTCCAATAGTAATGTTGACTTGTACTATAAAGTTTCCTTTTTAAACAATATCTGAAATAATGTTTTCAGAAGACACTTGTTTTGAACAAGGATGATGAGTAGTGAAGACTTGAGAAACACTCCAAACCACGTTTGTTTACAGCCCCATATTCCAACAGCCCCTTGGTCCAACAGCTACAGCCCACTGGTCCGACAGCCCTAACCCAACTGAACTGAGATGGGTGCCCAACTGATTTAAGCAAGGTGTGGACCAATGGGCTCTCGGAACATAGCGCAGTCCACGTATTGAGTAGGTACTGTAGCAAGCAAAAAGTCATCTCGCTGTTACCATGAGCACTGTGTTGATATGTAATATTACTCCTCACAGGATATCTTGTGATTTTCTAGGTTCAGAGAAACTATTCAGCCACCCGGCAGAATGCTAGGTTGTATTTAAACAGCTGGTCCAACACACTCTATCACACTGGTGACACCCAGCATTCAGCCAGTGGTTTTTACTCTTGGTGTTTCATAGAAACCACCCACAAACATGTGCCACATCAAAAGTAAATAAATCCCTGTTAGTGAACACGTAACCCAACCCCCTGCTTTAGCCTACTAGTTTTGTTTTAATGTTCATTCCAGTGGCATGAAATGCCCAGACAGATCAGTGCTGTTTGAGACTGAGGTCATTCGGTAAGCGAGAGCAATGAACAACCTCACAACAGCTCAGAGTGCAGCCCTCATGCACCTCTGGCAATCTCAAAATTACACAGGAAACGCCGTTTTGACTAAACTAGTATTTTACTGGCATTGAAAAAAAAAAGGGGGGGGGGGTGAAAAATTTAGAGCTGAGACAAAAATTTTGTCAGGCCTGGTAACTGGTAGCACTGTTTATATATCAATACCTGCAAACATCTTTGAATAAAATCAAATAAAGTAAAAAAAAAAAAAAAAAATCAACAGCTAGTTCTAAATGTGTTTCTTGAACTGTCTGGATGTAATGTGTGATACAAAAAGGACCACAAATAAAATGGTACATGCCTTGAGATATAAAGCCTTTCAGTATTTTTGGGACTGAGTCAGTGAAGCAAAATATATAGTATACAGTATTTAGAACACCACAAACAGCATCACTTAGGCAAAAAGGTATGAACACCACCAGTCAAAAGTTTAAAACACCTCCATTTTTTTCCAGTTTTACACAAAACTTTAGCAGTTCAAGTCCAGTGGATGACCTGAAAAGTTAAGGTAAATGCTATATCAGAACCATAGACCATAAAAAAAAGAACTATCTTGGAAGAAACAAACAAGACGGTAGGCTTTAATTCATGGAATAGCAGCACTGTCTTCAAACTTAACCTTAAACTTAAGGGGTAAAGGCAAAGCAACAAACAAGTGCAACACATTTGTGCAAACCGAACAATATCTGATTTCCATCATTGAAAGAAAGGAATATCTTCAATATCTACTCTTGGAATATCTGCAAAAGGTGGCTACTTTAAGATTATACTGTGATAAATAAAGGGTGGAGAAGTGGAGTAGCCGTTAACACATCCGCCCCGAAGCAAGAAGGTCCTGGGTTCGACTCCCACACTCGGCGAGGGCGTTTCTAGGTGGAGTTTGCATGTTTGCCCCCTGCTTGTGTGGGTTTTCTCTGGGTACTCCAGTTTCCTCTCACAGTCCAAAGACCTGATCATTAGGCTAATTGGCTGTTGTAAATTGCCCTTGGGTGTGAGTGTGGATGGTCGTGTGCGATGGCCCTGTGATGGACTGGCAGGATGTTCAGGGTGTAACCTGCATGTGCACAGAATCCGCCATAGTTGGATTACGCAGTTCAGGAAATGAATAAATGTGTAAAAGAAAACAATTCCACAACTTCCTTTTTACCGTAAGCTTTTTTCGTTGTTGTTGTTCTTTGCTTTCAGAGTACACTGAGACTGTACATTTTAATAAAAGCTGGAAAAATAGAGATGCCCTAAAACTTTTGACCTGTAGTGTACATATGTACATGTTAATGCTCAGCAAATGTTTAAATAAATTCTGTCCTGGAGAAAAATTTACTGCATTTCTGTACCTACTAGAAAATACAACAGTGATGTGCCAACAACTTTATTCTACTTTATTACTGAAAATATGGCTACTGACACTCCAGAAACTAGCAGTATTAGTATTTAATGTGAAATAAAGTCTTCAATAAAAACGTAAACATA
The DNA here is from genome assembly GCA_030014195.1 of Neosilurus mollespiculum. Taxonomy (NCBI): domain Eukaryota; kingdom Metazoa; phylum Chordata; class Actinopteri; order Siluriformes; family Plotosidae; genus Neosilurus; species Neosilurus mollespiculum. Next base: position 25,786,724 of record JAQMYF010000004.1, read on the forward strand.
AATAATCTGGTGAGGTGCTTAAGTAGGTGAGGTTCACAAACTATTCCCTGGGATGTAGACATTGTTACTCCTGCCCAGTATGTGACCCAGTGGAATATTCAAAATGCAATTTAAACACAAACTTTAAAAAACAATCCTTGCATACATATACACAGTCTGTTTGTTTCTATTGAAACACACATTTTCATGAACCTTTTTTTTCTTATGTAGTAAGTAAAAAAAGACAAAACAGCAATAACTCCCGCGCAAATTGGGGAGTGGGGTTGACGACATTGTAATGCAAAAAGTAACATGATCACCCCATGTTTCCTTATGTAATACGAAACTAATTTGCATATAAATACATGGTGCGGTATTGTTTTCTTTCATATGTTCGAGCGCACACTTATTTGATGGATGTGAACGGAAGTGTGTATGAATTGCAGAAGTGCCTAGTTTTATTATATTCAGAAGTTCACTAGTTTGATTTGTTAATTAATATCTGTATGCTGTTATTATTACTTGCCTTGTATGAAGTGATGGATTCACATCCTATTCTTGCAATTTGGCACTCTCGCGAGAGTGAAACAGATGCCTTTTCAAACTGTCGAATGCAAACTCTCAAACTGATTTTAGCAGATTGCAACTTTGAAACTGTAAGTAAAAACCACCATACAATGAAAATATACCTATGTTCAAAATCTAACAGAAGGCTTGCATTTCATTTCACTTTAAACTGTAATGTTATGGAATCACATTTTGTGTTATAAACTCAAGATGATGAACATCTCAGGATATGAAAAGAAAGAATTCTTTACCGCTTTACTAACTTTTAGTCTGGTCATGGAGACAAAATATAAGCTGTAAACATTCACGGTAATTTTCCTGAAAGTATAAAATTAATGTAAGCAATAGTTATAGAAGGAATAAATTATGTGGAGTTAATGTTGCCTCACCAAAAATGTAAATGAAATCTTACTGCATGCCCACATGAAGGGACAATCTGTAAAGTTACTGCAGAAAACAGTCTTCAGTGGCTTTGAACTTCAAGGAAAGGTCAGGCGTCTTGTTAGAGATTACTGGGAAAAACTATAAAAGCTACTGAACTGCTGTGTACGAGGTCAAGCAGAGAGGATGCGAAGCAGAAAAATATCAACATTTGGATCCTCTGAATGCAGCGTGCAGAGCTAATACAAATTAATCTTGCATTAAAAAACAAATAGCAAACAAAATCACTTGAGTTGACCTCTGCGTTATATGGAGGAATAAGATGGTTTCTCCAGCTTCATAAGTGTGGCATGAAAAACACATCTTTCATCAGTCCGACGAGTATAAAACACCACGTAGCCATGCCTTTTAAACACGCACAACATTGCGTGCATGCCATTGCTCCAAGCCAGCTAGGTTCATATCTGTCCAAAAATGAAGCACTTCCTGCTGAGAGTGGGACTTTAAGGGATTACTGCTTCACACTTTCATGCTGGTACAATCACTTTGCATTGCAGATTCTTGCTTCGGTGGAATTTCCTCTTGTGGCAGGAACACAATGGTTCCAAGGCATGGACGGCGATAACACAATGATAATAACAAGCTCTTTGTGTTGGCCATCAGTATCACATGGCACTGCATAGTACTGGTTCAGATTCAAGAATCACAGCATGCAGAGATTTTATGCATTCCAGCCCCATGTGGTCATTTACATGCGGAATTTCACATCAAAATGTGAGAAAAATAACAGAAAACAATGAATTTCACAAAAAAGGGAGCTGCCTACTAATCAGAAAGTGTTTATATATATACTTTTAGAAACATTTTAAGTTGCACCACGACAGCAAAACATTAAATCATCTGTTTATTGCAATACCAGTCTGCATGCAAATGAGCTCTCTACAGACTACAATGTGTTTGTGTCTTCTGTTAGCGTTCAAAAATCTGTCAAATTACAAACGAAAATGCATTCTTAACAACTTATATATTAATCTTTATACTTATACTGAAACTCTATTAAAATTTCTATGCGATAACACACTGTTTTCACTACATTACCCACAATGCCACTCGACTTCGTTCAGCTCTTTCGTATTCTTTCGCTCTCTTTCACCCTTAAAGTCAGTGATGTAGCAGCATTTTAATCCAACTTTCTCATTTGCTAAACTCTGCAGGTTCCAAAGTTGTGATCGCTCTGGGTTACTGACCAGAAGGTCGGGGTTTCAAGCCCCAGTTCCACCAAGCATGGGGGAAACTTCAAGCTTCTCATTTGTATAAATAAGAATAATTTATTTTTCTTGGCATCTACCAAATTTCAGAAATGTAAAGCCATTTTCGGTGAATTTCTCCAGCAGCACTATCTCACTCATCGTCTTGACGATCACCAACTTCTCGAGTCGAGTCTCTCATCATCATCATCATCATCTTCTTCCGCTGATTCCGGGATCGGGTCGCGGGGGCAGCAGCCTAAGCAGTGACTCCCAGCCGTCCCTTTCCT
>JAQMYF010000004.1:25793222-25809420 GCA_030014195.1 Neosilurus mollespiculum
AGACCTGCCACCCTGCGAAGGAAACTCATTTCAGCCGCTTGTATTCGTGATCTCGTTCTTTCGGTCACTACCCAAAGAACGAGTCGAGTCTCTGCCATAATGAAATCTTAGAGCTGCACTGCATTATTTTAACATCACTGGAAAACAGTGAGTGAAAAAATAGGTCTTTAATAGCTAAAAGCAAGACCTGACCATAATCCCTTATATTTGTGAAGCACACAACCTATAACTTGTTATGCCGATAAGAAAAATGTAATACCAACAAAACAGTTTGTCTGACGAGCTGTTCAGGGTGTACCCCAGTGTCAGATGAGATAGGCTTCAGCCTCCCCGTGACCCTAGTAGGATTTAGTAGCTCTGCAAATGAGTGAGTTAGTATCATGATTTCGATGTACAGCAGGATAACATCATAGTATGCAGTCATTGTTTGGAATGCAAATGAACTTTGCATTTTATACTCCTTCTCCAAAATTACATTTTTGCTTCACAAAAAATCCTTCCTAATGGTCTTGGAGCTCCATCAGGCCATGTGACTCGAGGCTACACTACACTGTGAGTGCTGTACTAAGTACAGACCTTCTCTGAACCCATCAGACTCAGTGACCGTAAAAAGAAAAGAGAAAAGCACCAAACCATCTATACACAAAAAAAACCAACTAATGTTTTATTGCAGACAAGTTCCCGACAGTGTTGCAAGGCCTTCTGAAGTCATGTGTATCAGTAGATGTGTGGCACAGAGAAAGAACAACTTTAAACCTCAAAATCTCATCATAGCCTCAAAGCAAAGTACTTTATTCCATGGTAAAGATCATCTATCAGAACACCTGCATTAGTAAAATATAATCTGGCTGTAGCAGTACATTTCAGAAACCATGCACAGAGGAATCATTACAACCATGCTCGGAAAGGTGTCATGTGATCCGCCCGCACACGTGTAGTTTTTATTTTTAATTATAACCCATGGTGTTATTTTGGTTCGGAACTGGCGCCACACTTTATGGAGTGAAACATAAACTGTTGTGATTTCCGGTTTCTAGCACTGGCGCCGTTTCCTCTGATGGAACTTCCTACGTGGGCCAAATGTCAAGTGCTGATCAGTTTACATCCACCATTTTTATTTTTATGAAAAGAAGGAAACAACAGCATTTAGGCAATATTGACTCCAGCACTGTATTATATTTAGAGGATTTCAAGGTTCATACTGCTTAAGGGCACAAAGGTGGCTTATTTTTTTTATATAAAAACAATAAATATTCATTGTATTCTGTTTCCAGATGGAGTGACAGTCAAACATGACTTATTTCAGTCTCACAGAACTGTGACTGCCTCAAGGTGAAATGATGAAGTACAGCACACTGTAAAATGTAAAATAATAACTGCTTATAAACTGAGTGCGAGGTCTGTACAGAGAAATATCAGCCCAAGGGCTTATACAGATAGAGCTGAAAGTCGAGGTCTTGTGGAAGCGCGAGGGCTGAGATTTCTCTGTACAGACCAAGCAAACAAGGTTAATAACTAGTTTACTACATGGTATTTTAAAATTGCGGTGCTTTTTATTTCACTTCAGACGCTGTTACTTACTTACTTCGGAACAAGGAGTCTTCATTCATGTCTTTGATGATTTTGGTAGTGTCACAGCGCCACTTGTGATTCCCTGGTAAATTATTCTGCTGCACCACAACTCAGCTCGCTGGTAAATTACATTTCCCTAAGTGGTCAGCATTCGCAGACACAATCTGGAAGTGGATTTAAGCTCTCTCCATACATCGCCAATGTGTGGAGTGTTACGCCCTTCAGCAGCCATCACAGCATCAGCCTTGGTTTTCTTTTTTCATGTTCTAGTCTTCTGGTTTTCAGTATATTCCATTTTCTTGGTATTTTCTTTGCCCCGTTAACTAACCATTTTGCTTAGTTTGTACTTGTTAGCTGGCCTATATACTATGCTTCATTGTTTCAGTTTGTGTATCTCTTGGGTTGCCAGTACACAATAAACTTCTCATCTTGCATATGCATCCTGTCTCCACATGCATTCATGAAAGGTAGATTTCCACTTGACTCCCTTCCCGTGAAAACTTCTAAAGATAATATCTCACAATGCAGCTAGCTAACTTGCAGGATAATACGGACCAGTCCATATGAGATTTATTGCTTTTGCATCAGCCAATCAGGTTGCGCGGACTGTCTTTGCCATATAAAAAACCATGGAGTAAGACTACACTCAGAAAGAAAGCAAAACCGCATGATCTAATTAATAATAATAATAATAATAATAATAATAATTATTATTATTATAATAATAAACCAATCATTTTATATATACACTGATATAAAAAAAAAAGTGAATACATGCACAACAAGATTTCAAAAAGTCCTTGTTACAGTCCATTTCCATCTGCTCCATGTAAGGTTTTTAAAACTTAAAACTCTTTCTGATCTGTAAGTTAAAAGGCTTTAACAAGCATAAACTCCCATTTTGGACATTCAGTGCGTATTTACACAATTTTTCCTCTAGTGAACATCCACTCCGGTTTCCTGATCCATCTCTCCTGGTTTTTATTCTCTTAATCATTTGCAGATTGACCGCTTGATAAATTCCTAGGGTCGTGGGGAGGCTGAAGCCTATCCCTACCGACACTGGGTGAAGGCGGGGTACACCCTAAATATCTCTCCAGACCATTGCAGTGCCAATGCCCACACAATCATTCACACTTACACCTGGTAACAGCCAATCAGTCTAATACACATGCCTTTGTACTGACAGAGGAAACCGAAACACCCAGAGGAAACCCGGACCGGCGCAGGGAGAACATGCAAACTCCACACAGAACCCGGTCCTCGAACCCAGGACCTTGTTTCTGTGAGTCGGGCATGCTAACCACTGCACCACCAAGCCGACTGAGCTTTTATTACACATGTTTTAATGCAGGAGAGTTAATATCCTACATGTTATATGTATATCAATGGACAGATGTGTAAAGGTTGTCCAGGAGGTCGTGTGCACCTCTGTGCACAGCTGTTTTCCTGTCTTGACACACTTTTTTTGCTCTGTAAATGATGGAAAAGCAACAGAAAGCTGCTCTTGTTCTTCTGATTACGTGGAAAGCGTGAATCACATCCCGGGTCCAGCCAAAAACAACGCAACTCCTACATGATTACAACTTTAAACTCACGATTTAGTTCATGTACAGGGAGCACTGGGTTCGAGTCCCATCGTGAGAAAAGTGCATGAGTTTTAAGTGCGATATTTATCCGATAGAAAGAATAAATACGTGTTTTGTGCCCCCGGGCTACGGAAATTCCTCCGAGTCGGATCAGATCGGATTTGTTAGAACTGATCCTCATCCCACTGCTTATCTTTGATATTTTAACAGATGATTTTGCCGTTCAAGCCCCAGCTTTCACCCTGCGATCTCACACAAACACACGTTTACACGCAGTCGCGATTCAACAAGTTTTACAAAGTCGGGATCTGATCACAGCCTCCAGGAAGAGTCGGAACGACTTACCGAGAGCCGGAGAGGAGTCTGAACCATAAAAAACCGAAACGATCCCGCTCGACTGCAACTTTCTGCGTCGTCCTTTTCTTCCAGACGGAATCTCACACGCTTTGCTCTCCCTGCCCGAGTCCGCGCTGCCCCTCCGCCTGCGCCATGTCGACAATCAATCGGGAAGGCGGTGACGTCACGGCAAGGACTCATCCCGCCCCAGTACGAGGGAAAATGATTCAGTTTAATGAGTCGATTCTTTTAAATAGGATGCGAGATTCGTTCGACATGGGCTTCAGCTCGGGGAGTTTCTGTGTGGAGTTCTCCCTGTGCTTGCGTGGGTTTCCTCCGGGTACTCCGGTTTCCTCCCACAGTCCAAAAGCATGCACAGTACGCTAACTGGCTGTTCCAAATCACCCCTAGGTGTGAGAATGAATGTTTGTGTGAGTGTTGGCCCTGCGATGGCCTGGTGAGCTGTTCAGGGTGTACCCAGAGTCGGCTGAGATGGGCGCCAGCCTCCCCGTGACCCTAATTAGAATTAAGCGGCTTAGAAGATGAATGAATGAATGATTCGTTTGACATAGACAGCACGGTGGCGTAGTGGTTAGCACATCCGCCTTACAGCAAGAAGGCCCAGCTCGGGTGTTTTTGTTTGGAGTTTGCATGTTCTCCCCGTGCTTGTGTGGGTTTCCTCCGGGTACTCCAGTTTCCTCCCACAGTCCAAAAGCATGCATAGTAGGCTGATTGGCTGTTTCAAATCACCCCTAGGTGTGAGTGTGAGAGTTTGTGTGAGTGTTGGCCCTGCAATGGCCTGGCGAGCTGTCCAGGGTGTACCCCGGCCTCGGCCAGAGTCGGCTGAGATAGGCGCCAGCCTCCTCGCAACCCTAATTAGGATTAAGCGGCTTAGAAAATGAATGAATGAATCGTTCGACATGGGCAGCACAGTGGCGTAGTGGTTAGCACATCCGCCTCACAGCAAGAAGGCCCAGCTCGGGCGTTTCTGTTTGGAGTTTGCATGTTCTCCCCGTGCTTGTGTGGGTTTCCTCCGGGTACTCTGGTTTCCTGTCACGGTCCAAAAGCATACACAGTAGGCTGATTGACTGTTCCAAATCACCCCTAGGTGTGAGTGTGAGTGTTTGTGTGAGTGTTGGCCCTGCAAAGGCTTGGCATGCTGTCCAGGGTGTACTCTGCCCTCACCCAGAGTTGGCTGAGCCGAGATAGGCTCCAGCCTCCCCGCAACCCTAATTAGGATTAAGCAGTTTAGATGAATGAATGAAGTATTCGATCGTCCCACTCACTCATTTGCCGAACTGCTTAATCCCACTAGAGTCGCAGAGAGGTTGGAGCCTATCTCGGCCGACACTGGGCAAAGACGGCACAGGTACATCCTGAACAGCTCGCCAAACCATCGCAGGGCCAACAAACAACCATTGACATACACACCTAGAGGAAATTAAGAACAACTATAGGAGAAAACCTGAGGAAACCCATGGGGAGAACATGCAAACTCAACACAGAAATGCCCAAGCATGGGACGAGATTCAATCGAACTCTACTCAAATCTGGGGCAACACGGTGGCGTAGTGGTTAGCATGTCCGCCTCACAGCAAGAAGGTCGTGGGTTCGAGGCCTGAGTGAAGCCTGTGTGAAGTCTGCTTGTTCTTCCCATGCTTGTGTGAGTTTCCTGTGGGTACTCCGGATTCCTCCCATAGTCCAAAAACTTGCACATTAGGCTAACTGGCTGTTCCAAATTGCCCCAGGTGTGAGTGGGAATAGTTGTGTGTGTTGGCCCTGCAATGTACAGCCAAGCTGTTCATGGTGTACCTCGCCTCCGTCCAGGTCATCTGAGATGGGCTTCAACCTCCCCATGACCCGAATAGGATTAAACTGTTTGACAAATGAATGAATGACTACTCAAATCATCACAGTTCAGGCTTTCATCTTGGTTATCTGCCTTATTTTTTATTTATATTGTGGTCAATGAATCAATTAGTTTTAACAATATTCTTATACCCGGATGTCCTTCCTGACACCAGACCACTAGATCTACTTTTACATGGGCAACAGGAACAAGTTGCCCTGGTACTGCTTGTGCCTGGAGCAAGTTGCACCCACTTTCCTATGTGTTTACATGGTCACTCTCAAATTGGTGGCAAGTGGGGAGCTAGAAGGAAAAGATGCAAGCAAACCACTGTAGAAGAACCACCCGTCTGCCACAAAACCCCCCAACTGACACGCAAGCAAACCACTGTAGAAGAACCACCCGTCTGCCACAAAACCCCCCAATTGACACGCAAGCAAACCACTGTAGAAGAACCACCCGTCTGCCACAAAACCCCCCAATTGACACTGACTGTGTTCAGATGGCAAGTTGAACCTGGAATAAAATGTTCTGGAACAACCCACCGGTGTCAAGTTGTTCTGGAACAAATCTTTTGTATACAGGTAGTTGTGCTGTGGCAACTTGTTCCGAGTGCAAGTTGTTTGGGCGCAAGAGCCCAATGTAAAAGCAGCTATAGGACAAACACCCATTCACACTTGGGAAAACTTGAAATAGCCAATTAGCCCAATGTGCATGTCTTTGGATTGTCAGAGGAAATCAGAGCACCAGTAGGAAGCCCATGAAAGCCTAGGACGAACATGCAAACTCCACACAATAACACCCTCGCCAACCACAGGGCTCAAACCCAGGACGTTTTTGCTTAAGGCAAGAGTGCTAACCATCATGCCACTGTGCCCCTCAGGTCATGGCTTCTTTCAGCTTGTCCAAGCCACAGAATCATATTTATAGCTTTCATGCCTACATGTACAATTTAGGTTATTCCCGCAAAACCCAGTCACACTGTCTGACACTATAGAGAAAAAAGACCATAAAGAAGAGGCTTGTTTTTAAATGGACATACTACTCAAAGTAATTCTGAAGTCTAGAGAGGCCTTATATTATTTTCCCCTTTACCATTACCCCGATTTCACAATCTCTTTTCTATGATCTTGTGATCACTGTCCTGTGATCATGTGATCTTTGTCCTGTAATCATGTGATTTTTATGCTGTAATCATGTGATCTTTGTCTTGCTTTCCAGATCATGATATATCTCTTGCGTGGCATGGTGGTGCAGTGGTTAACACCATCACCTCACACCAAGCAAGTTCAGAGTTTGAGCTTCCTGTTCAACCGGGACCTTTCTGTGTGGAGTATGCGTGTAAACCCTGTGCATGTGTGAGTTTCCTCTAGGTACTTCAGTTTCCTCTCACAATTCAAAGACATACCGATTAGATCAACTGGCTACTCTATTCACCTATAGGTGTGAATGTTATTGTCTGACTGTGCCGTGGTAGTAAAATATGGATTTACTTCCTGCCTCATAGCTCATGGGTTTCTGGTTCAATCTTGAGTGCAGGTTAATGCATGAAGGTTTTCTTATACCCTGCCCATGTCCACCTGGGTTTGGTCCAGGGTCTGTGGCTTCCTCCCACTTCCCAAAAAACTTGCCAGTATATGAACTGTCAATTCTAAATCGTACCAGGTTTAAATATGTGTATAGTATAAGGCCCTGTGTCTTGCTAGGAACTGGTGTCCCATCCAGGGTGTATTGCATCCTTACAGCCATTGTCTCAGAATGATAACGCACTTACTGAAAGTGAGACATAACGTGCTAATAATGGGAAGTTGAGATAAAAGTACCTGCTGAAACTTTGCACCAGATAAGAAGTAACCACTTATTCATAGGAGTAAGCAATGTTGGGCAGTATAGTGGTGTAGTGGTTAGCACATCTGCCTCCTTGGGTTTGATCATGTGTGTGGTTTCCTCCAGGTACTCCTGTTTCCTTCCACAGTCCAAAAACATGCACATTAGGCTAACAGGCTGTTCCAAATTGACCCTGGGTGCAAGGGTAAATGTGAATGGTTGTGTGTTGGCCCTGCAATGGTCTGGCGAGCTGTTCAGGGTGTATTCCTCCTCCCACTGTAGGCTGAGTTTGGCAAATGAGTGAGTGAGAGTAAGTGAAGTTGTGAAGAAACCCATGTTTAATTACATAATATGAATCAAATGTTTAAATCCACATCTTAAACAATAAGTATACTTTAATGCAGAAATCATTTTAGCATATTAAGGGAAGGGAGAGTTATATAGTGAACAACACAGACTCACTGTAACAGGGTCAGACACATTTGGTAACATTTTTAGTTTATTAATTGCACATTACACAGTAAGCAGAAAGCTACCTTTGCTCTCGTGATTCCAGAGTTTTTACATAATCTTCATCACAATTTAGTGTTTATTTAAATAAACAGTTAAACATTAACAGGTAAGTAAGAGCAGAAACCACATAACTGTACAATGAAGGGAGCCTACAGGAAATACTATGCGACTGCTCCTGTAGATGGGATACCTTTCATTCTGCAGGCGCAAATGAACCCAAAGCTTGAGATCCAGAAGAACCGTTTAGGGGTTTATCTACCTTTACAGTGTTGGGGTCACACGCTAACATCTCTCTTATCCACTGATCATCAAGTGCCCCCTCAATGAACTCCTCCAGACTGATGATGGCTGTAAAAAGGACAATTGTTACTATGTCATACTTTGACATTGAATGAAACAGAAGATATGAAGAGTAAAGGATTATGATATGGATTTTATTCACAAAAAATACCCTGATGGCAACCATGCAATGATAGAGTTAATGCCAGGAAAATACAGTACTGTCTTATAAAAGAAAACTCCACCCTGAAACACCTTGAATATATTTCAAGCACTTAAACTTATTAGATGCCCTGTCATAAATTTAAGAAATGCAATAAAAAAAAAAAGAAATATTACAATTCCCATTTTATCTGTTTTTGAATGAAGAAAGAAAGCTTCATTCATTCATTCACTGAACCGATTAACCCTACTAGGTTTGCAGGGAGGCTTAAGTCGACCCTGAACAGTCCATTGCAGGGCCAACACTCATACAACGATGTAGACTCAAACACACCTATGGGCAATTTGGAAAAGCCAATTAGCCTAATGTGCATGTCTTTGGACTGTGGGAGGAAACTGGAGTACCCAAATGAAATCCATGCAAGCATGGGGAGAACATGCAAACTACACAGAAATGCCCTCGCCGTGCCCGGGACTCGAACCCAGGACCTTCTTGCTGTGAGGAGGGCATGATAACCATTATTTTTCTCTACTCAAGATACATGAGCTCATATCCTAGTAGTAGACTAGCCAATCAGAGTGTGATTGTTTATATATAATGAGTGTGGATAGAATAATCTGTTATTTTTTATTTCTCAGTAGTTTACTATTGTTACGGATGATCAGTGTATATATTCTGTAGTGTGCATCTAAATAATTAACAGCAATTGAATGTACAACCCCAATTCGAAAAACGGTTGGGACACTGTGTAAAATGTAAATATCAGAAGTTTCAAATCCCATACTTCCCTATTTTACATATAATAGAACAAAGAAAATATATCTGAAAGTGAGGCATTTTACTCTTTCATATAAATATTAGCTCATTTTGAATTTGATAGCAGCAACACAGCTCAGAAAAAAAAAAAAGTTGGGACAGGGCAACAAAGATCTGGAAAAGTAAGTGGTACTAAAAGCAAACAGCTGGAGGAACATGTTGCAACTAATTTGCTTAATTGGCAACAGGTCAATAACATGACTGGGTACAAAAAGAGCATCTGGTTCACTAGTCTGCAAACTGTATCTACAGATTGTTGAACAATTTCACGGTAAATGTTCCTCAGTGTAAAACTGCTACAACTATCTCATCCACAGAACATATCATCATCAACAGATTTCAAAAGTCTGGAGAAATCTCTGTGTACATGGGATTAGGCCAAAAATGATTATTGGATGTCCCTGATCTTCGGGTCCTCAGGTGCCACCGTATAAAAAATTGGGCGCAATTCTGTCTTGAAAGTCACTGCATGAGATCAGGAACACTTCCAGAAATTGTTGTTTGTGAACATAATTCGCAGTGCCATCCAAAAATTCAGGTTAAAGCTCTATCATGCAAAGAAGAAACCATATGTGAAGATGATCCAGAAATGCCACCCTCTTCTCTGCTCCAAAACTCATTTAAAATGGACTGAGGCGAAGTGGAAAACCGTCCTGTGGTCAGAAAAATCTTATTGTAAACCATAGACGCCGCGTCCTCATTACTGAAGAGGTGGAAAATCATCTAACTTGTCATAAGCGCTCAGTCCAAAAAACTTGCATCTCTGCAAACTGTTTCATAGATGATGTGTGGAAGTGCTCCTGAGCCCATGCAGGGAATTCCACCCAATACTGATTTTCAGCTGTTTTTAGTACTACTTACCTTTCCAGCCTTTTGTTTCAAGCAGTGCCAAGATTTTGAGACATGAACTAAGGTTTTTCATGGAATAATAAAATGTTTCACTTTCAACATATTTCCTACGCTACTGTGAATAATATATGGGTTAATTTGATTTGCTAATCGCTACATTAAATTTTTATTTACATTTTAGTCTCCCAACTTTTTTTGGACTTGGGGTTGTATTAGACGAAGGGTTCATTGCTTGCAGTATACTTATTTACAGTAAGACATCAGAGTTTGAATATTACTGTTCCTTTTCAAACAGATTTACTTCAGTTCTATATTTTTATAAAACATACTTGTAAAAGTATGTTGTGGTATCTGGCACCAAGCCGCGAGTAGCACATCCTTTAATTCCTGGACGTTGCGAGGTGCGGCCTCCATGGATCGGACTTGTTTGTCCAGAACGTCCCACAGATTCTCGATTGGATTGAGATCTGAAGAATTTGGAGGCAATCCCATTTATGGTTCAGTAGTGTAACAGTTAATTATCTAGATTTCATTCGAAATGAATACTACTCTAGAAACAATCACAATAAGCGATAATCAGTATACACAATACAAATTGTGCTTAATGGTGTACAATTAAAAATCACACAGACAATATTACTGTTAAAGAAAATGCATTTATTTATGGTAATGCACAATGGTCATTCACAATGGTAATTTAGAATGTCAGAAACTGATCAACTCTTATGGCCCCATGTCCACTCTGGCCTGGTACACATTCTTTACACCATAAATTATTATGGACTATCTGGTGTCACTCAAGGTCTCATGGTCTCATTCAAGGGCTCAGTCAAGGTCTCACCCCTCATAATCTCACTCAAGGTCTCACTCAAAGCCTCATTCTTCAACATTTCACTCAATGCCTCGTTCCTCAACATTTCACTTAAGGCCTCACTCCTTAAGATCTCACTCAATGCCTCACTCCTCAAGGTCTCACTGAGGGTCTCATTTGAGGTCTCACTCCTCAAGGTCTCACCATATTTATGGTAATTGTATGCTTTACACCGATCAGCCATAACATTACAACCCCCTGCACAATCCTGAGTAGGTCCCCCTTCTGCTGTCAAAACAGCCCCAACCCGTTGAGGCATGGACTCCACTAGACTTCTAAAAGTATGTTGTGGTATCTGGCACCAAGCCGTGAGTAGCACATCCTTTAAATCCTGGACGTTGCAAGGTGCGGCCTCCATGGATCGGACTTGTTTGTCCAGAACGTCCCACAGATTCTCGATTGGATTGAGATCTGAAGAATTTGGAGGCAATGTAAACACCTCAAACTCGTTGTTATGTTCCTCAAACCATTCCTGAACCATTTTTGCAGTGTGGGAGAGTGCATTTTCCTGCTGAAAGAGGCCACTGCCATTAGGGAATACTGTATTCATGAAGGGGTGTACATGGTCAGCAACAATGTTTCGGTAGGTGGTAGGTGTCATAGTTACATCCACATGAATGGCAGGACCCAGGGTTTCCCAGCAGAACATTGCCCAAAGCATCACATTGCCATCTTCGGCTTGTGTTCCTTCCATAGTACACTCTGGTGCCATGTCTTCCCCAGGTAACCGACGCACACGCACCTGGCCATCCACATGATGTAAAGCAAAATGTGATTCAGCAGACCAGACCACCTTCTTCCATTGCTCTGCAGTCCAGTCCTGATGCTCACGTGCCCATTGTAGGCGTTTTTGGCGGTGGACAGGGGTTAGCAAGGGCACCTTGACCGGTCTGCGCCTACGGAGCCCCATACGCAACAAACTGCGATGAACTGTGTGCTCTGACACCTTTTTATCAGAACCAGCATTGACCTTTTCAGCAATTTGAGCCACAGTATCTCTTTTATTTGATTGGACAACACGGGCCAACCTCCGCTCCCCACGTGCATCAATGAGCCTTGGCCGCCCATGACCCTGTCGTCGGTTCACTGGTTCTCCTTCCTTGGTCCAGTTTTGGTAGGTCCTGACCACTGCAGACCGGGAACATCCCACAAGAGCTGCAGTTTTGGAGAGGCTCTGACCCAGTCGTCTAGCCATTACAATTTGGCCCTTGTCAAAGTCGCTCACATCTTTGCTCTTGCCCATTGTTTCTACTTCCAACACATTAACATCAAGAACGAAATGTTGACTTGCTGCTTAATATATCCCACCCACTGCCAGATGATCAATGGTATTCACCTGTCAGTGGTCATAATATCATGGCTGATCAGTATATATACTGTATACATATGGTCATTCAGGAGGTCAGAACCTGACGATTTGGTACACACAGTGTTCATGTAAAGCACCCCTCACTCTGTACCGCAAGGTCTAAAAAAAAAAAAAAAAAAAAAAAAAAGACAGAAAAAGGTCAGTTACAAACACTATAAAAGTATTTTTTATATATGTATCAGGAGGTTTTATACAGGGAGTCGCTAAAGTCACTGTAGACTTTTAATAAATTCCTAAAAATTTCACAATTTCACAAAACTCAGCATATTCATATTTTAATAATCAGCAAAGGAGTCTTTGCAGTTTCACTTTCTTGACTTGCCATCACATTCCAACGCCTTGAAGACTAGCTGCATACCTCCACATGTGCGCCTCCATTTTCGACAACCTTCAACCCTTAGGGGAAAATTACCTTAAGATGCTGCAGTAGTTTGCTGTGCCACAACTTTAGGCGAGACAAGACGGCGCCCCTCCCCACTTTGCCAGGTTAGTGAGAGGTTTCCTGAACATCAAGTTTCCTGACCGACGGATCAGTCGAAGGGGTCCCCTGGAATGGGCTCTGCGCTCTCCTGACCTCACACCTTGTAACTTTTTTCTGTGGGGCTATATCAAAAGCAAGACGTATGCCATTAAGCCTCGTGACCTGTCACAGCTTGAGGAAAGAATCTGCAAGGCCTGCAGCGAGGTCGAGGAAGTGATGCTGCAAAAGGTCGGAGAGGCCTCTGTCCAAACGTGGGTGAAGGTTGTCGAAAATGGAGGCGCTCATGTGGAGGTATACAGCTATTCCTCAAGGTATTGAAATGTGATGGCAAGTCTAGCAAGTGAAACTGCAATGACTCCTTGGTTGATATTAAAAATATGAATATACTCAGTTTCTTATGCAATTTTTAGGAATTTATTAAAAGTGACTAAGTGTATAACTTTTGGGACATCCTGTATATATACACACACCAATACAATCTTACTTTACAACACTGAGAAGACAAAGAGCTTGCTGGAACAAATCTTCACAATCAAAAATCTCCAAGCAAACCTAGAGTAATGAAGAGATAATAAGGAGAGGGTTAACATTACAATCACTACTAAACACGCTTAAATAATTAAAGACATAATTTACAGAGGTGAATAAAAATACTCCAGTTGTGCGTCATAAACCTGACCATATTAAAGACAGTATAAACATTTATTCCTGCAACCAACACATCAACTTCAATAACTGACTGTTCACTTGCTGAAAAACATGGCTCTGGGTTACTGATCAGAAGATTGGGGTTCAAGTCCCAGTAACATGAAGCTACCACTGTTGGGCCCACGGGCGAGGCCCTAAACCCTTAACTGCTCATTTATATAAATGAGATAAGAATGTATATTGTTCTGGATAAGGGCATCTGCCAAGAGCCTTAGATGTAAATATAAATGTAATGAGAAAAGCAATGCTATTCACATCACCCATAAGAGGATTTAATGTTATGGCTGATCAATGTCACACACAAACACAAAATTAGAAAATATTTCATTTCCAGTATCTAATGCAGTACATAAGTTTCCAGTGAGCTCGGTGGTAGGGTGCTGGATTACTGATCCCAAGGTCGGGGGTTCAAGCCCCACCCTCACCGGGTTGTCACTGCTGTCCCCTCAGTGCAGCTACCTGGGTTATCAAAGCCTGGCCATGTCTCTGACTGTTAGTTCTGAGAGGCATGGAAAAGAACCATTACTGTTGTTCGTAAAGAGTAGGCTAATTTGCCGTGCAGATTTCATTTCATGTACTTTTTGAAATTTATGTTCAGTGATTATTCAGCCTGGAAATTTTGTGATGTGGCCCTCAGTGAAAATGAGTTTGATACCACTGGTATAATGGGACAGTTTAAGGGCAGCATGCAGTGTTAAGACTTACAGTGATCTAGAGGGTAGACTTCTCCGTGCTCTGAAAAACAGACGTGAATTTACATCACATTGTATAAAATACACAGACAAAAATACACACGTTCCATGTTTACAAAGAAACGTTTGTGATGTGAAATTACGTTCTCATCACAAATGTACAGGGGTGATTAAATTATGACTATAATCAAAAAATATCCACATAAATTACCATTATAGCATACATTTTACTTTCGTCAGAATATAATCATGTTTTAAAATAATAACACATCAGTGAATGAAGAAACATGGGCAGCAGCACGTCTGCCTCAAAGAAGGAAGGTACTGGTTTCGAGTCCCGGCTCAGGTGTATTTGTGTGGAGTTTGCATATTCTCCCTGTGCTTGCGAGGGTTTCCTCCGGGTACTCCGGTTTCCTCTTATAGTCCAAAGACATGCACATCAGGCTAATTGGCTGTTCCAAATCGCACCTAGGTGTAGATGTGAGTGTGAATGGTTGTGTGTTGCCCTGCGATTGTCTGGAGAGCAGTTTAGGGTGTACCCCGCCTTTTGGTGGCAGGTGAGAACTGTGAGAGCTTCACCATGTAAAGGGGAATTAAACCCAAACTTATTAATAACTAGCATGTATACTATATCCATACCCAGCAAACAGCACTGTTCTGACTACAACCTCCTTCGTGATAGAGAAAACTAGGAATAAATCCTCACACTGGGGGCACAAAGTGAGGTGGGAGTGATGTTGAAAAAAGTATTGAGCATTAAATGTCCATTTTATGTACAGGAATATATACCATGCATTCATGTAAATGAGCAGATGCCTGTCTGAAGGTAAATGTAATGTAGTATTATGTGCTTATGTGCCTAGTTTTCTTTTATTCAAAAGGACACTAGTTTACAGTGCCTTGAAAAAGTATTCATCCCCCTTGGCATTTTTCATGTTTTGTTGCCTCAACCTGGAATTAAAATGGATTGTTTGAAGTTTTGCATCATTTCATTTACAGGACATGCCTACAACTTTAAAGATGGGATTGTTTTTTTATTGTGAAGCAAACAAAAAATAAAACTTCAGCATGCATAACTATTTACCCCCCCCCTAAAGTCAGTACTTTGAGAGTCACCTTTTGCAGCAATTACAGCTGCAAGTCGCTTTGGATAAGTCTCTTTGAGCTTGCCACTGGGATTTTTGCGCATTCCTCAACGCAAAACTGCTCCAGCTACGTCATGATGGATAGTTTCTGCTTGTGAACAGCAATCTTCAAGTCTGACCACAGATTCTCAATTGGATTGAAGTCTGGGCTTTGACTAAGCCATTCCAACACATTTAAAATGTTCCACCTTAAACCACTCAAGTGTTGCTTTAGCAGTATGCTTCAGGTCATTGTCCTGCTGGAAGGTGAACCTCCATACCAGTCTCAAATCACAGGCAGACTGAAACAGGTTTTGCTCAAGAATATCCCTGTATTTAGCACCATCCATCTTTCCTTCAACTCAGATCAGTTTCCCAGTCCCTGCTGCTGCAAAACATCCCCACGCATTATGCTGCCACCACCATGTTTCACTGTGGGGATGGTGTTCTTGGGGTGATGGAATGTGTTGGGTTTGTGCCAGACAAGGCATTTTCCTTGGTGGACGAAAAGTTCAATTTTAGTGTCATCTGACCAGAGCACCTTCCTCCATACATTTGGGGAGTCGCTCACATGCCTTGTAGCAAAGTCAAAACGTGCCTTCTTATTGTTAACACTAAGTAATGGCTTTTTTCTGGCCACTCTTCCATAAAGCCCAGCTCAATGGTGTGTACGGCTTATTGTGGTCCCAAGCAGAGGTATACCAGTCTCTGCAGTTCCTTCAGGGTTATCTTTGGTCTCTGTGCTGCCTCTCTGATTATTGCCCTCCTCGCCCGATCTGAGAGTTTTGGTGGGCTGCCCGCTCTTGGCAGGTTTGTTGTGGTACCATGTTCTTTCCATTTGAACATGATGGATTTGATGGTGCTCCGGGGGATAATCAAAGATTTGGATTTTTTTTTTTTTTTTTAAATAACCCAATCCTAACTTGTACTTCTCAACAACTTTGTCCCTGACTTGTTTGGAGAGCTCTTTGGTCTTGTGTGATGCCTCTTGCTTTTAGTGGTGTTGCAGCCTCTGGGGCCTTTCAGAAAATGTGTGTTTATACTGTCAGATCATGTGACACTTAGATTGCACACAGCTGGACATTTCAGTAATTATGTGGCTTCTGAAGGTAATTGGTTTCACCAGAGCAAAATAGGTGGGGGGGGGGGGGGGGGGGGGG
>JAQMYF010000004.1:25836063-25852186 GCA_030014195.1 Neosilurus mollespiculum
CAAACCAAAGAGCATGCACACATTTCCGCATGAACCTCTATCTTACAGGGCTGTGAGCTTGGGGGTGATCAGAGACCTACTCCTACATGTACGCTCAATTCCACGCTGATTCGGATGTTCAAATGAAATGTGCTTGGATTCATGCGTTCGCACAGATACATACATCTGAATTTGTTTGTGCGTACGACGTTTTCTGGATTTAAGCGTACGCCATTTTTCAGTAAGAATTCCACGCAAGGCTTTGTACATGAGGCCCCTGGAGTTTAAAGGGACAAGGAGATAACCTTGGTGAGCAGTATTATTCAGATATGAGTGCCTTTGAGCCTTTGTTCAGAAGCATTACTGTGTGCCCTGATCATAAGAACCTGTACTGGTAATACACAACTAGATGACTCCACGGACTCATCATGGACTGGGGATGGTGCTACGGATGTCCGCCTCAGTGTGTTAATACCCATTGTTACCGCCGCCAAAGATGTTATATTTTTATCTGTGTTTGTTATCAACTTTACTCGAGACTGCCCAGCCTTGGTGGAGGATTGCACCCTCTGATTGCTTCTAGTTTTCTCTTGATTTATATATAAAATTATATTTTCTCATTTTCTAACTGTATGTTTGATATTTATTCAGATTTCTTCTTGTAAAATTCTATTTAAATTTTTTCCTTTTGTTCCTCTACTTAACATTTCTTTTATTTTAACAACACTGGCATGCTTCCTTACAAATTTAATGAAAAATTGATTCAATTACAAATACATAAATTTTAGAAACTAATTAATGAACTAAAACGTTTACAAATTTGGCATCTAAAATGTGTCTGTAAAATTCACTTTCTGACATACTTTACAGAAGACAGCCAAAGAAACAACCAACAACCAATGGAAATGATCCTCTGTACCTGAAACACTTAATTTTTACATGTGGGTCATCTCCTTCTGACCTAAAACAACAAAAAGCCAGAATGAAAAGTCATCAAGAACAACAAAAAAAAAGTTAGGCACTAAAGAAAGTTTTTGCGTATGTAAGTGTGTGTGAGGGAGAGAGAGTGAGAGAGTACCTTTCCTGGTCATCCTCCATGTCTTCATCCAGCATTGATGTGGATTTTGTTTCCCTGGAAACAAACAGTCATTAATATAAAACAGGTCCACTTCTCATTCTGCACTCATTCAGAAAAATCCCAATGCAAGGAAGAACAGATGAGACGCCTTTTAATACAAATGGAAACCACAGTGCCAAAACACAAAACTACAAAAACTACTTCTGACTTTGCTAATTCACATTTCAAATAATCTTTACACACTCAAACTCTATCTCTCTCTCTCTCACACACACACACACACACACACACTCACTTGTCAGTGCTACCCTTGCGTTTCCTGGGTATATCTGTGCTGGATGCCATGCCAGCAGCTGAAGTGGGGGTCACCAAACTGGAAACAGAGACAGAATGACTCTGGAGATTCTCCTCCAACACATCTCCTGAAACCCACGTGCATAAAAAAACAAAACAGTCTTGATATATTTATCTATTTTTTGGGGGTATTTATATATTTACACTGGGAGTCTGGGCAAAGTCACAAAGTAAAGCTAATTCAAAGTATTTTAGTCTAAAGCATCTTTTTAATCTGAAATATTATGAAACCAATAAGTGAACTTTTAAACAACCATAAATGCCACAAGACATTTTCAGTCTGAGACCCCATTTATTTCCCAGAAATTTTCATATATATATATATATATATAGATATATATATAGTACATCACATCAAAGATTAAAATCAGGAATAAACATATCACTAGAAAAAGAGTAAAGTAAACATAATAAACACAAACATAAAACTTGTAGAAGTTTTAAACTTTCATCGTTTAAAGTATGTAAAGTTAAACACAATGATTCGCTGAAGTTGAGATAGATATTGCTGGATATTCAGTACTCCCTATCTTGAGGTTTTTGGCCACTTTGATTCAAGCTTTTTCCTTGAAGTTTGCAATGTGGATAATATCCATCGGTACATACTACACATGAATGGCACAATCTGATTGGTCTTCTATCAGGGATTTAAAAAAAACATTATACCAAGTGGATAAGGCTTGAATAAAAACAACATCACACTCACAATTTGTTATGGTCACTGAGAGCAGGCAATCTTATCATCATGCTTTAAAATGGGGTGAAGGTTTGGTCTCATTTTAGTTTGATTTTGAGTAGATTTAGTTTCTTGTGTTTACAGGTAGTATTTACTAAAAAAACCTTTAAGGGGTCCCATTTCATTACAATGTTCTAAATTCAAATAGCCTCAAAAAGACACCATTAACTACACAGTGGTTAGCTTGGCTCGGAGTGGTCAGAGCTCACCTGACCTGCCTCTGTTATGGTGAAAATTCATAAAAATAAACAAAAATAATAACCATTTTAGTTTGCTTTTCTTTGTTTCCACATAGCATATAGTAAAAATCAGAAAAGGGTTCAAAGAAATACTGTTATGCACCTGAGGGTGCATGGAGTTCACCTGCATGAGTCACTCACTCACTCATTAGCCAGCATCACAGAGAGTCTGACGCCCATCTCTGTCGACACTGGGTGAAGGCAGGGCACACCCTGAACAGCTCGACAGACCATTGCAGGGCTGCAGTGTCAAAATTTAATAAAATTAAAACTTAATCCATTAAAAAAATTTGTTTTGGTGTGCTTTTTTTTTTTGCTCATGTTCTAGTGTAGCACACATTACAATTTTGTACCTCAGCTTGACGTTCTGTCTCAGGGACTATTCCGTGACATCTACCTCGACTGCGGCCAATAATTGTTAAATATCACTAATATTAAGAAGTCATGGTGTTTGAACACGGGGATATTTTGGTAATAATATTATGTAAAAATATATATATATATTATTATCATGGCATAGCGGCGCATTGGTTAGCACCTCCGCTTCACAGCAAGAAGGCCTGGGTTTGATTCTTGGGCTAGGGCGCAGAGCTTGAAATTCCTTCTTTAGTGATTGCGCAACGCAAGTGAAAATCGCCAAACACAAGTCAAAGTTGCCGCAAGTTTGCGCCTGGAGCAAATGCCAAAAACAACCAGGACACAGTTAACTTCCCATAAATGCATTATTGATTGTAAAAACCCGTTTTATTTCCTGCACAACACGAAAGGTCGGCGTTTCAATGCCTTTTCAAAACGTGAATCGCAAAAGGAAGTGAATGTTATAGTACACTCATATCATCGCGTTCAACACGAGACTTCGGCGAGACTTCCATATTGCTAACCTGTTGCCATAACACACAGTTAAAACCCATGGTTCTGTCACTGTCAGTCAACATGAAGCGTCCTCCGGGTACTCTGGTTTCCTCCCACAGTGCAATAACATGCACATAAGGTTATTTGACTGTTACAAACCGCCTCATGGAGTGAGTGTGAATGGTTGTGTGTTGGCTCTGCGATAGTCTGACGAGCTGTTCAGGGTGTACCCCGCCTTCGCCCAGAATCAGCTGAGATGGGCGCCAGCCTCTTCGTGACCCTAATTAGGATTAAGTGGCTTAGAAAATGAATGAATGAGTTTTTATATCACATTTGAAAGGAATCAGGATGCTTTTTTTTACTTTTTTGAAAAAGTGTATATGGACAATTGATTGAAAATTTCCAAATAGTTAAATCAGAATCAGAATACTTTATTGCTCCCTGAGGAAACTGTGTAAATGTACAGTGTGGAACAGCTTTTCACCAAAGCTTGGTGGATCATTGGATGTCAGTCGTTATTAGTGTTGCCATATACTGACTCAAATTCCAGGAAATCAGTTCTAAACGTCCAGAAATCTGCTCATGAGCCTGCCCACACTCTGAAAACTGCCAACAAACTGTTTCAACATGTCAGAAATTCATCTCAAACAGAGTGTGTTTGGTTTATTCATCTGGCCTCATTACTGCTCTTCAGAGTGCATGCCAAACTCTGTACAATGCAAGATTCTTAGGGGAAGAAGAGTGCAAGTGTTCGATATATACAGTACTGTGCAGAAGACTTAGGCATGTGATGGTCGGTTAGCACACATTTTGGTATAGATGTTTATTTTTTGTATTTCGCTTCTCGGCCTTTTGACTGAGATCAAGTGTAGTAATCTGTTCTTATCGGTTTAATATGTGATACTGCTCCAACCCGGGGACCACATATCACACTGATTTTTGGAACAGGGAGATGGAGGAATAGGGGTTTGCTCCATCCACTCCATGCATTGACCTGGTATTGCATTACATCATATTTTGGGGGCAGCTGTCGCATAATGGAGAGAAGCGGGTTTGGGACCAAAAAGGTTGCTAGTAGATTCCCGAACCAGCAGGAAAAATGTGTGGCGGCAGCAGCGGATGGGTGTCGGGGTGTGTGTTTAGTGGTGTTGGGGGTTAGCAGCACCTTCCCCTTTCTCCACCTTCATGTCTGAAGTGTCCTTGAGAAAGGCTCCTAACCCCCAACTGCTCTCTGGGCCGGCAATGTTGCTGGCCACTGCTCCGAGTGTGTGTGCTCACTGTGTACATGTGTGTGCTAATGCAGAGACAAATTTTACAGAGACAGGATGTTGGATGGGTTAAATGCAAATACAATTTGTTTTCTGAAAAAAGTTACAGAAAAATGTTTGCATTTTAGTTAAGGAATCTACATATTATAGCACACCACTATTCAGACGAAGCATTTAATGAAAGCTGCAGGGGTCTTCACTTGATGATAATAATAAAAAGCAAAACCTAAGCAAGTGCAAGTTACAGCCTCCAGAAGAAATTAGCAGATGAGGAAATCTTGGAGAAATGTGATTTAAAATAAAATAAGAGAGTGTTTAAATTTGAAAACCCTTTAAACTTGTTCTTAGTGACTTCACTCACTCACTCGCCGAACCGTTCACTCCTATTATGGTTGCGGGGAGGCTGGTCCCTATCTCAGCTGACAGTGAGTGAAGACAGGGTACACCCTGAACAGCTCACCAGACCATCGCAGGGGCAAACACACTCATACCTAGGATCAACTTAGAATTGCAATTGTGCATGTCTTGGGACTGTGGGAGGAAACTGGATCACCTGGAGAAAACTCATGCAAGCACAGAGAGAACATGCAAACTCCACACAGAAAGATCCCGGGACTCAAACCCAGGACCTTCTTGCTGTGAGGCAGACATGCTAACCAATACGCCTCCGTGCTGCCTGTTCCAAGTGACTTGCCTGGTTAATTTATAAAAAAATTAAAAAACTGGTTAAGCAGACAAATTCCCATGATTTTCAGGAGAACATTTACTGAAAGGAAGTGCCTTCTGGAGTCTACACAACTGACTGGTTTCCTTTTGTATAAATTTGCATTCACAAGGGACGCAGGAGACGTCACAAAATACACAGCGGACTCATAATCCAGCATTTCTTGCAATCCAGCAGCTCTCAGGGCACTGGCATCATTTTCTCAAGATACAATCCAATTTAAGCATCTCATCAGAGATCCTGTACAACCATCATCTGTAGTAAAGTGCAGTCTGATAAAAATACATTCATTTTCTTATGTACGAATCTGCTGTTGATTTGAAGCAGCCACAAGCCAACATGCTCGGAGTATCAATTCCTTTTACAGGGCAGAGAGAGAAATATTCAATATACCATCCACATATCACATTTCACCGGTTCTAATACAAATACAATCTGTATGCATTCATGAAAAAAGTAAAAACAAGTAAGTCAAAACAAAGAATCTGCTGGAGCAGCCAAAAATAGTGAGTGCTCCTGTGTCTATTTTTGCTGTTGGAATGAAGCCATGATGGAAATTTATCTTGAAATAGGGAGTGAGAATGATTCAGAGTGATTTCACCGTCATTATTCATGCACAGAACGAAACTTCCCGAGAGCCTTATAAGCAGAAGCATATCTTGCGTCTGCATGTCCAAATAACAGACTTAACTTTAAGGATACACAATAATCCATTTATTAGCAGATCAGTTTTATATATTACAAGGGAATGAATTCTGTCAAATGTCAAAATGTTGGACACACTAGTTGTCACAGTTACTTGGAGCACACAGCATCATCATTATCATGCTTTGAAATGAAAAAATAAACCATAAAAATCTTGTTGTAGTTTGTTTTTCTTGTGTTCCTGTGTAGCTCATTAACACCTTGACTGAACCCACTTTAGGGTTGTTGGGATGTCGCATGGACTAACCTCTGAATGAGTAAGCTACAAATGTTAGCTACACAGTGCGCAAAGTTTACCTGACCTGCCTCTGTCATGGTTAAATTATGCAAAGAAAAAAAAAAAGAAAAAAAAAATTTAACTAAACAAACTATAAACTACATTCTGTTTCAGGAGCTATTCAGTGACATCTCCGTCCCTTCAACAAATAAATGTTACTTGTTATTATTTACAATTAACTGAAATAAAAAAAAACTAAAATACCAGGAGGGCTTAGGAGGATTAACCTTTAGGGACTAGGCCTACTGACTTAATGTCCATATGGCAGACAATAAAATTTAAGTCTAAGTCAAGTCTCAAGTCTTTAAGCTCAAGTCATAAGTCAACAGACTCTACATGAGGGGTATAAGGGAACTTGAAATGAACATCATCGATAAAAAACACTGTTCACAGTAAAGGGAAAAAACAATAAATTAACAGTTATATGCAAGTTACAAGGAAGCAAAGTCCTTTTTGGTTACTACACATTTTTACATACAAAGGAACATTAAGGTGCATCCACTGAGTAAACACTAGATACTGTTGTGCATGAAAATCCCAGGAGATCATTGGTTTCTAATGTTATTAAACCAGCCCATCTAGTTCACATCAGCCATTAGAAATTATGATCAGTGGAGATAATCTGCCAAATTGGGCCCCACATCCACCTTACAACAACCCGACTACCACCCATAGAGTTTTGGGCCGAGGGGCCAGGGGCAATGCTACCAAATGACCCCTGACAGCAGGCATGATCTATACACAGTGCTTTAAAGTTTGTGAACACATACACATTTTCTGCATAAATATGACTTGAAACATGATCAGATTTTTCACACAATTCCTAAAGTCCTAAAATTAAATAATATAAATATTTAAGCACTGCCTAAAAGCCGGGCTCCAAAAATGATTTCATGTTTAAGTTTACAGAAACACACATGCGTACACTAAGAGAATACGCTGCAAAGTAAAATAGATGAAATAACACAACCATACAAATGGAAACAGAATGACACACACTGTGTCCAGGAAATTATGGAAAGCCTTAATGTTCAAGTTATTACTGATGGGTCCAAATGAAGTCAGAGGTCATAAAGGACAAGTCATAATCAAGTCTGACGTCAATTTTTATGTGACTTAACAGTACCTTGGCCTTGAGTCGACTGTTACTGGAGCCTTGTTTCACAACTCTGGGCACTTTTTCCATGTTCTATTCCCAAACCAACAGTCAGAATATCAGTGAGAAAATAATATAATGCCTGGTCTTCAGTATATTAAAAAACCTGGGGCCTCATGTACAAAGGGTGCGTACGCACAAAAACATTGCGTATGCCCTTTCCCACGGCAAAGTTCAGATGTATCAAGAGTGAAATGTCCGTGGAAATGTGCGGTGCCTCACACCAACTCCATGGCTGGTGTACGCATGTTTCTGCAGCTGTTGGTGCTTTGGCGACACTTAGAGGTGATGCTGAGAAACTGTTTATAATGTGAAAATTAGTCCTCAGAGTTAATTAAAGCGCAATTTGCAGCGAGAGCCGGTTTTCCGAATGTAATCGTCGCTGTCGACTGCACACACATTGCTATAAAAGCGCCATCACAGGATGAATTTATGTCAACCGGAAGCATTTTCATTCCATCACTAAACAGATCATATGTGATGCGCAAATGCAATTAACTAACATTGTTTCCTGGTTCAACGCACGATTCATACACCCTGAGTAACAGCATGGTTGGGAACTAAACGCTGGCACTGTGCGCGATGGTGATTTCAACCATTCACCAATGCATTAAATGAGCCACTGATATTTGTGAGGATGCCTACGAGCAGGCGGTCATTTATGCCACCGATTGCACAGCACAGTGCGGGTGAGGACACGGCCAGTCGGGCGGGCAGCAGGAATCCCCCGTTTCTGTGACGCCAGAGCCGCTGCGGATGATGGAGGAATCCCCCGAGTCTGTGGTTGTGGCTGTGGCTGTGTGTCCTCCGTCTCACTGTCTGTTCTAAAAAAAATAAATAAATCGTACTTAAACATGAGTCAAAGTCTTGGATATCCTCTTCCTTGTATTGGCATGTTTAAATTTGCCAAACCTGGTGTGTACACCTTTCTGACCCCACAGCATTGACGGCCTCACACACACTCTCACTCAGACCTCTTGCATTTGTTGTTAATGCCGGAGGACAGCGTGCCAAACAGTAAACTTCTGCACGCCTCCCCGTCTTACTCATATTGTAAGGGTTTAATGATCCTGCAAAGAGGTGAATCTCCAGTGCAGGGTTCATTTAAATACGATTTGCATATTTAAATAGGGGCGTGGACAGGGAGGGGTCGGGTATTCAGTAAGAATTCCACGCAAGTCTTTGTACATGAGGCCCCTGGTCTGCATGTGCTCAACTTAACAATTACGCATCGAAGGTAAGGTGGACGTCACAATAGTGACAGTTTAGTGACATTCACCAAGTCTGAGGTGAATAACTGTTTTAATATATACGACATTGGAACACATGGGAAAAACACTATAATTATAATTTTTATTGTTTATTTTTTATATGACAGACATTCACAAAAGCTGTGTAATGTCTCTTTAAGCCTCTTTCAGAGTTTTAATACATATGTATATACATAAAAAAATCTAAAATTAAAGTTTTATAGGGTATTTTAATCATGACAGAGGCAGGTCAGGTGAGCTCTGTCGCTCTGAGCAAAGCTAAGCGACATGTAGCTAACAGAGTGGTTTTATAACCTACTCAAACAAATTAAAAACTACTTCTATCGTTCATTTTTTCATTTTAAAGCATGATAATGGTGATGGCGTCTATTCCGTGTCACCATGACAAACTGTGGTGTGTTCATTTTATAAGCACATTGACTTCCCCCAAACCACTCGTTCACTCTTTCAGCGCAGTAGAAGTACGGGTGTGAGTCACGGAGTCCAATGGAACAGATCACAGCAGATGCAGCTCTCATCCCTGGTTTCTCCTTTTAGAAATGGCCCACAGGCCCAGTGACCTAAATAGCCATTAACAGATCAGCAGCAGGCTGATTTTTTAATCCTGAGCTCTGGAGTAAAGATGATTAGGCTTTATAAGGTGATGTTGTGGCCACATTTTATAACGATCTACCTCCTTCCTCTCTTCAGGAAAGTAATTCTCATAAACAAGCTGTGAATTACTGAAAAAGGAAGGCTATTCTACCAGCAATTCTTTAATTCTTTAGAATATAAACCCAGGAAACGACAAACGACAAAAACATCCAAAGTACATGAACCAAAATCCACTTTACCATTCTTTACTAAAGGACTAAACTGGACATCTGGACTGATGATGATAATGCACGTTAGTATTAATTTGCTACCAGTGCTAATAAAATACAAATGTCCTCAATTATCAATCTTTTGCTGTGAATAAACTAATTTACAGTAGATGAATAACCCTGACTTTCTTTGTATTACATCCATGTATAGTATGCCGATAAAAAACATCACCTGGAAATTACCAGCTCAACCAAATTATATTCACTGATGCCCACAATAAAGTAAATCTGCAGCCCAGCCACTGCCGTATGTCAGCTACCATAGTCTGAAAGAAATTCAACAAAGTAGTATTCACAAAAGCAAATCTAATTAGAATAATTCAAGCTTGACTACAATTGTACACTTCAAGCAGAATTACACAGGCTTGCAACCTCCAAGTGTGCCAACAGGTAACACTGGAAATTCACTTGACCTTTGCAAAGAGTCTGACAAGCAGGGTACAGGGTAACCTCCGTAAACCTATAACTAAAAATGGTACGATTTGGTCCATTCTGTTATAAAAGTTCACTTAAAGAAACATCCAAAATTTTCTGATATCTGATACAGGTATTTTCAAAATGAATCTTTCTAAGAATCAATTACATTTACAATGATTCAATACAAAAATCTTTAAGGAAAAATCTTATGCCATTTTTTAAATCGAACAAATCACTTAATCTATTACAGAACCGAAAAACACTATGTACACTATTAATGTTTTAATCTACAAACAACCATATGACAGCAGTTATATTTTCCTAAGCCTATTGATAAAATGTTTAACATAAAACCCCAACAAGTTCATCCATGTCGATTGTGCATGGGGTAATATTGACCAGTAGTTGCATTGCATTCAATACACATATGAACAAATACAAAAAAAAGTCTAATTAGGACTAAAGCAAAATTTTCTTTACATTTTTTTAAAAATCAGATACAGTTTTTAAAAAAAACAAGGTTTCAAAATATGAATCCATGATCTATTCATATCGGTTAAAATTACAATCACCGTAACAATAAAACTGTACAACCTTGAAGCCGACACCATAATCAATCATTTCCTAGAACACCTTACCCCTCTATGCCATATATTTCATCAAAAATTACAATTAAGAGAAAAGATATTGGTGTTAATTATAAAGCCAAGATTTTCTGCCAAACTGCTTAATCCTACTGCTAGGGTCATGGGAGACTCGAGCCTTTCTCAGCCGACACTGGTTGAAGATACACCCTGAGCAGCTCGCGAGACGTTGCAGGGCAACACACGCCCAACCATTCACACCCACACCTAGGGGCAATTTTGAACAGTCAATTAGCCTACTGTGCGTGCCCCTGGACTGTGGAGGAAAACTGGAGTACCCAGAGGAAACCAACACAAGCAAGGGGAGAGCATGCAAACTCCAGAAAAAAGTGGGAAATTTCTTTCATTTCCACAACCCAAGCCCAACACCAAAGTGTTATAGGTTACTTACATACCCGTAAGTGTCAGTGTATACTTGTACCCACAATGGGCAAATGATTACCCATTGACCTTTATCTATCACATAGAAAAAATGTTTACTATGTTTCCAGACTAGACAGCCTTTCAGAGGGTGCCAGTTCTGTTATTCTAACTGAATAGCTTGGCCTTTGCTTAGGATTGCCAATCCCTCCCCCTAAAATCCTAATTAAATTCACATAAAAACTGGTAGCAGCTCATTGCCAATTATACAATGAGGAGTCCATTATTCTGGAAGCTCTCAAGACATTTTTGCATTATTACCTCTATTAATATCAACTGTATTTGTGTAAATTTGGCACATGCAGTTTGAGAATAGTTTATCAAATATCAGAAGAGAGACAGTCATCCATGACACACCTCTTGGTAGCCGAGAAGGACATCAATACTGGTTTAAGCAGTCAAGGAATCAGTGAATTACTGAAATAACCACTCTTTACAACTGAGGTCAACAGAAAAGCTCGAAGTGTACGTGGCAGCTGGGCTCCAATAGCAGAACAACACTATCATTACCTAAATGTTTGTGATTTCCAACATAAAACCATAACCCAATATAATGACAACACCCGATGCACAAATACTGCGGAAATGTTTACCCTCTTTACCACAACTGTAAACCAGATAAAACTGAATATTATCAACATTTTAATAGACATATTTATTGGAACTAAGAAACGTATAAAACAGGCAAATAAACTAGATGTAGGAATGTGTTTCATTTTTCTTTTACCAACAAAACAAACGCAGAACATCACAATAACTATAACAATAACCTAATTATGGACATAACTGAACATTGAAGTAGAATGATAGAGGTTAGGGTGTGAGGGAACAAATATAAAATGGATACCAAACATAACTAGATAAAAAAAAAAAAAAAAAAAAAAAAAAAAAAAAAAAAAAAAAAAAAAAAAAAAAAAAAAAAAAAAAAAAACTAGGGTCGGTTATGGCACTTCTAAACTATTTGGGAGCCTCAGTGGCTGCTAGTAAATATACCTGCTATCTAACTCCATAAAAGAACAATCCTGCAACACAATGTTAAAAAAATATTAATAATTTCTTTGACCTGGAACAAAGTATGAAGGTCAAGTACCGCCTTCGCCTTACAAAAAACTAAATAGGGCTATTGTTGGCTTTAAGTATGTAAGATTTAGAAATCCTTAAATTAATCATTTTGTCCACTGATGCATGTCCAGCTTTAACAGCAGCATCACATGACCACCTGAGTTTTAACAACATTTGCTATTAAGTTCATTATAGTTCAACATGTGCTGTATGCTCTGACTTTATGCATTAAGTGACGGATGAAAGCTCTGATCTCATCTCTCATTTGCTGAACAGCTTAATCCTACTATTAGGTTGACAGGAAGGCTGGATCCTACATCAGCCGACACTGGGCAAAGACGGGGTACACTCTGAACAGCTCGACAGACCATCACAAGGCCAACACACACACACACACACACACACGCACGCACGCACGCACGCACGCACGCACGCACGCACGCACAGAGGAAACCAGAGTGCGTTTGGGACCCGGACCCAGAAACTTGCTGCTGTGAGGAAGACGTTCTAACCACTAACACCAGCGTGCCGCCCCTGATTAAAGCCATTTTGAAATATTTGAAACTAAGGTATAAATATAAAATAAAATCTTATAGGTCACGTGTACAGCTGTACCCAGTATGTCATGAAATGAAATGCTTTTTATGAGGTCTGGTGATGTTAAATAGAAATCACAAATACAGAACTCACTCATTAATTTTCTAAGCCGCTTATTCCTCATTAGGGTCACGGGGAGGCTGAAGGCTATCTCAGCTGACTCCGGGCGAAGGCGGGGTACACCCTGAACAGCTCACCAGGCCATCACAGGGCAACACACATACAACCATTCACACTCACACCTAGGGGCAATTTGGAAGAGCTAATTAACCTACTGTGCATGTTTTTGGACTGTGGGAGGAAACCGGAGTACCCAGAGGAAACCCATGCAAGCACAGGAAGAGCATGCAAACCCCACACAGAAACACCCTGAGCCCGGGAATTGAACCCGAGACTTTTTTCTGCTGTGAGGCGAACATGCTAACCACTGCGCCACCGTGCCGCCCAAAGACAGAACTTACAGGAATTTTTTTTTTTAATTACATATAAATAATAGCCAAAGATAAAGAAGACAGACAGCAACAAGAGATGACATAGGACAGAGTTCACACTGTATTTTGGAAAAGCCTGCTACAGAATGTAACCAAAATTTCAATAGCAGGCTACACATAAAGCAGCTAAAACCTGTCAGATATGGGTGTGGCTTAATTCTGGCAAACAGCCAAAATAAAAATTAGGTCATCTATACTGCCACACCAGCTTAAAACACTCATTATCTGTCATCCACATGATGGACAAAATTTTTCATTCCTTTTCGAGCTTGCCGAGGCTTTTCCCAGAATGCATTTTTTTTTTCAAGTGAAGCATAATTATGATGATAAAAAGCAACAAAACCCACAACTTTCACTTTATGATGCAAGTCCTCAGGTTCTATTTTTTTTTTTTTATCAATTAACCTATTTTATTGATTATTTGATTCATCAAAACAATGAATTTTCCCCTGAAACACCTACATAAACATGTCATTTCAGTTTCATTTTTTGTAACAATCTGTCATTGTATAATGAAGCATAAAAATGTAAACAAATGCTTACATATTAAAGTGCAAAACGGGCAACTCCAGCATGATAAAAATCAGACCACAACAGGGTGAATTAAAGCTGGTTTCTATATTTCAAGTTTCTGTTAAACCCCACACGTTAAAAAGTTACATCTTAGTCATACACTACATAAATACATAAACAATCTACGGCATGAACCATGAAAGGAAACAGGCTTAAAACAATGGCACAGATAAAATGATCACAAACGACACACCCCATCAAGCCTAACACATCCTAACACACAAACCAGTACAGCATACACTCGGATTAGCCAAATCATTTTCTCCGGTTTCCTCCCACAGCCCAAAGATAGCACATTAGGCTGTTCCAAATTGCCCCTAGTTGTGGATGTGGGTGTGAATGGTTGTGTGTGTGTGTTGGCCCTGCAGTGGTCTGGCGAGCTGCTAGAGGTAGGCTCCAGCCTCCTTGTGACCGTAAAAGTAGGATCAAGAGGTTCGGCAAATGAGTGAGAGCGTATTATAGAGATTGTCGAATAATTCATTTCCTTTTACAGTTCACTCTTTAACCCAAATCAGAGCTGACAGATTTAAGAGCATGACAGTGAGAATATTTACACGACTCAATGCCCACAGGATACGAGCAGCGTGGTGTGGGCTGTTTGAATTCAGTTGCAATATTTGCCCTCCGTTTCCCACAAGAGCAGCTGACACCTGAAACTTTAAATAAAGCAGATCCCTAAAATACTGCAACAGATATAAACCAGGGCATTTACTTTCATGCCCTTGAGGAATAATTAGTGCATAATGCTTCTCTACTGCTTGTAATCTGATTTTCACCAACTGGTCTTTCAACCCTGTCGGTCTTCATGTGTTTAAACTGAGCGAGGAAGAAGGTGAAGCGACAGCATGCTGCTGAAAATAACCTACATTAACCTACTTTTGGAAAAGCTTTGTCTTGTGTTATACGCCAGCTGTGCCAGTACAGTACAAGAGGCCTTAAGCGTCCCTCGTGCCCATCCCAATTCATTCCAACCAATTAAAAACACTATGTGCAAAT
Organism: Neosilurus mollespiculum; assembly: GCA_030014195.1. NCBI lineage: Eukaryota > Metazoa > Chordata > Actinopteri > Siluriformes > Plotosidae > Neosilurus > Neosilurus mollespiculum. The sequence continues at coordinate 25,850,766 of JAQMYF010000004.1, forward strand.
AATTTTGTACAATAATGAGCTGTTTCATATTGTCCGTGCCAAAATCCTCAGACACTGAAAGCTTTTTAGAGCCAATTTTGGAAAGTAGTTTCTGTTCTTAAAAGAACACACCAAGAAATGGCAATAAAGTTACAGAATGTGTCGCACGTTTGTTCCATACACATTAGATGCTTTCTTTCTCACTTCTCACTGTGCACATTTTCCATTCTAGCATTTACTCAGTGCTTCTCAGTCTACACATTAAATAAGAGACTGCAGGCCAATGTGGAATTTAGGCATGATTCTTTTCCATTTCAAAAAACTGGCAATTGTGTTTTGTGATTTTGCCTTTAAATAATTAGGGTTGTTTTTTTTTTTTTTACCTCTGCCAAGAAGGTTTTTGTTGGTGGAGGTTTGGCACTCTGACTGTTTCTCAAACGAAAAAAAAACGTTCTTCAGGATTCACCCAAACCAAGCCTCAATATCACCACTGTACAAATGACTCCCACTCCCATCCCGCTCCCATTTGTTTTCTTCTTTTAGTCTTTAGGCAATATATTAAAATTGATGTGATCTTCTCCCCATTCTTTTTTAGATTACTTTGTGTTCTGCAGTTTATTTTCAAAATATATGTCAACAGGAGCAGTTAATCTGTGCTAACATAGGAAGGCATTTATTGCCTTAATCCAAACAAAAAACCTTTATTAAAGGGCACAAAACATAAATAATACATGGCCTGTGGTCCCTATAGTTTTTCTATGGAGGACCAGCTGCTATGTCCCTGTTTCTAGCTCTTTTGGAGGTCAGTTACAGAAAAAAAAAAAAAAGAAATACAAAACACAACAACAAGAAAACAGTACATGGGTCACACCATGACTACCTTAGTTGAATAAACCCAAACATAACATATAAAGTTGAATTTTACTAATTTATTAAGCACTTTTTAAGTTTCCTTTAAACAATGAAATTACTTTTATATTTTAAATTGATTTAAAAAAAAAAAAAAAAAAAAAAAAACCTGCACCAAGCAAGAGAACTGTCCCCAAGGAACAAAAGGGCACAAAGGAATTACCTTCACTTATCACATACTGTACTAGTCTTAATTCCGGCGGAAAGCAAAGGACGGAAGCCTCTGGGCTGTGTAGTTATTTTGACTTGTGTTACAGTGTAGACTTAGAGAAAGAAAACTACAAAATGGCAGCACCAGTCATATGTTTTTTTTTGTCTTGTTGTTTTTGTCCTACTGGTTAGTTTCTGCTCCCATCTGCTCCTTATAAACTTTATCCTTATTCACTTACTAAACCATTCGATATGGTTTGAAGTTCATTCATGCTATTCAAAAGTAAAAAAAAAAAATTAATTTGGGACACCTTTCAATTTTTCTGAAAAATTGGTATTTTCAGTGTTTTTGTTTATTAGCCATACTTTTACCTCAATATACT
>JAQMYF010000004.1:25896705-25917123 GCA_030014195.1 Neosilurus mollespiculum
CCCCCCCCCCCCCCCCCCCCCCCCCCCCCCCCCCCCCCCCCCCCCCCCCCCCCCCCCCCCCCCCCCCCCCCCGCAGCACGCAAAGGGGGGATACACACTGTACAGCTCCCCAGTCCATCGCAGAGCCAAAACAGACACACAGCTATTATTAACTTCAGAACACCTAATGGAATTCCTGTTGAAAGGCGGAAGTTTGAATTCTACACCACTATGCCGCTCAGATATTATTACTTTACTGTATGGTTTTCACTTTGCATTTATAGAATGCAATATTTTTTGATGCAGTTTTTCAAAAAGTGCTGAACCTCACCCAGTCCTTTCTTGTGAATGTCTGAGCCTTACAAGAATACACCATTCATTCAAAATCATACTATCAGTTGATACCAACTGACCTATTTACCTGTGTAAGACTCCAGGCAGGTGCATTCACGCATTCCACAACTTTCCCAGGTCAACCTCTGCCCACTGTTTTTTGGAAAGTGTTACAGGCATCACATTCAGAAAGAGTGAAAATTAGTTAGCACGTTTGTACACAGGAAGAAGGTCCTGGGTATGAGTCCTGGGCTTGGCGAGGGCGTTTCTCTGTTTGCATGTTCTCCCTGTGCATTCCTGGGTTTCCTTCAGATACTCTGGTTTCCTCCCACAGTCCAAAGACACGCACATCAGGCTAATTGGCTTTTCTAAATTGCCCTTAGGTGTGAGTGTGGGTGTGAATGGTTGTGAGTGTGTTGCCCCGCAATGGTCTGGCAAGCCATTCAGGGTGTACCCTGCCTTTGCCCCATGTTGGTTGAGATAGACTCCAGCCTCCCTGCAACCCTAGTAGACGTTTTGGCTAATGAATGAGTGGGTGAGTGAGGTTGGGAAAAAACACTGTGTTTTTATTTATGTTTTATACAGTGTCCCAACATTTTTGGAATAGCAGCTGTGTTTCACACTTGAAATTATTAGTGTTAGTTATGTTATTGTGCACTGACCTCACATATATTTTTCCCCCTTCAGGATTAATCCCATCATTTAAGTTCTGCGTTGAGGATTCAGGCATATTTTGGCCTGAGGGCCACACAGAGGCTTCTGGATGAATGAGTGGGTAGGACCTGACGTCAATGTTGTGGGACCTCTGCAGATGCCACCAAGTGATGGCTTCTCCCTGCCAGAGGGATCACACTTCTTTGGTAAGAAGATCCATACTTAAATATGCAGAAATTCACCACAGGATTCTCTAAAAAATAAAGAAGTGCAAATAAAATAAAGATGGTTAGGATTTCCAAGTCAGGGGATACAACAGTGCTGCTGCTGCTTCTCTCATTGAAGTCATATCCAAGCATCAGTGGGTTACATATATTCTTTCTTTCTTTCTTTCTTTATCTATTTACTTATTTTATTTTATTTTACTTTTCCCGATGACAGTATGCAGCAAGTCTGAAAATCCTGTGTGAAAGTGACTCTGCTTTTTACAGTCCATCTACATGTAATAGATATAGAAATGAAGCCGACAGGTTAATGAGCAACTGTGGCAACCTTTGTTCCCCTTGGCACTGCTGAGCCAAGATTTAAGTCTTCCTGGAGTGGCTGGCTTTTATGAAAAGAGAGTTCTTTTTCAAAGAAAAAGAACAAGAAGAAAAAGGAGTTACTTTTATGAATTGAAAAATGTTCTCTGTTGGTCATTTTTTGGCCGAGAGGCAGATGATTGGTATCCACACTGGGTCTTGCTGAAATGTTCATGGGGCAGGAAAAATCTTCAGGTTGGTACATAATGTCTTGTATAGTATTAGAAGGAGTGAATGAACTTATTTATTTATTTATTTATTTATTTATTTACTTACTTACTTACTTACTTACTTACTTACTTACTTACTTACTTACTTACTTACTTATTTATTTATTTATTTATTTATTTATTTATTTATTTTTATTTTAACTTAATAATTTAAGTGTATTGGGTAAAGCATGTATGCAATGTTTTTGTCTTTAGATGACTTCCTATGGATTGTTTTGTTACTAAGTAACCTCTGTTGAAATTATGCTGACAATGTGTGTGCTTTGGCGCCTAAAAAATCTGTAGTGATGAAAAAAATCACACATTTTACACATATTTTTATGTTACATTCAGTTTTATATTACATTCAGTTAAATTATGTAGTCATATATGTCAAATTAGAAATCTGTCTTGAACATTTAGATTCAGGCACAAATTGTACAGTGGACTCCGGCATGCACTGCAAAATGTCTATTCTCTGAAACTGGTACCAGAAAGTATGACATTCACAATCCCCAAATTTCAATCTAGCCCAGCTTATTTCCATTTACATTGACAAAGACAGTGAGAGAACTACTTCAGGCACATAACTGCACTTTTATAAGTAATAAGCAGGAATAAATCCGTATGTAACATTAAATTCATCTTTTCATTCACGTATGAAAACCAAATTCTTCCCATTTGTTTTTTGTGAATAAATTCATTACGGTTTAACTACGTAAATCCACTTTAGGAGGAACTCAATTGTACAGTGAACGTTGTAACATGGAACCTCACCCCTCACAGGAAAAATGGGTCGATTCCGTATGTAAGCGGTGTGGACACCACTGGTTACGCACAGAACCATAAATTGATGTGCGATTCTCAGTACACAAAGTAAGAAAAACAGGAATTTCTACTTTAAATATAAATTTTAATGCAAGATCTTTATTGCAAGCCCTACTATTTGCCCCGATGGCATGAATCATAAGGAACAAAAAAAGTCAAAATTTTCATTCACACATTGCAACCAATTTTGCAGAAAAATATCAATATTTTTGTTTTTCGCTGGTTGTATCCGAATTATTTTATCGGACATTGTATGAGTCCATGTGGTATGTTTTGGGGAGGGATTGCTTTTTTAATTCTTTGTAGTTTTTGAAAGATTTTAGGTCCAAAATGTAAATCATTAAATTTGACCCAGTTTCAGAGAATGAACCAAATGTTTATTTTATATCTATAGCTGTTTTTTTGTTGTTGTTGTTGGTTTTTTTTTTTTTTTTTTTTTTTTTTTTTTTTTTTTTTTTTTTTTTTTTTTAGTAGACCTCTTAACAACATGCTCCCATATAGAAAGTTGTTATTCAGTTCATATGAAAAAGGTTGGGGTCAATATTAGGAGTTGGATTAGTATTTGCACCTTTACTTATAGTTTTTATGAAATCTAGCAAACTATTTCCACTCCCTTTGCCCGTGCTTGTACAAATGTCTTTTTTTAAACTCTTCTGAGGTGTGGTGCTAAATGTTACTACTGTTAAACAAACAGGTAACAGTACTACTGTTTGTTGTAGTTTTGCTAAATACTGCTTTAGGATAGGGTAAATTAACACTGCATGCCCATCTCCAGGCTATTAACTTGAGCGTCCTAGTTTGATGACATGTGTCAACTGACAGCCTGCCACTGTCTCCTCCTCTTTCAGATATTCTGGCAGAGCAGAGCAGCCCTCTGCTTCAGGACCAGGAGGTCTTGCCTTTCGGCAGCTATCCAGGCATGCAGTACTCCACAATGGAGCAATCCATGTCCTCGCCATCATATTACTCCAATCAGCACTACTATCCCCAGTACAGCACAGAGGAGTGGTGCACCCCGTCCCAAATGATGGAACTAAGGAAAGGCCCACTGGATGGGAGTTTTGAGACAGAGATCGAGGAGCCAGCCCCTGTTGTTCCGACTGTATATAAGAGACCCAGACATGCTGCCCATTCAGGCAGGTTCAAGGGAGAAGAACTCTGTGTGGTGTGTGGGGACAAAGCCTCAGGGTACCACTATAATGCTCTCACATGTGAAGGATGTAAAGGTGAAGAACAGAGATTGCTATGTTGGCTTGAAATAACGTTGTGGTGTGATGTATATTGCTGTATTTCATCAAGCCATTAAAGCTTGTGGCTCTATGCACCTATAAACTCTAACTTTTCTGTATTTCAATCATTTTGTTGTATTATTTGTAGCCTTCCTTTTAGTAGTATCATTACAAATTTACAGATATATGTTAGTGACCTGTTCTAGTTGCTCTAAATTCCCCACTTGTTATTAAATGCATACATCTTCACAGCACAACTGAGATAGTAACCCAGCCCCATAACTCTGACGCAGCATATGACATGCAACCCCATGATCCAATTTTAGCTCTTTGAAAAAGCCTTGGTTGAATGACTGCCAGTGTAATTCCACCTGTGCATGGACAATGCCCAAAGGGCAGCCACTGGGCTGTACTCTCCACGTCCAAGAGGCTTGATGCTCCCTCACGCCCAGTCTAGATTTGGTTCCTTCTCAGCTTTCTGCTGAATAATGACACAGGCAACGGGAGCCTTGTGTTTCCATGCAATGTTAATGTGTGTCATTGTGTTCATCAGCTCATGCTAGAATGTGTAATTACTTGTCCAAGAAGCATTGGACTGCAGAGGTCTGATGCCTGGAACTAGGCATGGAGCAATACTATGTTACAGCATCATGTGTAACTTACACTGAAATACACTAATCATTTAAAGGAAGCATTGTCAAGGTCATATAGTAGCAGTGTCTATTTATTGTTCCAAGCTATCGTTTAATCTTACACCAAAAAATGATATATTACTTAATGTACCATCTGCCAGTCAGGTGTTTCATCTAGAGGTTCATCATTTTTTTTTAAACAAAAGCTTACGTCACCTATATTGCATTCCTGCAGGGTTTTTCAGAAGGAGTATAACAAAGAATGCAGTGTATAAGTGTAAAAGTGGAGGGAACTGTGAAATGGACATGTACATGCGCAGAAAGTGCCAAGAGTGTCGACTGCGAAAGTGCAAGGAGATGGGAATGCTTGCAGAATGTGAGTACAAAAACGTCTTCACTGATCAACACATATCCATCCACTCATCCATCCATCCACCCATCCATCCATTATCTATCATGCTTATCCATTAGGGTCACAGGGGAAGCTGGGACCATTCCCAGCAGACTTCAGATGAGAGGGAGAGTACACCCTAAACAGGTCACCAGTCTATTGAAGGGTTAACACAGATACAAGTAACCATTCGCACTCGCATTCACACCTGTTGGCAATCTAAAGTAGCCAGTTCTAATCTGCAGGTTTTTGGATTATCTCTAACTCCACACAGAAAGACCCTAGTCATACATGTGATTCGAACGCAAAGCCTTCTTGCTGTGAGGCAACAGTGCTAACCACTCATCATTTGCTGAACTATTTAATCTGTGTCATGGGTCATGGTCATGGGGAGGCTGGAGCCTATCTCAGCCAACACTGGGTGAAGGTGGTATAAATTCTGGACAGCTCGCCAGACCATCGCAGACCATCAACATTCACAACACCTTTCGCACCTAGGGGGAAAATGGGAGCAGCCAGTTAGCCTAATGTGCATGTCTTTGGACTGTGGGTGGAAACTGGAGTACCCAGAGGAAACTCATGCAAGCTTTAGGAGAACATGCAAACTCCACACAGAAATTCCCTTCCCGAGCTTAGAACTCAAGCCCTTGCTGTGAGGCAAACGTGCTTACCACTATGCTACCGTGCCATCCCAACATATATTCAAAAAGCAATTTTGTAAGTTTTATAGAGTAAAAGTTTTATAGAGAAGTTCAGCCACAGTATACCTCAACTGCTCACTTCGACTTCATAACATTATATTAGGGCACCATCTCACTAACTGACAGTCAGACTGTGGACACTGGCTGAGATCAAACAGATAGTTATTATTGTAGATTCAGAAGCTAATACACTGCAGCTTAGAGACAGAAAAGCTGACAGTCCTAAAAAGTAAGCTTATAGAGGCTTAAAATTAAGAAACGAACATGAACTCAAGTTTGATGAGTGTCAAAGTTCCTGATGAATAGATTCCCGAGGGCAGTACAGAACGAACTGACACTGAATGAAACAAAATCAAAACAAATACAGGGAATGCCGAACGAATATTAACAAATGTTTAAACGGTTGGCTAATGAGCAGTGCGCGCACTCTCCATATGATACACCAATTTAAACCGATCACGTGATGTTTGTTTACAGGTATAAAATATTTACGCACTGACGAAACAAATTTTCATCATAGTTGCATGCCGCAATTTTACGTTCTCAAGATGCCAGGGTTCAAGGGGGCAAGAAGCAGATGCCCAAAAACAAAGCCACAATCCTCCAGGCTAAGGTACAAGGCTCCATCTCCAACTCCATCTCAACCACCCACACATTCACCTCAAGAAGCGGCTGCATCCCAAAAAGCCTCAAGATCCAGGTCTTCCAGTCCCAACCCTTCACATGCCTCCAACAGAAATGTCTCTCCAACTCCATCTAATGTCACAATGAACTCAAATTAACTCAAAATAACTTGCATGGGGTGGATGAATGAGGCCATTCTGATAACTAACCGTTACCTTACTTTGGATGAACAAAATGTTTCCATAGTATACACTGAGTTTTCTTGATGTGTTCAGGCTCCTTGCTGGCATACATCAAAAAATTTAGGCATGCAAAAAAATTTTCGCCAAAGAACACCGAGGTTCAGGAACTTAATAACAACTAATTCAAAACAGTGGGGTTTTTCGTTTGAGGGGCAAATCGTGGTTTACTGCTGCTCAGTAATTGGTGCTGCTGGTCAAGTGTTTGTGGACATGGCATTTGAAGGCTTGGAGTCCATTATCTGTAATGGTTCCTATCACATGAGGAGGAAGATTATTCCAGATCATGACCCTTGAGTTGAGGAAGCTTCTGTCTAGAGATCCAGTTCTGGCATTCGGGATGTTTAGAGCATGTGGATGAACCGAAGTACTTGCGCAGATAGAGTGTATAGCTTTGTAAGGTGGAGGAAGACGGGCCTTCAGGTCATGTGGACACTTGTCGGTGTGCATTTTAGGGAGGGCAGATGTTGAAGGCTTGGAAGTACCAGGGAACTGTCCCAACCAATGATTTTCCAGGCTTTCCTCTGGACTTTGTGCAGAACTGCCGATCGGAGAACTCCCATCCACAATAAAGATGGATACTCCCTGACACTGCGGACCATACAAACTTCAGTGTACAGCCAATTCAATATAGTGTGAAGGGCACATTAATTAGCCAAAGAACCCTCAAAAACTTTTTCCAAGTGTAAAAAAAAGTGAATGGAAGTGAGGTATCACCCATGATTCCTTGAAGCTGAGGAGGGTAGCTGAGAATGTGTCTGAAGGTTAAGTTTGAATGGAATGAAAGTGTAGGCTTGATGAATGCATTCTTATGGGCTTCCCAGTGATGAAGCATAATTAGGCATGCTGCAGTGTATGGAGCTGACAGGTAGAGTGAAGAGCAGGCTGTACTCAGCTCATGTTGCTCATAAATAGTGCACTAACGTTTATATAAATGTTGCAGGCAGCAGGCATTCAGCATTCTGCCTGTTCCCACTGCATGTCTAGTCAAACAGTTGCTAATCTGGCCTGGAAAGAATCCAAGGTCTGTTTTAGAGTCTTTTCTTATTCACTGAGAGGGTTGTTCCCTGGAACTCATTCATGCACCTGAAACTCTACCTCCAAAATCAATTGTGTATGTATTATCATTCAACACCTGTTTCTTTAACTACTGTAAATATAATTTTAAAATGTTTAATAAAGATCAGAAAACAGTGAAATAATATATATTTAGCATGATGCTCACTACACTGTTTTGTGGTCTTATAAAGTAAAAGAAGGAGCCATGGTGGCACAGTGGATAACACTTTAACCTTACAGCAAGAAGATTCTGGGTTCGAATCCAGTGCCAGGCATTTCTGTGTCTAGTTCTTCCCATGTTAGAATGGGTTTCCTCTGGGTGCTTTGGTTTCCTCCCACAATCCAAGGACATGCACATTAGGCTAATTCGCTGTTCCAAATTGCCCCTAGATGTTGACGTGAGTGTGACTAGTTTTGTGTTGACTTGTGATGGTCTGGTGGGCTGTTCAGGGTGTACCCACCTTTGCCCAATGTCGGCTGGGATAGGCTCCAGCCTCCCAACAACCTTAGTAAGAAAATGCGGTGCAGCAAAAGAGTGAGTGAGTGAATGAGAGTACCATGCCTTCGTCCGGAATCAGCTGGGATGGGCTCCAGCACCCCGCCAGCCTAATAAATGATAAAGCAGTTCAGAAAATTTAATTAAATCAATAAAGTGAATGACTGATTGTTCTTGTAGATGAACAGATACATGTGGACGCTTCACTCAGAAAGAAATGTTTATACTTGTCATCACATTGAGTTGTTACAGCACTCAGATGTTCCTTGTAACTCGGTGATGTAGTTGCAGTGACTGAATCGGTAATCGATACTGTGCTTTCGAAAGTCTACCCACACTGACATGTTTGCACCCACATGTCTATGAAAACACAAGCTACACTTCTAGTTTTAGTGCTTTTTAACAGGAATGCAGTAAAGTATTGTGTGATTTTCTTTTATTATATGAATTCATTCATTCATTCATTTTCTGAACTGCTTAATCCTAATTAGGGTCGCGGGAAGGCTGGGGCTCATCTCAGTCGACTCTGGGTGAGGGCAGAGTACACCCAGGGCAGAAACACGGTGATGGCAATCCAATGATCTACTCTTTATTAAAGTCAGCAATGGTTCTTTTACATGCCTCTCACGACAGACAGTGAGAGACATGGCTGGCATTTCATATGGTATACTTGAATGTCAAACTTTGTCAGAACTTTTATCCATAAAGCTAATGAGGGATTTTCTCTCAAAAATAAGCTAATACCACAAGTACTGAGCTTTTTTTCTCTTTGCTACATTTCTTTCTATGGATTTGGTCATACATAGTTGTTTTGGCCTCAGTTAATTAAAGAAACTACAAAGTGTTATTAACTTTATCTGTTTACACCTTGTCTAGGTACTGGTATTGGCTAACTGTCCTAGCCTATCTATCCAGAAGGTTTTTAGCTGCATCAGAAACTGCTCCAAACATAATAAGTCATAATATCATCATAATAAATCATAATAAATCTAGTTCCAATTATTGATTGATTGACTGACTTAGCATCATGTAGCTATTTATATATACATGTATATATGAGATGATAAAAGAGTACAAAACTTTACCACTTAAAAGTTAAAAACAGTGTTAGCTTCTTTATACTTGGAACACACATAATTTTTTTGCCCCTACTTTGCATTTACCAGCATTATATTAGCGTAGAAATTAGCACTTCTGCCTCACAGCAAGAAGGCCCTGGGCTTGAGTCCTGGGTACGGGCATGGGTTTCCACCGGGTACTCTGGTTTCCTCCCACAGTCCATAGATATGCTCGTTAGGCTGACTGTTCCAAAATGCCCTTAGGTGTGAGTGCGAATGGTTTTGTGTGTGTGTGTGTGTGTGTGTGTGTGTGTGTGTGTGTGTGTTGACCTTTCGATGCTCTGGTGAGCTGTTCAGGGTGTACCCAGCCTTTGTCCAGCATTGGCTGGGATAGGCTCTGTTCCAAATTCTATTTGCATGACATTATATTTTGAGCCGGTTCCTCCCTGTAGATTCTTACTGTTGTTATTATTTATGCTGCCACACAAATCTTTATATTTGTTTGTAAAATTTTCTTATTTTTTCGCACTTCTATGTGGGATCACTGTGGATAGGGTGTGTTGATTGGGTTAAGTTTTGAGGTGCTTGGGCTCAAAACCCCCAGAAGAACAGAAACTGGGATCATTTATTTGCTTTGTAGCATTTAATTGTTTTATGAGTGTACCAAAAATCCCCCAGTGCAGCTAACCGGGTTTATCAAAGGACAGCCATGTCTCTCACTGTATGTAAAGGAACCATTGCTGACTTTTGTAAAGAGTAGGCTGCATAGCCGTCAGCGTGTTTCTGCCCTGTGATGGCCTGGCCAGCTGTCCAGGTTGTACTCTGCCCTGACCCAGCGTCGATCCTAATTAGGATTAACTGGTTTACAATTTTGTTGTACAATTGTAAAAAGTGGCCGTATTCGAAATCCAGTACAAAGTGGTGTCCTATCAGTGAACATCTGCATAGTTATTAATTTATTGTACAATCTGTTTGGATTGGTCTCTTTAAACCAGGTTTGCTAACAGAGATACAGTGCAAGTCCAAAAGGCTGAGGAAAAACCCCAAGGCCTCATCGGAAGATAGTACAGGAGATGATACAGAGGTGGGAGACAGTGGAGATGTTAAGCATGTCACATCCACAACGAAGACCTTAAAGGTGAGTGCACCATTCAAATATTCAATGTAGTAAATGTGATTAAAAGTGGAAAAGAGTGACTATAAAATGCAAAATGTGATTTTATATTTAAGGATATTTATACCTCGAATGGATGCACAGACACACAAATCTGGGTTTTGCTCAAATCACGTCATTACCTTTTAAATAATCATTAAAGAGATGTGACCTACACACTCTAATATTTTTTTGGAGAGATTTTTTTTCTTCCCTGATGGCGAGGATATAAAATGGGGACTCAAATCGTGAATCAGGGCAAACACACACAACCATTCACACTCACACCTCGGGGCAATTTGGAACAGCCAATTACCTTAATCCACATGTTTTTGGACTGTGGAAGGCAACCAGCATATGCGGAGGTAACCGAGGCAGGCACGAAGAGAACATGCAAACTATATGTCACTAGCCTGGGATTTGAACTCAGGACCTTCTTGCCCTTTTGCTAACCACTATGTCTCCATGCCACCCCCATATCATATTTTATAGTTAAACGTCTTTTTTTATTCTAGGAGAAAGTGGAACTAAGTCAAGACCAGCAGGAGTTATTAAGTTATATTCTTGATGCATACAACAAACATCGTATTCCTCCAGATATGGCCAAGAAACTGGTGAGCCTACTTTATTCAAATTAGATATTATATTCTCATATGTATTAAAAAGAATTGTGAATAACCTCCTTACAGAAGGCCGTAAATGTACGTGACACCTATAAACTGCATTCTTCTTTTCATTTATTGACTGTATTAATTGAAGACTTTAACCTCTGCTACTGCTAAAGCATAACCTATGCTCAGTAAATGTTTAGCCACAGATCGAATGGTTATGTAAGCTCGGTTATTAGAACTCACCACCCTAAAACATGTACAGTAGTAATTTGCTGAAGTGTTCCACTTTTACAGCTCCAAGAACAGTTCAGCACAGAGGAGAACTTCCTTCTTTTGACCGAGATGGCAACCAGCCATGTTCAGGTCCTGGTCGAGTTCACTAAAAACATCCCAGGTCAGAATTCTATGAAGGATAGCAACAAATATTACCAGTTAAGTGACATGCTTATAAAAGTTTCTTGTAGTAGCTTCTTGATGATCTGTGAGCAGGCTTCCAGTCTCTGGATCATGAGGATCAGATCGCTCTATTAAAGGGTTCAGCAGTTGAGGCCATGTTCCTGCGTTCAGCTCAGGCCTTCACCAAGAAGCTGCCACAAGGACACACAGAGGTGCTGGAGGAGCGAATAAGAAAGAGTGGTAGGTGCATGATCATGTACATCATTCAGGATAAGAATGTCGAGACTCTTAATTTTCCTTTCCGTTATCTAAAAAAGCGTCCAACAACTCACAGGTAACTAAGTTGAAATGAATGAGTCCCCTGTATAATATAAGAGTTTGGAAATATATAGATGAACACTGAAACTAGAAACTGAGTGAATCCTGTGTGATTTGGACCAGGTAATACTGATCAGTTTAATGGTGAATGTTGGAACCGTGATCTCACATGAGCAGGTTTAATAGTGTGTTGTATTTCTTTATCTTATATAAAGGTAAAAAATTATGATTGTTGTTTATTTTAGCTCACAGACTGCAGTTTCATAACTCATTAAAGGTGTAACATGAAGTGACTTATTCAGAGAAACATACAGAAATGGGATTCAAACCCAGGACCTTCTTGCTTATGAGGTGGATGTACTAACCACGATGCCACGCTGCTGTTCACTGACCTTTCGCGTGGCTCCAACTGGCATATATAATGTCACATGTGACTCTCAAATTTTACTTTTGGTGGGAAAACTATGCAAAATTGGTAATAGTATTTTAGTTTAAATAACATCAATTATTTATACTTGTAATAACTAATATGGGCGGCACGGTGGCGCAGTGGTTAGCACGTCCGCCTCACAGCAAGAAGGTCCTGGGTTCGAGTCCCGGGCTCAAGCGTTTCTGTGTGGAGTTTGCATGTTCTCCCCGTTCTTGCGTGAGTTTTCTCCAGGTACTCTGGTTTCCTCCCGCAGTCCAAAAACATCCACAGTAGGCTAATTGGTTGTTCCAAATCGCCCCTATGTGTGAGAGTGAGTGTGAATGGTTGTATGTGTGTTGGTCATGCAATGGTCTGGCAAACTGTTCAGGGTGTACCCCACCCTCGCCCAGAGTCTGCTGAGACGGGCGCCAACATCCCGGCGACCCTTATTAGGATTAAGCAGCTTAGAAAATGAATGAATGAATGAATGAATGTAAAAGCTCCAACTTGGGGTTGTTAATCTAGGTCATGTTTTCCACACAGATTTGCAACCAACAATGAATGAATGCATCCATAACCCAGATTAAAAATGTACAATTTTAAATTTCTTATTTATATTTTCTTTTTTTTGGAGGTTCGCAAAATTTGGGAAGTGGCACATTTACAAGTTCTTAATCTATGATTAGGAGAATAGCTGAAAGTCACCCCAACTCAGTCTCAATTGCAAATATTGCAATAACAAACATGGGCTGAGATAAGTTTATATAAAGCATAGGCCACAACTTAGCAAATGATATCACTATTCTTGTTTAATGAACCACTGTCAAAAATACCACTTTATTACACAAAACATTAAAATAACAGGTGCATGTGTCTTTATAACTGTGTATCCTGAAAGATAGATACACATTACAATACAATTAAACAAACAAATAGTTAATTGTATGTAATTAATTAGAACAATGTCAAAATATATCCCAGTGCTTGAATGGCATGTTATATATCACAGTTGAACACAACAAATACAGAATTAAGCTGGAGCCAATCACAGCAGACTTTAGGTGAACAGGTAAAGTCTATTGCAGGGCTAACACAGACACAAACGATCATTCACACCTATGGGCAATTTAGAGTCAGCAGCGTAGAAATAAAAATAAACTTTTACATGAAAAATTTGCACACAGGAACCTTGCACTGAAATCCAGGTACTGGGGGTTAGTGTCAGCATGTCATTTATAAAAGTGCAGTTATCATTGTTTATCAGTTCATTAGTTCTTCAGTTGAGTAATAGGTATGTTTGCGTAAAGACATCATAAGGCGCTGACCTAGATGCAGATATGCTTGGATGGTAATGAGCATATTATCATATTATTTCATATCAATGGTACAACAAATTTCTTTACACAAACTAATGTTTATTAATGTATTTATTCAGGATGGTAACTTTATCCACTTTTTGTTTGTTAAATTAGTTACATCCTGTATTAAATAGATATCATATGATCACAAGATTATATAGGTGCCATTTCAAGTAGTAATATTGAAAAATGGTTACATTTCTAACATGATTATAACCTTTATTGAAAAAAAGCACACTTCTATAACTCACTCACTCACTCACTTACTGAACCGCTTAATCCCATTTGGTTTGCGGGTAGGCTGATGCCTATCTCAGGCACTGGGCAAACGAGGAGTATACCCTGAAAAGCTCGCCAGAGCAGCGCAGGGCCAACACTCACACACACACACACACACACACACACACACACACAACCATTCATACTTACACTCACACCCAGGGGCAATTTGAAACAGCAAGTTAGCCTACTGTGCATGTTTTTGGACTGTGGGAGGAAACCGGAGTACCCGGAGGAAACCCACACAAGGATGGGGAGAACCTTCAAACTCCACACCGCCCTCTCCGAGCCTGGGACTCGAGCCCAGGACCTTCTTGCTGTGAGATAGACGCGCAACCCACTACACTACCATGCCGCCAACTTCCATAACTGTTATTTAAATTTTTTTATAAAAAGAATCGAAAATTACATTTTCTCATTTTTCTTTTTCCTATTTCGCCCTTCTTTCTTCAGCTTTTTGGACAGTTATTAACTCAGATCCTGCTGAATGTTTCATGTAAACTGTGTGTATACAGTATGAAGGTAAATTAGGGCTATATGTACAGTACATGACATAAAGAATTAGCTTGTGGGAGCTTGTATCCATGCAGGTGATGTAGATACATCATTTGTAATCATTGCCACGTGTTTGGATGCCATGTCATTAATCAAACACAGATTTTACACTCCAATCTTCACCCAGTTTCAGGTAACTTTACTAATAAAGGCCAGTATGTGGTAAAAATCACTTAAGATCTTAGCAAAAATTGAATTTAAAAGTCAGGTTTCAGTTTTGTCAGCCTTTAAGTGGGTGATGGAGTGTTGTCATTTCAGTGCAACTGATATTTCTATACAGCGAATGGACTGCAGAAGAAACTGTCACGCTGTCCGTCTGAATTAGCTCAGAAATATTCACACCAAAGGCCATCCAAAGAGAAAAAGAAAGCCTCTGTCTAAAGAGGCCATTGTTCTGTATCGAAACATTGAGCGCTCTATTGTCCCCCTCTCTCGGCTTCTCTGCGCTCCTGACATTTCTCTGGTTTGAAGGGTCTTTGATGTGTCTGTGTATGCAGAGTCTTTTTCTCCATCCCTCACTTTGGAGATAGATGGTGACAAATGTTATCCCTCAATCTGAAAGGTTTTGAATGGGTATCTGAAAGACGTTAGCACCTAATAATGATTGTGTCTCTCTGAGTAAAAAAAAAAAAAGAAGAAGAAAAAAATAGACAGCTTTCTCTGACATATACTTGAAGATGCTGGGTCATTAGTATCAATTTTAAGGAAGTGTATCTCTTAAGACTTTTTTTTTTTTCTTTCTTTGATTCTATGAGTAAATATGGAATTATCCACCAATTCTCCCAGCGAGTTAAAATGAGTTGAATTTCACCTCACAGAATATAATGACCTTTCACTGAGGGTTTCCCCTGATTGGCTGATTCGAAAGGGAGATCATCTCCTGGCTCTTCATGCTGAATGCTTTACATCAAAATAGAGCTCTCAGCTCTCATACCCAACAAAGAATAATAATTACACCAATGATAACGATAAAGACAAAGACCTCAGACAAAGCATGCAAGCCCTTCAAAACAAGCTCCAAATGGATGGGTGTTTCTGAGAATCCTACTGAATGTGGAAATGCATGCAGCTGTGCATGGGAACACCAGATTCAGCTAGACGTGGCCCAGTACTGGGGGACAATGCTTGATTCATGGCCTTACTGATTTGCAACAATCTTAATAATAATCATCATCATCATCATCATCATCCTGATCATCATCATCAACATCAGACTACATCTGAATTTGTATGCTGTAGTAATTCATAAATGTGTTTGTCTGGGGAGACATTAGTCAATAATCAGGCTCAAACACATAGCCTGTGGACTGAAAACACTCTTGAGTAAATAATTTGTTTAAGCATTAGTGAGACAGATACTTCCCTCGTCACTGGTTTATACTGTATGTGATGGATCCCACTGCCTCCTAGTGGCCATGTTCTTCAAATCGACACTATATGCATCTACAGTATCGGCTTGCGACTCTGAAATACATAATGTCCGATGGATCTAACGGATTGATCAACTGTTTTAGAATTTATGTCATTATAAATATCTTCATGATTTCATTGTTCAATGGAAGGACAAACAGGGCGGGGGGGGCCCAAAAGTTGAATAATTGGTGGGGTACATCCTAGACAGCTCAACAAGCTATTACAGGGCACCACACACCCGCACAACCATTTACACTGACACTCACATTTAGGGGCAATTTGGAACAGCGAATTAGCCTAATGTTCACGTATTTTGACTGTAGAAGTGTAACCGGTGTCCTCTGTGTTGTGTAATGATGTTATTAAGGATACCACACCGTTGTCATCCCAAAAAGCAATTTTATTGTAGCTGACACTGACAATGATAGAAATAAAAGTAAGTCCTTCACAACCACTTCCTCCCAAGTGACATGTGGTCAGTTTTATAGTAGGTACACAGGGTTCCCCAATTGAGGGCAAAAGGACAAAAGGTCAACCCAAACTCCACCCAAAGAACATTTCTCTGTCAGGTTCAGCAATTAAAAAAATAAAAAGAAATAACATTTTGTGTAATTATACACAACATGACCCGCATTACATACAACTTGACCTTTGTTACAGAAGGAATACCAGGTGGAAACCCATGCAAATGCAGGGAAAACATGCAAACCAAATTTTGAAAGCATCCCCATCCAGTTCTGTGCTACTAATAATAAGATTTTAGGTTTCACTTGATTAGGTGTTTGGCTCAAATACAGCTTTATTACTGATTCTCTGAAATTTATTTTTCATCCAAATTCTTTTCTTCTTGCTTTCTTGTTTGAATAATCTCATGACTCCAGGGTGTTTTGGTTTATGTTCTTCGTGATCATTTGCTTCTCAGGAAAAGCCCTGAAACATGATGTGAAACTTGTAAAACATTGAACCTTATGCAATCCCAGTATCACTCAAGTTAAAAAGAGAAACATTTCTTTACTGCCTTATTTAAAAGCAAGTTACATTTATTGAAATCTTTAACATATTTATGGAATACAGACTATTGGCAAATTGGAACAATTAAGAGTTTAGAATAGAGTTAGGTTTCACTTCGCACATGACTGCATTAACCTTTCTGCCTTCTGCTTTTTCTTTATTTTTGCCTCAGGGATATCAGAGGAGTTTATTGTCCCCATGTTCAACTTTTACAAAAGTATTGGGCAGCTGCAGATGATACAAGAGGAACATGCTCTCCTCACAGCGATAACTATACTGTCCCCAGGTGTGTAAATTTCACGCAAACAGTTATCTGGTGAGCTGAACTGAAATATTTTTCACATTGTGTCATTATTTTTAAAAAATTAATAATAAAAATAAATAAATAAATAAATGAACACAACCTGTGATTCAGGATAGATAGATAGATAGATAGATAGATAGATAGATTACTTTATAGGGAAATGTGGTTGTCATAGCAGCAAGACACACATAATAAGTGCAATATAAAAGGCAATAAAAATACATATATGCATATAGCCATCTAAAATATAAAAATATAAAAATAAAAACATATGCAAAAAATAAAAACACTGAAGGCACTGAGGTAGTAAAAGTATAAGTGGCAGAGGTCCATAACAAATTTCAAGACGCTAACAGAAGTGAGTTCCAATCAATCAGTTCATACAGTAGAAAGATTATCCTGACACTGTTTTTGTTCTGGTAGACCGGCTGTATATTAAGGACCAGCAAGCTGTGGAGCGACTCCAGGAAGCCATGCTAGAAGTGCTAAGGAAGGTCTGCAAGCTGAAGCACCCTCAGGAACCACAGCATTTTGCCCGATTGCTGGGTCGACTGACCGAGCTGCGCACTCTGCATCACCACCATGCTGAGATGCTGGAGTCATGGCGCATGAGTGACCACAAGTTTAACCCACTACTTTGTGAGATCTGGGATGTACAGTGACTCTTTCTGAGAAGGAGGAAGGAAGTGTGATGTTAAAAAACTTTTGTCATGCTGCCAATGGTGGGGTATTAGTTCCTAATAGTTAATGTATGCCTTATCTTATAGTGAGTGTGTTCTCAAGATTGCAATAAAATGTTGAATGTAATGAATATTGCATGGTCATCTGTCACTAAAACGCTTAAGAACTGAGGTATGTGTGATATAATTGCAAAATAAATATGATTGTTCATAAACGTGTGGATTTTGATATTGTGTGTTATTGTTTGTATGAATGGTAGCAATAATTGGCAAGTTATAGCAGAAATTCTAAATTTAAGAAGTCACAGGCAATGTGTTCAAATGTTAAAAGTACAAAAGCACATTAAAGGTTCACCATTCAAACAACTCAGTTCACATCCTTGCTTATTTTCCTTTCATGTACTACATAAGGGATAATGTGAGCCCGAAATTAATTCATGATAATGAGCAGCTCACTGTGCGTTGTCATGCTTATTACTTAGCTAATAAGTAAAGAAATCAATAATTTGACACAGAATATAACTTTAAAATTATTTGTATTGATTTCAAGACTGTTTTATTGCTTCAGTTAGTTATGTGCTGCATAGCATGTGTCTGTTATATTAAAAAGAGGTGTGTTATAAGAGAATATATAATGTATAAGTAGACACATATTGTGTGTGATTGACTAAGCAGCTGCCAGTTTAGATCTGAATATTATTAAAAATGAAAAGGAGACTTAGACAGCGACACCTGCAAACTACTGAGCAGCTAAAGTCTTGTATAAAGCAAGAATGGACAAAAATTCCAATGGCAAAATGGCAAGTTTTGAAATGACAAAAAAGGGTGTCATTAAAAGTAAATTTAATGTAAAATGAAACATGGGGGAAAGAAAACATACCCATTGTTTCCTTTAATCCTAGTACTCATTTAATCTTTATTTCCTGATACTGAAGCAAATATTTATGCAGCACATAAACCTGAAAAAACATTTATCCTCTGAGGGATTTTCCCCCACACACTTTCCTCTCAATTTTTCCTTTTGGGTATGACAAATTATTAATACCAATCTAACTTGAGTATAATCATCTACATACACATTGGAGGGTTTTCGCATGATAAGGCCCTCCTCCAGTATTTAAAGGCTCTGACTCTTAGCGTTAAGAAAAACAATTTTCACAGCTCTGTAGAATGATACTATGGGTGGAAAGCAGAAAGAAAACAAATTCAGGTATTTGAGCTGTACATATTATACTTTATACATCTTCATCATGATTTTAAAGGAATTAGACCATGAAATAATATGAAGCAATCAATGACATAATACCACATAATTTTTTAGGCTAAAAAAATTTTCATTAGCATTTAATTTAAAAAAAAAAACATAACTTCATATAAATATTTTATTTTACATATCTGTTGTTTGCTGCTGGTAATTGTATTCATAGTAGTTATTGTTATTATTTTTATTTATTTGTTTATTTTTTAATTATTATTATTATTATTATTATTACAATTATTATTATCGCCCTGCGATGGCCTGGCGATTTGTTCTGGGTGTACTCTGCCTTTGCCCAGAGTCAGCTGAGATGGGCGCCAGCCTCCCCGCAACCACAAGGATTCATTAGAAAATAAATTGATGAATGAATTAATGATTATTATTATTATGAATATTAATATGATTACTATTGTTATAATAATAATAATCATAATAATAATGATTTTTATGTTGATGATGATGATGATGATGATTATTATTAATAGTTTTAATATTATTATTAATATTAAAATGATCATTATTATAACAATTATTATTACTATTATAAGTATTCTTCTTCTTCTTCTTCTATTTATTTATTTATTTATTTATTTATTTATTTATTTATTTACCAGCCAGGCTTGGAATGCATTCAGAGAAGTTCCAATTATTCAAGATGAACAAAAACCCCGAAAAAGACTAGCTTTTATGAAATGTTTCTGCTGTGCCATAGTTGGTACACTGGTGTTTGCTCTTACAGTGCTGAGTAAGGTAAGCTGTGTTGCTAACAAACATACTAGTAAAAAAATATATAGTAAAAGTGTAAAACTGCACTTCTATAAACCAAATGCCTACTGACATTAAACATTTTAAAAGCATATTAAAAGTAAACTAAAGAAAAAAAGCAAATCAGTAGTCCCAGGTAGAATTTGTGCAGATTTATAAGTAAATTAGCTGTTTACTTTGTTTTTTATTTTTAGTCAAAGTTGCTCTGGAGACAAACATTTTAATGTTTGAAGTAATTTTGGATAGATGAAATGTTTTTCTATTAACTCAGTAATGCAGAAGTCATAAACTAAACAATTATAACAATTTGGTTGCCTGAAGTATTTAGTACTGCAATACATGTTACCTTGAAGAAAACCTTACTTCAAATTATCATTGTGTTTGTATAGACATCATTTCTGATTTTGGTCACGCTTGGAAGCAATGTCAGCATGAGTGTTCCAGAAGGACAAAAGGCGATCCCTCTGATGAGTATCGGCTGTGTGTTGGTTGGACCAAATATCCTGCTTCTGCTTAAGAGTCTATGGAAGTTTGTTTTCAAAAGTGCAATAAAACCATCCAAGAAAACAGCCATGTGGGTAAGTGAATTTATTAGGACTACAGGAAATGACATCTCTTTTATTTTCTTGATTAATTTGATCAACGTTAAGCATTAAACGAACCCTACCTACTGTTGTTCTTCACCACTAGTGAATTTAATATAATTAATTATGGCACTGTGGGCAGATAAAACATTCTATGTGATAATAATGGATGTATTTATTTGTTTTCTAGGTGTTGTTTGTTGAGTTTCTGGTGTCGCTTGGAGAAGTTGTTCTGACAGTAGTGGCCATGCCATACTTTGACATTGTCACTAATGTGATGATCTTGAACTGCGTGAGCATCTTGTCAGCGG
>JAQMYF010000004.1:25917957-25935640 GCA_030014195.1 Neosilurus mollespiculum
TTGTAGTGGTGGCTTGCAAGATGCATGCTCTGCGTCGCTGTTTTGTTGTGCCCATGTACCTGGCTTCAGTGGCTGTTTTGACTGTGTGCTTGATTCCACTTTTCAACTTAAAACAGAACCTTAATTCATGCAATACTTTTTGTAATGAGACTTCACCTATTTTAGTTTCCTCACTGATCACAGACATCAGATGCACAGTTTCTTCACGTCATATTGTGTCAGAAATGCATGTTGGAGGACTGGTGCTTCTTGGCATGTATGGCCTTAGTTGGTGGCTTGGATTCATGTTAAGCACTGGTTACATCTGGCGTCTAAAGATTCAGCGCATTGAGAGAACTCACGATTTGTTTGTGAAGCAGATGTATGAGGGAGCATTTCTGGAACAGTCTATGTTCCTCAATACACGTTTTGTGGCCAGGAAGAAAAAGAAGAATGAAAGGTATTCACTTAAATCCTGATTACAAGACATGACTATGTCTAATAATATAGTATAAAACAGTGTGAAATGCAGAAAGAATATTTAACATTGCTGTGTTTCTCCTCAGATCACAAGACCCGGTGGCAGTCTATCTATGTGCAACAATGTGGCATGAAACATATGATGAAATGATAAAAATAATAATTTCAATGTTCAGGTACTTTTTGAATGGAGATATGTGAACTTTCTCCTGGAAAACTTAAACAATAACTTCCAACAAGTTATTACTGACAATACTCGTTTAATACTATCACACACACACATATATACATATACATATACATATACATATATATATATATATATATATATATGCGGGTCACAGTTTCACACAGTACAGAATACTGTAAGAAAGTGAGACAAAAACCTTTGATAGACAGGGGTTTATATGCAGACAATGACAGAGAAAAAATTAAGCAGATAGAGAGAAAGATTCATTCATTACTTACACAATGTCTATATCTTCTATTGCCACGTCTACAAAGTCGTCATGTGGTTGTGAATGTGTGTGACTAATTCTTAAAAACAGGTTGACCACATTATCTTCAGGACAGAGAGTCCTCTCTGTCCTTGTGTCACATAGATAAACTAGCACATGGCTACGTGCGCACTAAATGTGTTTATAAGAAGATACATGAGATATTTCTAATATCAGTGTGTTTATAATACATTTTAATTATTTCTAATACAACTTGTAACATAAACATTTTCACTAAAACCAAGAATTTGTGACCAGGCTCGACAAATTTCGTCCCAGAACAAACAACCACAAAGATGCGTCCTTCGAGTTCCATATTTACTTTGATGATGCTTTTAAGGATGTGCAGAATGGCAAAGAGCGACATGTAAATGAATACGCTGAGATCTTAGTGGAAGTAATTAAAGAAGTTTACACGTGAGCCTTACCACATACCCTATTTCAAACAAATAAAAAATTACACAGATCAAATGTGAAAATAAACCAGGACATGTTTGGTCATGTATTAGAATCTTTAGTCAGGACGACCCGTGTATATTCAAGAAGAAGCCCCATCTTCCTCAGCAGAAGATCATCAGCACACCATATGGAGGTCGTCTGGAGTACACACTTCCTAAAGGCAACATAATGATGGTTCACCTCAAAGACAAACAGCTGATTCGACACAAAAAGAGATGGTCCCAGGTAAGTTCAAAGGCAGGTTAGCAATTTATAATGAAATCCGCTGTTTACCTTAAAAAATCCAAAATGTGATGGTTACGTTCTATTTCATACAGATCATGTACTTATATTACCTCCTTGGCTGGAGACTCAACAACAAGTATTTCAAGATGTTTGAGACGGGCAAAGATGTAAACGAACTAAGGAAAAGCCTAAAGGTAAGGAACTAACATCGGATGAATGGTCCATCCATGAACAGTTTATAATACTTTATTAACCTTTTTTGGCGCTTGGTTAGTGAAGAAGGAAACCATTCTGCCTATTGTCAGGACACTGGGAATTTAAATCAAATCTAGCCTTGCTCTCTAAATGGCATATTCACTTACCCCATTACGGTGACACTAACTATCCATTTGTGTTATGTTTATATCTTTTATATTGTGAGGTAAATGTTGTTGGGAAAAGGCAGAAGGCAATTTAATTTAACTGTGGAATGCGCTCAAAAAAGACATGGATGTTCAAATGCCTCATGCTTCATATACCTCAGAGAGAGTTCATGTTTGGTCTTACTCTCTGCTGTTGGTAGTTGCCATGTAATGGAGAGATTTAGACAGTAGTTGGGAAATGCTAAATTGGAAAAGCAATTTTGAGAGAAATGGGAGAATAATTTTTTTTAAACAAAAAAATCCCCAAATTCCCCCCCCCCCCAAACAAACAAAAAAAACAAACCAACAAACAAAAAAACCCAAGCATTTTTCTGAACCAGGAAGAAAAAGAGAACACTTACATCTTAGCCCTGGATGGAGACACAGATTTCCAGCCGTCAGCTGTGATGTTACTGATTGACAGACTTAAACTCTACCCAGAGGTGGGCGCTGCCTGTGGCCGGATTCACCCCACTGGTACTGGTATGATGAACTGCTTGTTCTCTTTGCTTTCAGTTATCAGGATGGGTAGCTTGTGTGACTGGTATGCTCTTCACAACAAACACTGACATGAAAAATTCAATAAATCCCGTGGAAATTGTAAAAATAGTTTTTCCCCAAAAATATTTGAACAAGCCACCCTTACACCCTCTTTAATATGGTGCCTAGAGATATGGAAGGTAAATGAGATATACTTGAATAAAAACAAGGAAATTGAGATTTTTAAATCATTTAATCAACAAAAAATGTTAATAGATGTAATATTGTTTTGTGGCGAAAGTAAGTATGCCCTTGGCCTCAGAAGCCAGTATTGCCCTCTTTAACGGAAATTATTTTGTGTCGACATTTGGCATAATTGTCGACAGTCACTGGCTGATTTTTATTGACCTTTTTGCAAGATGGCTGTGTTGTTTCTGTTTAAAAAATAAAGGCCTGTCTGAAGTTTGGGCAGCACTGTTATGTTGGAGTTTTTTTTAATGATTTATGCCAAATTAAGATTGTCCACCTCTAGTTCTTCATAATCTTTCAATAAACTTTAGCACTGCGAGACTTCACTCAAAGCTAGGACAGCTAATGGCAAAGTATATAACTATGCAACATAAAAAAGCTGATAAAACACTTCCTTGTCTTTCCATCAATTATTTATACCACTGAACCATTCGGGTCATGGAAAAGGCTTTAGCCAATCCCAGCTGACTTTGGCGAGCGGTTAGCTACACTAGGAAAAGGTTGATAATCCAACACAGGGCTAAAATACTGTTCACACTCACATTTGCAGCTGTGGACAATTCAGAGTAGCCAGTTGATTTAATCTGCATCTTTACATAATTTGCACCCAAGCGTGGAGGCTGAGAACATGCAAAGAGCTACAGTGCATCTACAACTTGCCGTCAGTAGGCTCAGCTAGCAGAGCAATAGCACAGGTGATCGAGCCACATCTGCTGTCCATCAAGCAGCTGATTAAGAGGATTATATAAACGCACACAAACCCGAAAAGGTGGGAAGTTTTACAGTCGTTTCTTTCATGTGTATAACTTTCCCATTCTTGACTGTTTTTTTTGAGATTTCCTGATCTCTGATTAGCCTCTGATTAGCCTTGTATGTTCTGTTTATAGTAGCATATTCCAGTACTGTGTTCCTTAATTATACAGTGGTGTTTTGGATATGATTGCCTGGATTCTCTAAAAAAAAAATACATTTTGTTCTGTATGATTGCATCCGCCTCTTACTTCAGCCACACATTAGCATGACAGAATGCTTCCCCCTAACTGGGATGCAACAGAACAGTCGTGCCCCTTCCCTTCCCAGTCCTGCTGTGGAGAGGATGATTCTCCTTCAGTATGAACCATCTGCATAGTGTACTGGCTCACAGTATATACCCAACAGTGGGCATACCCATCAGAGGCTGACAGTGTGGCCTCCGCCCCGATGTTCTCATCAGAGGCCAACAAGGTGGCCTCTATCCTAATGTTCTCATCAAAGGTCAACTAGGTCACCTCCACCCAAGAGTTCACATCAAGGATCAAGAAGGTGGCCACCATCCAAGAGTTCACATCAAAGGTCAACAAGGTGTCCCACTCTCCAGAGCTTATGCCAGAGACCAGCTGCATAGCCTATGTGTCTGTAGGTAAACTGATGTGTAATGACGAATATATAAGTAATTTGCCATAAAATTATGAGCTTGAAAGTAGCATAGAATCGGCACCTAAACGTGATGTCGGCCTGCATGTAAGGATGATGTGGACTTTGTGAACAAACTCAAAAACTTCTTTGGGAGGTTCAAGGCATTAAACACTACTCCTGCAGAAAAAGCTGTTCCCCATCAGGATGAGAAAGCACTCTGCCTTGACACGGCTGACATGTGTAGGACTCTGTGCTCTGTGAAGTGCTCAGGGACTGTGCAGATCACCTGGCTTGTGTTCTAACGGACATTTTCAACACCTCACTGGACCAAGCCTGAGTTCCATCCTGTTTCAAGACTGCCACCATCATCCCGGTGCCAAAAAACTTCAAACATCACTCAACAACTACCATCCCGTCGCTCTCACTCCCATCATGATGAAGTGCTGTGAGAGCCTCCATCTCCTCCACTCTTCACCTGACCCTCTCTCACCTGGAGGAGAGGAACACTCATGCGTATACTGTTCCTGGACTTCAGTTTAGCAATTAATACCATCATTCCACAGCATCTGGTAGACAAACTGGGACCCCTGGGCTTCAACACCCCACTGTGTAACTGGTTGCTGGACTTCCTCACTGAAAGACCACAGTCAGTGCAGGTCGGTAAGGAGGACCTCCAGCGTCATCACCCTTAGTACAGGCTCCCCTCAGGGGTGTGTCCTGAGCCCTCTGCTGTTAACCCTGATGACACATGACTGCTTGTCTCGAGCCACAACCATTATCAGTGACCCCTCCCACTATCACCATGGACTGTTCTCTCTGCTGGCCTCTAGGAAGAGGTTCTGCAGCATTCGGTGCAGGACCACCAGGTTCTGTAATAGCTTTTTTCCATGTTCATCAGACTGTTGAACTCTCAATGAAAATTGCAGCTCATACCAGACACATTTTTTAATACCGGTCACCATGTCCTTTGTACACTCCTTCATAACTTTTAAATTAACTTCGTATCATATACGAACAATCTTCTTTAAATTATTCTGTATTTTTGTATTTTGCACTACTAGAATTCCACAGGTTACTTTCTCACAGTATTTTGCACTATAGTAAATTCCACAGGTCACTTCACTACTGCACTTTATAGTATTTTTGCTGCTATCTATCTATATTTACAGTTTTAATTTTTTTAATCCTGTGCTTTGCACGCTCGCTGTATACTGAATGACAGTAAAGTTGTCTCTAGGTCTAAGTCTAAACATGAACAGGAAACTGGTTGCTACGTGGAAGATTATGAACCCTGTATCTTGCTATGAATCTATAATTGACAATGATTTTCTGTTAATGAATGAATAGGTTATGATGAAGCCTTGTTTAATGTTAAACCATTTAATGTTGAATATTTGGTCAATGAGGAACTTTTTTTAATGCTGAACTTATGTTTAATTATGAACCCTTGTTTGGTGATAAAACTTTGTTTAATGATGAATGCGTAATCTGTGTTAAAGTTAAGTGTGATGGGAATCCTATGTGTGCTAATGAACTGTTGAGTAGTAATATTTTGCATAACGTTGAGTTGTTGTTGACCTTTAATGAGGAAATAACCTGTGGCTGTATGACCATTTCGGCTGACGACCCTGATTAAATTCGCAAAGTCCCAGTGAACAACTGTGTAACAAATACAGAAATATTGACTTCACGAGGTCTGAAAAGTGATCTGCTAATCTATGTTCAAAGTGTAAGTCTAAATCCCATTTTTAGAATATCCAGGTTGTATCTACAGTGATTTTTGAAAGGCCGAAAACAATGACAAACCACAGGAAATCTGATTTTTGCAAATCTGATTCAGGGGACATTTGAAGGTAGTTTTTTTCCTGGTTATAATCAGGTTTTTACTGATGTGTTCTGTAAAAAGTTTAACTCAAATTGGTTTTAAAGTGTATTGCATGACTCAAAACATGGAAAAAATTATTTGAAAGGGTAAAACACTTGTGAGCAGAACTTGCTATGGACTATGAACTGTAATGCTAACTGTGACGGCTGCACAAAATAAATGCAGTCCCAGAAAGGGCCAGAACTGGGAGATTTCAACCGTTAAAAAAATATTATGGCAGAATTGTTTTTCCCATATATCACCTATAGATACTGCATGCATTATTAAAAAATGTGTTTTTTACCATATAAAATATGGAAATACCGTCTCACTTGACAGGTATGCTAGATGTCAGGCTTGAATAAGATAGGTTTCACTTGCAGGTGATCAGTGGCACCTAATTTGGCTCACCTTGTGCACCTTACATTGAGTATGAAAATTACTACAAAATGTCAAAGATATCTTTTTGTTGGTAAGATATCTTGTTGGTAACTAAGAGTATAGTATTGTTGGTATAGTACTTTATATGTAGGCACTGAATCAAAGAGGGTGACATTTTTGCTTTAACAAAAACAATTAGCAATTTCCACGAGATGACTTTTCGAATCACTGTATAGTATACACAGTATTCCTAGTATGAGTACGCAGTTCAGTGAATGAATGAATGACTGTATAGTATGCAGGTAAATACCATTGGAAGAAAACAGCTAGTAAACCTACTAATCTTAATCCTTGTTAATATTGTGTATCTGAAGGGCCCATGGTGTGGTATCAGAAATTTGAGTATGCAGTGGGCCACTGGCTGCAGAAGACAGCAGAGCATGTGTTTGGCTGTGTGCTCTGTAGCCCTGGCTGCTTTAGTCTCTTCAGAGGTGCTGCCCTCATGGATAATAATGTCATGAAGCGATATACCACCAAACCAACAGAAGCCAGTCACCATGTACAGTACGACCAAGGTATTAGCTGATGCAAATCTTCTCAATCATTTAGCAGTTCTTTGTAATTTGGCGAACAGTAAATTATGAATGCATAGGCAACGTGAATGGCTTTGGATTGCTAAAGGCAGTTTTGCTAAAATGGGTTAGAGCTACAACTGCAAAGACACCTTTAGGTCATGAACATCTATCTATCTATCTATCTATCTATCTATCTATCTATCTATCTATCCATCCATCCATCCATCCCTCCACCCACCCAACACACACAAACACAACTATATATATATATATGTGTGTGTGTGTGTGTGTGTGTGTGTGTGTGTGTGTGTCTGTGTGTGTGTGAGTGAGTATATATATATATATATATATGATAAAATCCAATTTGTGAATGATTTATTAATGTAAATTTTGTCTGCTTTTGTCGGTAATTGCTACTGCTTGTACTATTGTGTGAATCCAGGTGAGGACCGCTGGCTCTGCACTCTCTTACTGCAGCAGGGCTGGAGAGTGGAGTATAATGCTGCATCTGATGCCTACACCAATGCACCACAGGACTTCAAAGAGTTCTACAACCAGCGGCGACGCTGGGGACCCTCCACCATGGCCAACACCATTGATCTGCTCGGTTCTGGGCGCCTGACCACACAGAGGAACAGTTCTATCTCTAAACCATACATAATTTACCAGGTCATCAGCATGGGTGCCTCGATTTTGGGCCCAGCCACTATCTGCCTTATGATAGCAGGTGAAAAGATTTATATTTTAGCTTTTTTTTTTTTCCATTTTCAAATATATAAGTTTAGAAATAGACCTTATAATGGTCAATACAGTTGCTTTACTCTGATGTGCAATAATATTTGATATTTCTCTCTTGAAGGAAGCTTTACTTTCATAATGAAAATGGAACAAAATGCTGCTCTCATTGCAGCCACAGTGCCTCCTGCAATATACCTGCTACTGTGCTTCAAGCTGAAAGCTGATACACAGATCCAGATAGCAGGAGTCATGAGTATTCTCTATGCGTTCCTCATGACTGGGACTATTCTCTCCATCATAGGTAATATTGTTTTCAGTATCCTCACAACTGCTTGTTCTGTTTGATTTCAGTTATCAGGATGGGTAGCTTGTGTGACTAGTATGCTCTTCACAACAAACACTGATATGAAAATTTTAATTATTTATTAATTTATAAACTACAGTGATCCCAAAAAGCAATATGGCAACCACTCACATAAACCCTCTGAGATAGCGTAAACCACCGGATATAGTCGTGGCAGTCCCAAAAGCCCCTGATCCAGATATAAATGCAGTACCACATACCCATGATGCAGTAACCAAAATGGCACCCATGCCACATTTAGCTAAAAAAAATCCCTGTGGGCTTCTTACTTTTATATTTATTATTTAAAGCAAATATGGAAGTAACATATAAGAAACATACATTTCTAAATATACATGCCAATATTTCACTCAGTATTTTTTGTGAGAAGGTATTTGGATTGGAAACCCAGCAGCCAAGCAAATACTCACTCCAATCTTATCTGTACTGTTCCCTCTTAGGTGATCTAGTAAAGAGTCAGACATTTATGACCCCCAGTGGCCTGTTTCTGATTAGCATGACACTACTGTTCCTCATCACGGCAGCTCTTCACCCTCAGGAGTTTTCCCTGATCATCTATGGGTTACTGTATTTCCTATGTATACCCAGTGGCTATCTTCTGCTTTCTATTTACTCCATTGTGAATATGAACAATGTCTCATGGGGGACCCGAGAGACCGGTGGCAAAGTGGAAACTGTAGCAGTGAGCGCCATCAAGAGGCAGTTCATACAGGCTGCATGCTGTAAATGCCCCTGCTGGAAATACAATGACACTACTAGTGACAGTGAACCACTACCGAAATCTATTGAGTCTGAGGTACAAGACCATAAGGACCACTCAGATTCTGAAGGAACTGCGAGGTAAATAATAATTCGTCAATGAATTACATCATCAATTTTCTATGCCCACAAGGATGAAAATAATTATGACAGTATTTAGAACACTTTTTTCCCAGTTATATATGGTTATTATTCATTTATTCATCCATTCATTCATTTTCTGGACCGTTTTATCCTAAATAGGGTCACGGGATGCTGGTGCCCATCTCAGTCGAATCTGGGTGAGGGCCGGGAACACCCTGGACAGCTCACCAGGCCGTCGCAGGGCAATATGGTTATTATACATATTATAAATGATCAGCATCAGAATCAGCTTTATTTGCCAAGTTTGTGAACATAAGCAAGGAATTTGACTCCAGTTTAAATTACTCACTGTACAGAGAAGCATTTATGAAGGTTTTCACATGAATTTAGGCAAATACAGATAAATATAAGTGAGGAAATATGTGCAAAAGAGCAAAATGCAAAATGACAATATAGTATAAAAAGAAATGTATAGTATAGAACAGAAGAGTATAGTGCAGAATTTATTATTGACACTGAGTGCAAACCAGTATCATGTGTTCATGAGGTATAGTAGTGAAAGAAAATATATGTGAACAGTGGGATGTTATATATTTAGAAATAACAATACTTTTCCTGGTAATCTTGTTTTCTGAGAACCTAAAATAAAAATACTTCAACGAGACAATAATATATTTATTTCATCAATTTAAATCAATCCCCCCCCCCACCCCCTCAAAAAAAATAAAAAATAAAAATAAAATAAAAAAGTTTACCACCCCCATGTGTTCCAATATGTAACTGTGATTTATTTAGCAGTACTACAGTACAGTGGTTTAAATTTTTTCCCTTAACTGAATCTATTTACTAGGGCAAATGACTGCATCATACTACAAACTCCTAGAAGTAAGTGCCAATGTTTACAGTAGAGTCTGTAAAAAATAATTTGATTTGCACTGCACTTTATCACTCATATTTTACATAGTACATTTATATTTTCCCACCAATTTCTTTGACACCAATTTATAAAGGTTGGATTGAAGATCTGCAAATAAAATCTCATGATTTTCCATTTTACCAGGACATACTCGCAGAGGTAAAATTATGGTTTTAAAAAGTCTCCAAAATGTACATTATATTCTAAAACTTTGAGCTTACCCTACGTGTATTATCCTGGCGTTCTAGGATGAGACTGAGTTTTGGAGAGAGCTGCAGAAACTGTATTTAGAACCTCTTAAGGAGAACAAAGAGCAACAGGAAAAAGTTGCAGAGGAGCTCAAAGACCTTAGAAACAAGGTAAGACTGTATAAAGTATGTTAACATCATGAAACATTTGAAACAATATGTAAAATTACACTTGATCAAAAATCTAAGAGCTATTCTTTTATTTAGGTGGCATTTGTCTTCTTCATCTGTAATGCTCTTTGGCTGATGGCCACATTTTTTCTCCAAACCATTGGCAGTGCTGTCACCATAAATATTCCTAAAATGTATCCAAATGGGACTGTTTCAAAAAATGAAACTTTCTCTGTTGATCCAATATCACTGATGTTTCTTCTGAGCTTTGCACTGCTACTCTTCATGCAATTTTTTGCCATGCTTTACCACAGGTAACTCAACTCATTTCAACTATTATATTTAAGTAATACAATATTTTACATATACTGTATATGAATTAAATATAAATTGTATGGTTCATACTCACAAAATTAATTAAATTAATTAAATATGCATAATATCAATGCTATTGAGAACCAAAAAAATCATTCCTACAAGTATATTGAGGTAAAAGTATGGCTAATGAACAAAAACACTGAAAATACCAATTTTTCAGAAAAATTTAAAGGTGTTGCTAATTATATTTTTTTGTCTTTTCCATAACATGAGTGAACTTCAAACCAGTGTGGAATGGTTTAGTGAGTGAAGAAATTAAAAAAATACAGAACACTTATACAACTTAACGAAATGAAGATAAATCAGAAGCCAAGCACTATTCAAGTATTTATTTCATGTAATATTGGATCATATTGATGTGAATAAGTAAACAAACAACAATACATACTAATAACAAAAATAACAGTCTCTTTTTTGAGGAAAAAAGCCAATATTTATTGTTGCCACCCTTTATTTTGATTATAGCATTTAACCTTTCAGGCATAGTGTTCTATATACTCGCTAAACCATTCCATATTGTTTGAAGTTCATTCATACTTTGCAAAAGTCAAAAAAATTAAATTTTTACATTTTTCTGAAAAATTGGTATTTTCAGTCTTTTTGTTTATTAGCCATACTTTTACCTCAATATACTTGTAGGAATTATTTTTTTTGGTTCTCATCACCTACAATAGCATTGTTCAATACATTTTCACCAAAAATTATAGAGAAGTAATTTATTATTTCTATTTATTAGGACCCCTTTTTGACAAACGTGGTGGTGTATAATCTTCACCGCACACTACTGTGTATATATATATATATATATATATATATATATATATATATATGCGCCATAATAAAATACAGAGCACAAGTAGACTTAATAGTAGGAGACATAGTACACTATGCTGAGTGTCTTTCTCAATACTCAGTGGTGAAACAAGCAAATGGGAAATCTCCACAAGTAAAGAAGGAAATCACCCCCACTGTTGTGAACATGAGCCATATGAAAATATCTACATATAGTTTTAGGTTCCATAACCCATCGATTATTTTCTAATTTGTTTTGTTATTGTTGTAATTTTTATTTAGAATCTACACATTAATCCATTTTGTGGCCTACATTGACACTGAGATTAAAACTGCTCAGAAACTGTCAGCTGAAACGAGTCATGAAAAAATGGTATGTTTTTGTGAGAATTTTAAATCAGTATGTAACAAATATGAGTGAAACAACAGGGCAAAAATGTTTGTTTTGATTACTTTGTAGGTTCCTGTATTTTCTGAAACGAATGTCCTGTCTAACACACCATTGGAAATGACTCTATGAACATAGAACCCAACAGCTATAGGAGAGATGACAAGTGCTGATCAGATTGTGAAAATATCAGATTGTGAGTGAGAAGTAAGTCGGAGTACTGCTGTGTGGGATCCCCATCAACTTTTCTATAATGTTTACACTACCAGTCAAAAGTCTGGACATAGTTTCTTGTGTGCCCAAATTTCTGACTGGTATTTATGTTTATAAGAACATGGGTTGTCATTATACCAGAATTCACATACTGAGATCACTGAACACCAAAAATTCCATATTATTTGAGTTATTTTTGATTTTATGAACACATATACTTAAAAAGTGTTATTTATAAATGTATATTACTTTATAATATATACATGTTGTTTTTAATGTATATTTACTGGGTTCAAATCAGTGGAATAACATCAGACAAGTTGGATATTGCCCAAGATCCCGATTTTCCATATTCTGAGTTGAATGACCGTCCCATTACACTCTCATCACAACTTTGACTGCAGAAAGATTTTCAGAGTTATGGGTACAGTGGATTGCAGCATAACTTCAGGAGAAGGGAATAACCAGCTTGGAGAGGGAACAATACCGTACCAGTCAAAAGTCTAGACACGCCCACTCATTCTAACTGAAATAGGAGGTGTGTCCAAACTCTTGACTGGAACTGTATGTATATAAATCCTTCAAAAATGATGGTGTCTATTTACTTTTGATATGTCTCTATATTCATCCACAGTATGTTAAATTAACACATACATCAGTAATGACTGTTTAGTACTGGCTAATTAAGTGCTTGATATTAATGGGTTTTTTCCTCGATTTATTTATTGTTTCATGAATTCAGTAAACTCATTAATCAAATGATCATGTATGTATCAAAAAACCACCAGTATGTGAATTTCTGTTTTCTTTCCTTTTTTCTTATTAGAATAAACACATCTTCCTAATAACCATGTTTGTTTTCTTTGAGCTGTTAGTGTTGGAAAGTTCTTTAAAACTATATATACCTGCATGATGTAGCCATTCAACTGCATGCACGTGAGATGTGTTATTTACTGACCTCGTTGCCATGCGATTCCACATTACAATAGAAGCTATAGATAACTTCTGGTTAACGCAGAACATATACAGGTTAAAAGTATGTAAAATATGCAGAAAAAACAATAATCCAAATAATCTGTAGCAGCTATCATAATTATAATTACAGTCCAGGCAGACATTTAAAATGGATATCAGTAATGGTACACTTTATGACATATAGTGCAAACCACATCAATATACAGAAAGCACAGCAATCCAAACTCATCTAGAGCAGCTATCATAAATATCATAATAGCCCAGGTGTTAAGAATTGGACAATAATATAAAGGTGTTAAGAATTGGACACCTGCTGAATTTAATAGGGGCAGGATATCACCAAAAAGTTGGGGTGTCAACCTCAAGTAAGCAAAGAAATGTATAGTCTCTCCTCCTTCCCCTCACCCCCGAATGCACCACGACTCTCTTAAAATTATTGCTGACTGGAAGTAGCACAACATAGTTTATTGGTCTAACCTCTAATGGATTCTGCAATATAATTTTACAATTATCAGTAACTAAAAAAAAACAACAACAACTATTAACTAACAGCAGGAGAGGGTGAACACAAAATGCTACCCAACTGCTAGACTCTCAGATTTATTCAAGACAACTTTGCTACCTTACGATGTTCACATGAAGCCTCAGCTCACAGTTTAGATTATAGCTTATTGAGCTCAGTTATAGCAGGAAAACAGCCACAACATCTGCAATATCTGTAGTGTGCAACTTCTGCTATATAACTTTTTATTAATAATGTGATGAATGAAACCAACACAATCATCATATAAGTGTTGTTTTTAATTTTATTTTGACAGTTGTATCTGCCAGTGCAAGACAAAAACATGAACGCACACACACACACACACACACACACACACACACACACACACACTCAACATATTTCAGCAACTTGCAGTGATCTATTTTGCGTTAACCTTTTGCAGTCTGTAAAAAGGTATGTATGATTTCTTCTAGGTGGAATCTATTTATCTTAGTTTATTTACTTTATATTTATATTTATTTATTTACAGTCAATCAAAACAGCACCTCTTTCTCTCCCTCTTTTTTATTTTATTTATTTATTTATTTTGCGGGTTTTATTGTGTGGGTTTCATGCTACCACACAGTAATATTTAGAATTTTTGTCACTCAGTGGCTGGAAACACAATGAATTCTGCCTATGGTTATGAACAACAAAACACATAAACAGAATGTTTCATTAAAGTGTACCTATAAGTCATGAGATTGAACAAAAACAATGAACCGAAACCTGATTGACTGCCACAACATGACAGGGTCAGCTGACGACAGGCCACGTCCAGGGTGAGAGAGAATGACGACTCCCGTCCAGGATTGCTACATCCGGTTGCAGCACATGCAGGACCATTTTCACTGTTCTGTATCACCGCAAAACGCCACCTGTATCACTGCAAATTACCGCCTGTATCAACGCAAATAGAGACCATACCCAATATTGAATGTTGCAACTTTAATTTTAACAGGTGCCATTTTGTTTTGTTGTTTTGGATGTGCATAATTTATTCTTGACACTTTTGTTTGTTGTTTTTTGAAGCCAACATGCTAAACAAATGATCCATATTAGCAGAATAAAAATTATGCCAAACATTATGGGCTAAGTTTTTAATGATTGGGCAGTGGTGGCTTAGTGGTTAAAGCAATGGGTTACTGATCCGATGGTCAGGGGTTCTATCACCACTGTTGGGCCACTGAGCAAGGCCCTTAACCCTCAGTTGCTCAGTTGTATTAAAAAAAAAAAAAAAAAAAAGATAATTGTAAGTCGCTCTGGATAAGAGCGTCTGCCAAATGCTGTAAATGTAAATTATGTTCTCATCGTTTTTAATATGACTGTCAGTATACAAATAACATGTTGTACAAGTAATGTACTGACAATGATTGTGATATACTGTATCTTGTATAAGTCAGGCCTTTATATATGATCTGCCTGTATGCATGTACTGCCCTGTCTAAGAAAAGTCATCACTTGAATTTAAATGAGCTAATAGTGAGGAGTGTTCTTTCTCATTTCTTAACCATGTCAGATGACACTGTGTGTCAGGTGGGTCAAATTATTGGCCTGCATCAAGCAAATAAAAAACTACTAAAAAACTGAGAGAGAAAGAGAAAGAGAGAGAGAGAAATTGGTAGTGTCCAAATCAAATTTTACAACTTGGAAGGATAGTACTGAACAAATAACTTAATACAAGAAAAAATCTTGCCTGAATGTGTTCAGAGATTGTGTAAGATCGCTTGGTGATTTTGAATATTAAAAAAATGGAGATCAGACCATTTAAGGTGATTGGCTCAAGTGAATTGCACATGCTCCATACTTTACATACTGAAAACTGTTCATGCTATTAGCAAAATCTGACAGAGGTGAATTTGTTATACTTGTAAAAATCCTTTTCCATCACCACCTAAAGGTAAAATATACTGAAATCATAGTATCCTGTTTTTGGAAGATATTTCGTTTTATACGTGGGATTATTTTCAAAGATTAGGGGCATTTGAGTGCCTTTTTGGCACTCTGAATTTAGGATATGTCTGCAAGAGGAGGTAACCACCATGGCAGTGGCTGAAAGCTGTTATCACCAGGCAGAAGAGGTAAGAGCTTGTTTCGTTCTAATCTTTAGCTGTTTTTATCAGTAAATTGCTTCTGCTGATGAGACACGAGGTACAATCCCTCGTGTCTCATGATGAAATACCTTGTGATTTCAGTTTGACAGGATACATGGCTAAACTGTGCCCTAAAAAGCACCAAAAAAGTGATTTTGGTTTGTAGAATCACTCTTTTCTGCAGTTTTTCACACTGATATTTAGTTCAAAATATAACAATATCATTAAAAAAAGTCAAGGACAAAAAGTTTTACTCAAGGATACTTGTATTGTTAATGCCTTGCCTTGAAAACACTTTGGGTCAGCTTCTTTTGTTTTAAATGTGCTACGCAAATAACATTGACTTTCCTTTAGTCTTTCATTGATACACAGTATTACTGTATAGCAAATACTTTTTAATTTTAACCACTGTAAGAATTTTTCCCCATAAGGTCCACTTCCTTGAACCTATTGGAATTGGTTATTTTCACTGTTGATGTTTTCGGTGTCACTCTTTATCTGTGTGTCCCACTGCAATTTAAATACCTCTGAGTTAACGATACGTATCTAGTTCTCATTAACCCGGAAAAGTTTTGCACACTAATCCTTTCGCATAAAGTCCAAAACCCTACTAGGAAAAGACTTCAGTAGAATCCAGAACTATAGTCCGCCTATCATTACCCACTAATCTAGAATTCTTTCTTTCAGTATGCTCGGAAGCATTTATGTTTGTTTTTCCATAGAAAACTTGAAGCAAACCATACAACAGAGGTTCTCAAACCTACTAGCTGAAAAATTCCTAAATATTCATGATGAATCTTCTGCAACCCAATCCTTGGCCACCCTTACGTGATTCCACATGTGACCACACTTTTTTGGAAGAATTTTAGTACACTTTTCTTTAGAGAATGGCTTCATGTCAGCCATATTTGAAGGTCTTTTTTAGCCTTTCAGAAGTAGGCTTGCATTTGTCTTGCTGCATCAGTTAGTTGTGCTTGAGCTTAAGATCATCCATTCATTCATCCATTTGCTAAACCACCTAATCCTATTGAGGCTGGAGCCTATCTCAGCCAATACTGGGTGGACTTGCGGTACACCCTGAACAGCTCACCAGATTATCGCAGGGCCAACACACATACAACCATTCACACTCTCACCTTGGGTCAATTTAGAAGAGACAATTAGCCTCATGTCCATGTTTTTGGACTGTGGGAGGAAACCTGAGAAGCTGGAGGAAACCCACACAAGCAGAGGGAGAAAATTTATACAGTTTAAATGTGGCTTGTTTGAAAAATATTTTGGTCATTTAAAAATGAATATAACATAATAATAGCATAAAATCATTGTTAGACCAATATTCATAACATTAATAAAAAAATTGTTAAATAAAACAAGAGAAGGTTGTGAGTTTCTCTCACAACCTCAAGCCTGAGAACCCATTCTGAAGAATAAGCACAACCCATCTTTACTTCAGTATCTTAAACAGGTCAATGTTATTGTATCAATGGTTGAAAAAGTAATTCACATTGAATTAAATGGTTTTTGCAATATTCCTCTCATTCTCACACTGTCCATTGCTGACTTTCATCAAGAGTAGGTTGCATTGCCGTCAGCATGTTTCTGCCCTGTGATGGCCTGGTGAGCTGTTCAGGGTGTACCCTGCCTTAGCCCAATTTTGGCTGATATAGGCTCCAGCTTCTTTGTGACCCTAACAGTAGGATTAAGCAGTTAGGCATATTAGTGAGTCAGTGAATGAGTAAGTGAGTGATTTTTACAATTATGTACGATTTAAAGTTTGGAGGGTTTTAACCACTGTAAATGGTTTGTGGTTATTGTAATTACTGTTGCTATTATTGTGTATAGACAGGCATGGGATGCATGCAGACAAGTTCCAATTATTCAAGATGAACAAGAACGTAAAAAACAGCTCAGGTTTATGAAATGGCTCTGCTGTAGCATGGTTGGCATCCTTGTGTTTGTCCTTGCTTTCTTGAGCAAGGTAAGCTGTGTTTTTATCATTAAAAATCCTCTGACCCGTGTATGGCACTGTGGGCAGATAAAACATTCTATGTGATAATAATGGATGTATTTATTTGTTTTCTAGGTGTTGTTTGTT
>JAQMYF010000004.1:25947324-25959799 GCA_030014195.1 Neosilurus mollespiculum
AGATGAGATGAGATGAGATGAGATGAGATATAGATAGATATATATATATATATATACAGTATAATCTGTGAAATGATAAGTATATCATGGTTGGTAGTCATTTATCCCATGTTATTTAAATAGATAAATTGAGGCTGGATTGAAGACCTGCAGGTA
The DNA here is from genome assembly GCA_030014195.1 of Neosilurus mollespiculum. NCBI lineage: Eukaryota > Metazoa > Chordata > Actinopteri > Siluriformes > Plotosidae > Neosilurus > Neosilurus mollespiculum. Next base: position 25,947,481 of record JAQMYF010000004.1, read on the forward strand.
AAATCTTATGACTTTCCATTACACCAGGCAACACTCTCAGTGGTGTAAGTTATCTTTCCCTGCCTCCACAGAGTGTACAATTTATTGTACTTATTTGCCCTTACTCAATATATTTTCTCCCAATGTTCTAGGATGAAACTGAGTTTTGGAAAGAGTTACAGAAATTGTATTTAGAACCTCTTAAAGAAAAGAGCAACAGGAAAAAGTTGCAGAACAGCACAACGACCTTAGAAACAAGGTGAGACTGTATAGGGTAGATAAAAACATCATATAATTCACAATGTGCTAAACAACATGAGAATTAAAATTGATCTAATGCACGTTTTCCCAATGCATATGGGATTGCTTTCCAATTTAGGTGGCATTTGTTTTCTTCATCTGCAGTGCTTTGTGGTTGATGGCCACCTTGTTCCTCCAAACTATTGACAAGACTGTCAGCCTGCCCATTCCAAAAATGTATCCAAATGGAACTACTTCGACAAACGAAACATTTTCTGTTGATCCGATATCACTGATGTTTCTTCTGGGCTTTGCGTTGCTCTTAATTTTGCAATTTTTTGCAATGCTTTACCACAGGAAACTACATACCTGAGAGAAAGGGAGAGAGTTTAAATTCTCGATTAACTGAATTCTTAATTCATTTTCCCTACCAGCAATAATGTTGAATTCTCAAATCAGAAACTATTGGTTGGTCTTCCATAACAGCGGCTCTAAAAGTAGTGATATTCTGTAATGCCTTCTCTAATTTACATAACAATTTGACAGATTTACAGTAATAAGTACAGTTCTAATATATTATTATTATTGTTGTTGTTGTTGTTGTTTTTGTTGTTATTATTATTATTATTATAAACTTAAACATGTGGACATAAATATATCATATAGTGTGTGTGTGTGTGTGTGTGTGTGTGTTGTGTGTGTGTGTGTGTGTGTGTGGGTGTGTGTGTGTGTGTGTGTGTGTGTGTGTGTTAAGCATAGATTTTTAAAAACGAGTGAATGAAAGAAAACATGCACAACATTAACAGCTGATCTTTTTTATTTTTATTGTGGTTATTGTTGTTTTTCTTGATTTCTTAGGAATTCATTAAGGTTCTTGGAGCTCTGGAAGCCAATTTTCAGTCTGGGCCAGCTATGGAAATGATTTCATGTGCACAGAACCCAAATGAAGGAGAAGTGAAAAGTGATATTTTAATATAAGATCTGAAGACTAAAATCATCTCAGCTGAAGGACGTTTAAGCCCTGGTTTACTATAAATATTTATTTTGAAAAAAGAACAAAATTTATTTAAAGACATCAGCAGTGTCATCAGCAGTGTCATCTTCCGATTAGTGAAAGGAAGTTCAACTGTACATTTATATCAAGCAGCTACTGTTTTACTAATTAACCTTTCAATTCTCTTCTCATCTGCCTCTTAACAAGTTTCTGTTTACATAAAAAATACTCAAATAAAATACAAGTTTATTGTCCTAATAGCACAAACTTATACAAGATGTTATACAATACATACAGAGAAAAGACGATAACCAGTTTAAAGTCACTGTGGATTAAAAAACAAAAAACATCAGTGATGGTATAAAGCAGTGATTATTAAGTGATTGTTATTCTTGGAGTTCAACCTTCATGCAGGTTCCCTCTCCAACCAAAATCCAACACCCTATTTTAGTTGATTAAGAACTTCTTAAAGGTGCACATTCACTTCCCAGGCATAAAAAATAAATATGAAACAGTTAGTTAGTTATGAAATAGTGTTATCTCTTGGAAAAAAATTTAATCAGCCACAGCGTCTTTCTGAAACTATTTGCTTACTCCTGTACATGAATGTGAGTGACCCCTGCACCGGGCATGATGATATTAGTAAATATTACCATACACCATAAATTACTTTTTTAGTTCTCTTAAAATCGTATGCCTTCTTCTGTTTATTAACACTTGATAGACTTTTCCACTTTCTATGAAAAGTCTTTGCTGCACTGTCAGGTTATTGCACATGCGCAAGATCGTTCCTCTGGTCATGCAACCTTTTTATTGGTATTGTTATTGTAAACAGATACAGAACCTAAATAAGACATAAAATAAGTCAATAAGAGATACTAAACCCATAAGCTGGCATGGTTTTGCCAGGAAACCTTAGTATTCAGTCAAACTTAACTGATAATGGAAGATAAAACATACAGGATATTCACTAGTGAATGGACACCTTTAAGTCAATGATTGGATGGTCAGGGGGCCATGAATACGGTTGGAGCCAAAGTCTTCAGGGAGGTAGATCTCCAGGAACAGGGTTGGTGACTACTGGTATAAAGTATACAGGATGTTAGTAAGTCTAATAACTGGTGTCTATGTGAGGTCTAGACTTCAATGAAAAGTTCTTTCCTTGTTCATGAAATCAGGCTTGGGGTACACTAGAAATCCTGTGAAGGTCGTGTAGCGTCCCTGGTTGCTGTAAACAGCATAGCGGTCATCTTGCTGGCTGTAAAGCCAAATGATGTCTCCTTGGTTCAGTGTTAACAACAAACTCTGGCTCTGCATCTCTCTTTTTCTTGACATGTCCTCATCATACACCATGGCCTGCACCTCACCTGCTCCTTTCATTAATTTCACTGACACAGCCCGTCGAGGGTGCTTCCCCACTGTGAATGCAAAGAAGTACACTCCTGGCACTCGGCATGTGAAGTGGCCAGAGGACTTGTTGAAATGGCCGCCAATGTTGACATACTCAACATCAAATTTCACAGCCTCCTTCTTGTTATTTCTACTGCTTTCTCCCAGCACAGAGGATGTCCTAGCTACTGAAAATGCAGACCGGATATCTTCAGGCCTTTCTGTCCAACTATAACTGGGTTGTCCAGGAGGCAGGCCTTTATGGCCAAGGTGGTTGCTCAAGTATCCTACAGAGGATGTAGACTCGGGGTATACAAGATAGCCAGAGAAAGTGATATATGGGGCTACATTGCTGTAAAGGGCATAGTCTGGGTTCTGCTGCACCAGCAGCCATACTGTGTCCATGGGTGACAGGTTAATCATGGCACTCTGGCTCTGCACCTTTCGCCCTTGTTTCCTGTTCTCGTTAAAAGCCATAGCCTGCACTTCCTGTCTGTTTTTTACCAGCATCACTGACAGCAACTTATTTGGGTACCTTCCTACAGTCAGTGTGAAATAGTAGGCACCAGAGATCCGGCAACGAAAGAGTCCTGTGTCTGGATTGAAGTCTTCACCCACATTGACAAGCAAGTGGTCAAAGGTGACGACTCGCTGAAAGCCACCCAGAATGCTGGTGCTGCGTGTTGCAGAGAAAGCTGAGTGCAAGCTGGGGATCATGGGAGAAATATGGAAAGGGCTAATACAGGTGATGAAGGTGAACAAGACTGTTTGACAGAACACATTTCTGGACATATTCCAGAATAAACCTGAGAAAAGGAACATAAGAGTTGAAGATGAATGTACATGCCCAGGCATTCGAAATCTAGTTCATGCACAATGTCAATGGAAAAACATGACTCCAAGATTTCAGCAAGGGGCATGGTGGTTCAGTGGTGAGAAGGTTCAGGGTTCAAATTTAAACCTGGTAAGGACATTTCTAGATTTTCATGTACACTGGTTTCCTTCCACCATTCCAAGATGTGCACATTAGGTCATCTGGCTACTCTAAATTGCCTGTAGTAAGTGTGAATGTTGACTGAACCTGTCCAGGGCGTCCCCCTACTCATGCCTGTCATAAGCTGGAACTGTCTCTAGCTTCTCCTACGATCCCCATGGATAAGTGCTATAAATAATGGCTGGATGGATTTTAATTAGCAATATTGTTAGAGATTACATTAGTGGAGGGTGGCACGGTGGTTAGCACAACCACCTCACAGCAAGAAGTTTTTGTGTGGAGTTTGCATGTTCTTTCCATGCTTGTGTAAGTTTCCTTAGGGTACTCCGGTTTCCTCCCACAGTCCAAAGGCATGCACATTAGGCTAATTGGCGGTTTCAGGTGTGAGTGTAAGTGTAAATGGTTGTGTGTGTTGGCCCTGCGATAGATTGGTGAATTATTCAGGGTGTACCCCACCTTTGCCCAGAGTCAGCTGAGATAGGCTCCAGCCTCCCCACAACCCTAGTAGGAGTAAGCGGTTTGGTGAATTAATTAATTAATGATTCTGACTAGCTGATTGATGATTGATGATTGATGATTCTGATTGGCTCCACATTACCTTCTTGTTTTCTAAATTGGCTTTATGGGTTTCACACTATTGGCCAAAATCTCCAAGCAAGATTGTATACTCTGTTATGCCTCACATCTCTAAAGTATGATTGACTGCCTCAGCATTTTTTAGCTGGCATCCAAAGACAGTGAAGCTATTTCACAATGAAGCTATTTCGCCTGTCTACCGAGATAATAAGATTTCAACTGGATAATGGAAAACACTGGACTTATTTTGAGATCTATTTTAGTTTTGGGTCACATAAAATATTTTTGGTTTTTTAACCATATTAACCCGAGTACATTTATGGCATAGCAATATGTAAAGATGAATATTTTTAGATTTATGACATTCAAGTCAGACTTTAGGTTGAGCTACACATTTCATGTTTCCACTACTGATTTTACAAAGGTTTCAATAAATGTAATTGCCAGCATGGTATATCATTCTCCTCGAATGTTATTTACTGGTATATGAATATATTAACTATTTTATATACACCAGGGTCTGGAGGCCCTCGTGACCATCTGTCAATATGAAGAACATGTTGAAATGCTATATGGGAAAGTTAGGAAGTGAGGTTTAGCCTTGTCACAACGCATTCCCTCTTTCCATTCAAGTGCTCACTGGAAGCAGTAGATGCCCTAATGCAGCTGGTATTGTCTGTTCACTTTGTGCACTGGGAACAAGGCTGGAGATTAGCCACTGGCTCAGTTCCCCTGTGTCCTAAAACAATAGCAGTTTTGCGAATGGATAGGACAGCGCGGGAAATATTATGTGACCACTGAGTATTAAACAAAGATACAGTCCGAGTGTAATATGTAATGACAAGTAGACGTACTAAGAATCGATTAAATAACACATAGAAAATGTGTATTATGTAAAATGATGTATAACAAACTATTCAAGAATGGCAAAAACTGTATCGTACTTTTTTGTTTGTTTAATGATTAATGAACCTGAGAATGAAGATATGTGTTTATAATTAGAAAGAATTTAAAATGAGAAAGTGGTTAAAAGTTATAAAAGATACATACTAAACAAAAATAGATAATAAATTGGAAAATTGTCGGAAATGACTGTGCAGGTTTTGACAATCCATCCATTTACCAAACCACTTAATCCTATTAGGGTCATGGGGAGGCTGAAGCCTATCTCAGCCAACAGTGGACAAAGGTGGGGTACTCCCTGAACAGTTCACCATACCGTCACAAGGCCAACACCTACACAACCATTCACTCTTACACCTAGGGGCGATTTGGAACAGCCAAGTAGCCTAATGTGCATGTCTTTGGACTGTGGGTGGAGACCAGAGTACCCAGAGGAAACCCACTCAAACACAGGGAGAACATGCAAACTCCAGACAGAAACGTCCTTGCTGAGCCCAGGACTTGAATCCAAGCCCTATGCCACCGGCTGCCCTTGTGCGGGTTTTGACGCAAGAAATTGGAGACAGAAGTATCAGAAGCTCCATCAAAGCAAACAAAAGAAGTTTTTCATTCATCCTTTTTCAGTAATCACAGTCGATTCTGAGCCTATCCAGGGAACACTGGGTAAAAGGTAGTATATGGGTCACTACGCTGTAAATGGATCACCAGTCACACCATTCACGCAGTCATTCAGCAAAACTGTTTTAATTTAACATTGCATGACTCTTTAAAATTGGGGGGAAAAAAGCTATTTTAGATAATTGGGATTTTAACCACTAAATTATTAAAATAACTAAAACCTAACACTGTACTTGTTATCTAATTGTTATTGTTTTCATCACAAATTCTGCCATAGATGTACATACCTGTTCTTAACTGCTGAAAAGATGTCATGTCTCGAGCTTTATTCCTCCTTTCCCCAAAAGCAACTCGCACCCTCTGGCAACTGGTGAACTATTCCAGTGTGGACATAGTGAAACAGTTCTATGGAAGGCCACTGCGGTCAAAAGTGGTCGCAGTATACAATGCATACAGAATAACACACCAGAGACCATGCATGGAAATGGTTAGCACACCAGCACTGATTTGCAACTGATTTTCTTATTTAGCTAAATAGTCTTAGTAGTGTAATTATAATGTTTAATTTATTAATGAAAGGCACTCCACACATTTTAACAGTTTAAGTCCCGAGTGGAGCACCGTATGTACTTAAGAAACTAGCCACTTGATTTTGGACAGCTTGTACGTCTGTCTGTCTGGAGTCTGCACGCCCCATGCGATGTTGGTTGGCTGATTTGTATCACAATGCTGATTGTGATTGCTAACTGGCAGTTATGCATCAGGATGCTGATTGGCTGTCATGCAGTACCAAATGTGTATATTATTTTTATTAATTGCTGTGGAATGTCAATAAAATTAGTTAATTCCTGCCACCATCTACCAAACAGCGCATGTGGTAACAACTTAGAGAGTGTTTTACGAAGTTTCAGAATTTCCAAGACACTGTCGATGCACTCTAGAAGTGTGCACAGTATTGTTTTTTATACCACCCTTTTGCTCTCATTTCAAGTTATTCTTTTTACGTTTGAACTTCTCTGAGGTATTTTTAATGAACTTTTTTGATTCTGTTTTTCATAAAAACAAACAAACAAAAAAAATAAGTATGATGACTAAAATGTTTGACAAGTTTGCAATCACGTCGGTTAAAACCAATTTGAAAATGAGACGTGGACTATGTGGAGTCATCATTTTGTCAGAATCAACTTATGGCAGTGAGGGTGTAATCAGGTGCCCTCTGAATACAGCGAGGGGTTGTGTAAGGCAAACAGGTAACATGTTGTTTATACCTGTAATAACACCTATGTGTACGTACTGGCACCTATTGAGCTGTGTTCTCTGGGTGCATGCAAGTCACCAATAACCAGAGAAAGAGCGCTGCAAGCAGTGTTTGTGTGTGTTGAGTTTAAATGACTCCAGAAAAATAAAGCTGCTGAAAAGTTAGAAGGGACAAAATAAATAATTAAGTGTTCATTCGTCTCTGTCTTTGGGGTCCTGAACCTGGGAAGAGAGCAGTTTGGCTACTGTAAGAGTAGCAGGCTACAGGCTTAAATAGGCACCATGAACTGATTAGTTATTTTTCTATAGGCAGGTGATCAACTGAAACACTAAACAGTTGATTTGGCTGTGACTGAGCTTGACTTTGTGAACTGCCGGAGCTAATGTTATGCTTGATTTAATTATTGTTGATTTAATTATTGTTGATAATATTAATATGGAGATTGTGGGTTTTGTCTTATGTCCCCAGAACAACTGAAAAGACAAATCTTGTGGGTGAGGTATATACTACTGAAGTATTAGGAAAGACAGTGGAGGATCTGGAGATTGTAGTGTCATTTCCAGGACTGGTCAAACCCAGTAAACCAGTAAATACACTTCACCCTCGATTTCCCGGACTATTAGGGGGGATAGGCTGTCCGGGAACCTCAAAAGTCCAGCAATCACTAATGTCCAGGGTCCCTACCCTTTCCCAGACATATACCATAATCAGTCCGGCAATCGCCATTATTCAGCAGCAGTCCTGGACTTTTACACACTTATCCAACACTCAATACACAATATTGTGTTTCCACAAACTTAAGGAGCGAATCAGCACATTCCTTTATCGCATTAATTTTAAATGTGGGTTCCAGCTCGTCGTCAGTGTCTTCACTTTCACTTTCACTCAGCTCTCCCATCACTGATGTCACTATCTGTTCATCGGACATCATTTCGTGCCCCTCTGCTGCTTCATTTCGTCCATCCACTCGGACGGAAATTGGCCAGGAAGTTGGAAAATCATGACCGACCCCGTAGTTCCATCATCGATTCCCGGACTTGTCCGAGCATTTTTCCAGCAAAACCAAATAATGTCTCCCATTGTATGGGAAATACGAAATCTGAGAAATAGGGGTTCAGGAAATCGAGGGTGAAGTGTATATATTATTCCCAGCTGTATTTACTCATTTCCAAGTGAAAGATTATGGAAGGCTTAAGCTGATTATAAAAGATAAGCATATATTTTTTCCCCTTTGTTTTCTCGAGATAACGGGATAATTTTCTCAAGATCTGGAGATAGCAAACCTTTGTTTCCCTGTGATAATTCTATAATTAATATAAGATCTAGAGATAATAGTAGGTAGCATAGATTAAAAATAGGCAACATCATCTCGGAGGAACAGATGTATAGTTCACCGCGTCACATTTTCAATCAAGAATTCTCTTCAAATGAGTCCTAACACAGACTGAAATAACTTTATACCTTGCTATAGATAACTTGTTATCTTAAGAAAATGAAGGGGAAAACAGTTCAGAAAAGAAATTTAAATTACAATATAAAAAACAGAATCAGAACCCTGTGTCAGTACTTTGTACAGCCATGACTCTTCTGGGATATGTCCCAACTAACTTTACAGATCTATTCTGTATAATATTTGATCGGTTCAGTTGTTCAGATTAGGGTAGCATGGTGGTGTAGTGGTTAGCAAGAAGGTTCTGGGTTCGATTCCCGGGTTCCCCCCACAGTCCAGAAACATGCACAGTAGACTGAGTGGTGGTTTTAAATCGCTCCTAGGTGTGAGTGTGAGTGTGAAAGGTTGAATGTGTGTTGGCCCTGCAATTGGCCTGACGAGCTGTTCTGGGTGTACCCTGCCTTCGCCCAGAGTTGGCTGAGATGGGCACCAGCCTCCCCGCGACCCAAATTAGGGATAAATGGCTTAAAAAATGAATGAATGAATAAATAAGTATTAGATTTGAGTGATAAGACATTGAGGAAAATTTGCACTTGTTGCAGAACAGTGAATGAAAATAAATGAATGAATGAGTTTTTCAGATTGACTCTGACTCAGTCAGATTGGATGGTGTCTGTTGGTAATCCTTGAGTCATTTTTCAGAATGTTTTAAATCTGAGCTCTGATTAGACCATGCAAGGACATTTACCTTTTTGTCCTTCAGCCGCTGTGTGGTTGGATTAGCTGTGTGCTTCGGGTCACTGTTATGTTGTAAGGTGAAACTTCTTCCCACTGACAATTTTCTGGCAGAGGGCAGCAGGAATTTTCCCCCCAGAATTTGATGGTATTTTTTTCCATCCATTTTTTCAATCTTGACAAGTGCCCCAGTCCCTGCTGCAGAGAAACACCTCCACAACAGGATGCTACCACCACCATTCTACTGTAATATGGTGTTCTTTAGAAGGTAAACTGTATATTTGCTTCCACCAGATATAATGTTATGTCAAGTAGATCAATTTTGGCCTCATCTGACCTGAAGACTTTTTTTGGCCAAAGAATCTTCAAGGTGCATTTTGGCAAAACCTAATGGAGACTTTTATGTTGCATCCCTCCCATACAAGCCAAATTTATGGATAATTTGTGATATTGTTGTCACATGCACACACTGAACACTCTTTGACAAAAATTCCTGCAACTGCTTTATAGTTGCCACAGGACCTTTGGTATCTTATCTGACCAGTTTTCTTCTCTTCTCTCTTCCATTCAGAAAGGGCGAATGGCCTGATACAAGAAGGGTCCCAGTAGAACCAAACACTTTCCACTCAATCATTATGGAAGTTACTGTGCTCCTAGGAATTTATAGAGATTGTCAAATCGTTTTGTATGGATCTCCTGCCAGTGCACAAATTCATCCCTTAGATCTTTTGACAGTGCCTTGCCACCCATAGTTGATTGTTTGCTTTCAGTAAAGATGGGCCTGCACAGGAAGCAGTAAATGAAAAGCAACCATGCAAAGTCAGTGAATGTCAACATAATAAATGATAAGAAGTGCAAATGTCTCAAGTGACATGAGGGTGGGCACGGAGAAAGTTGATCTTTCAGGCAACACAATTTATCAAAGCTTAAACATACTGTTCATTGTCTGATGCCGCCAAACACAGAGTTCTCCAAAACAAACACATGTTTAATTGTTCTGGCCATATCAACATAATTATCATGTGCTTTACGACTGCATGGAGAAATTTTACAAGGATAATAACCGGAAACATGATGCTCAACGATGTCGACAGTTGGCATAGGGAGTTTTGTGAGTACTCGGCCCAAGGAAGTCAGGTGGCGGCTGCAGAAGGTCCAGAGAAAGCGCCCAATCTCCTGAATCTTCCTCTCCGTCTGTCTGTTGGTCTGGGGCTGGTACCCTGATGAGAGGCTGGCGGTCACACCTAGGAGTTTAAAGAATGCCCTCCAGAACCGGGAGATAAACTGCAGGCCCCTGTCCAAAACAACATCCTCCGGCAATCCAAAATTATGGAATACGTGTTCAAACAGGGCTCATGCGGCTTCGGATGCTGTGGGAAGAGACTGGAGGGGACTTAGCATACATGCTTTGGAGAAACGATCCACTACAACAATGATGCATGTGTTACCTTGAGAACGGGGTAGGTCCATCATGAAGTCAACTCCCAGGTGTGACCATGGACGCCAAGGAACAGGTAGAGGAAGGAGCTTTCCTGCCAGGAGGTACCAAGGTGTTTTAGCTATGGCACATGCTGTGCACCCGGCTACGAACCATTTCGCCATGGAGGACTCCGGGCCACCAATACTGCTCCTGGAGGAGTGAGAGGGTTGCCCCTGGATGACCCATGCTGGGAGTGGAGTACACAGCTTCCAGCAGGGGAAGTTGGAGGTCCCAGGGTATATATTGCTGACCTGACGGTGTGTCAGGTGGAACAGGATCTGACTCTAAAGCGGCTGGATCTGTTGTTCAAGGGCCCACTGAATCGTTTTGTATGGATCTCCTGCCAGTGCACAAATTCATCCCTTAGATCTTTTGACAGTGCCTTGCCACCCATAGTTGATTGTTTGCTTTCAGTAAAGATGGGCCTGCACAGGAAGCAGTAAATGAAAAGCAACCATGCAAAGTCAGTGAATGTCAACATAATAAATGATAAGAAGTGCAAATGTCTCAAGTGACATGAGGGTGGGCATGGAGAAGTTGAACTTTTAGGCAACACAGTTTGTGACGAGTGCGGGCGAGAGCTTCCGCAATATTCGGAATGAACCAAGTCAGGCAGAGAAGTGATTGACAATCTATTAAAAATACGTGGATACTGAGGTCATGAGTGTACACACAGCGTGAAGTTACAGAGATGAAGATTGTTCGTGGTGTCCTTGTTCGCCCAGTCTTGTCAACAAAGTTGGAACATCTGGGGGTCTCCAGAAGTCCATCACTGACAGAATAAGGAGAAGCAGCATTAGAGAGAGACTTCACATCAGGATCACTTTTCTGTTCCTGAATCAACTTTGCTCTCGATAGAGACATATTTGTCTCGGACGTCATTGACATCTTAGTGCTCATATTTGAAGCATTATCAGGTGGGGTACCTCACTGGGATCAGCAAATAGCTTGGACAAATCCGGAATCTTCTTCAGTGTTAACATCCGGTTTTTGTGCCATCGATCTTGCTTTTGATAGAGACATATTTGTATTGGGCGTCATGGACGTCTTATTGCTTATTTTTGAAGCATGACCAGGATCCTCACTGGGATCAGCAAAGAGCTGGGACAAATCCGAAATGTGGGGCGGGAGTACAAATACTATGCACAAGAATCTTTATTCAATACTTGAAGGGCAATAATAATTGTAATATTAAATTATTTTTATGACAATATGCGCTAAAATAAAGAAAAATAATATAAGATAATGATAATAAAAGCTCTCATGGATCTACTGTGTAGGTAAACAGCTGTGTGAGATGCTGCTCACAGTTTCACTTGGAAAGATCTTGTTACGCTGGTACCATGAACTGATAGACCCAAATGCAGGACAGACACGACAGGATAAGGTGAAAACAGGAATCCTTTATTAGGAACACAGCTAACGTGGTACAGCCATGTACAACTCTAGTCTAATTCCCAGGAACTGGAGTTTATTATTAAACAGAGAATAAATCTCTCTTTCTCTCTGTCCATCTCTCTATCCATCTCTCTCTCTCTCTCTCTCTCTCGTTCTCCATCTGTCTCTCTATCTCTCCATCTCGCTCTCTCTCTCTCTCTCTTTCTCTCTCTCCATCTCTCTCTATCCATCTTTCTCTCTCCCTGTCCATCTCTCTCTCTATCCATCTCTCTCTCATTTACATTTACTTTTACAGCATTTAGCAGACGCTCTTATCCAGAGCGACTTACAGAAGTGCTTTAAAGTCATTATCAGTGAAAATATTC
>JAQMYF010000004.1:26056216-26068606 GCA_030014195.1 Neosilurus mollespiculum
ACACACACACGTGTATATATAAAATGTACAGTGGTGGTGGCACAGTGGTTTAGGCTCTGGGTTACTGATCAGAAGGTCAGTGGTTCAAACCCCATTACCACGGCTTCCGCTGTTGAGCAAGGCCCTTAACCTTCAACAGCTTTATATAAATGAGATAAAATGTAAGTCACATTGGATAAGGGTGTCTACCAAATACCATAAATGTAAAGATACATTATATACATCCTCTGCAGTTTGTTGCTAAATGTGATTTATGAAGTGAAATCAGCGGATTTTAAGATTTCCTCTTGAATTTATTTTATTTATTTAGGGTCTGTCTGTTTTTTCACACACACACCCCAGGAAAGCCTAGAGGATACTTTTTCACAGGCTGTCCGTCTTTGCCACAGACACTTCTTGTTAACACTCTGTGAGTGCCGGTTCTTGATGGATTTATTTTATATTTATGTTGAATGGTCCCTAAGGCACCTCCTACCAGCCTATTGAAACTGGGTCACCTTGACCTGTTTTTCAAGGTCACAGAATGCAGGAAGCAGTTTTTGTCAGATCAGTTTCCATTTTATACCTATTGTATTTTGTGTCAAGGTCTTTAATCCATTTGAAACTATGTCACCTCAACCTAGTTTCAGGGTCCCCGGGTGCCATATGAAGGCCATATGCACGTGGTCATGTAAAAAGTCAGATATGTAAAATTTAGCACTGGATTGTTTGTTAATTATAACAGATGCCTTTGGATACCCATGTAAACCTTATAAAAATAAAAACCTGATGATAAGTGTGCCATTTAACCATGCGCGGGGATATACCTAGTGTTCTGTGACAAGAACGCAAGGCTTCTTCCGAGCCTTGATTCAGATTTTTCATTATTAACTATGATACCAATAATTCGTGTACATGTCTCTACTCTAGTTCTTGCCTTAGCTCATTTTGCTAATGCTCTGTTTTTCTCAGATGCTATCGACAAAGCTGGCACGAAAGGAGAAGGAGAACCAAGAGCTGGAGGAGCGCCTGGGCCAGGAGCAGATGTCCAAGAAGAACCTGCAGGCCAGTCTTCACCAAAAGGAGTTGGAGCTGCAGGAGAGCCAAGCCCGAGCATCAGTGGGAGAAGCCTCGTTCAGTCGGGCCCAGGCCGAGGTAACTGAGCGTGCTGATGAGGTGGGCCGCCTCAGGAAAGAGTTAGCTGAGCTTGAGAAAAGCCTCCAGGATCTGAAAGCAGAGCGCAAGCAACTCCAGCAGCAGAGGGAGGAGCGGGAGAGCTATGGCCTGCAGCAGCAGAGCGAGATCAGCCAGGTCAGATACACATACACCCCACACACAGACATTCATATTTGGAAAGAGAATATAGTTTACATTGAATTGAACTTTTCTTTATTTTGGTATGCAGCTGCATGGGAAGTTGCTGGAGACAGAGCGTCAGCTGGGGGAGGTGCAGGGCAGGTTGAAGGAACAGAGACAGCTTGCAGGAGAGAAACTCAAAGACCGTGAGCAGCAGGTTGCTGACTTACAGCTGAAACTTTCCCGATTAGAAGAACAGGTAAGGTACTTCTAGTAGTGCTAGTAGGAAATCAGGAATTAATAGTTGTCTTTTGTAAACTATTTCATGTAGTGTTCCATTGGATACTGACATTTTACATGCATAGTTCTGTCCATTCTCTTAAAAAAACAAAGAACAATCTCTTTATATGTCAGTAAGTATCTGTCTACAGTGGGAAGTGAAAGTCTTCAGTTCCATTATTAAGTTTCAGTTTTGTGGCTAATACTGGTCTGAAGGACCACTATTGGATTATATTTGAAATATTTTTCTGTCTAAGCTTCAGGCACACTTTATTCTGTGACCTTGGATAATATTAACTGGCACATACCACGTGCTGAACAGCTTCTTTTCTAACAGGCTGCAGTTAGGCCTCTGATATTTTGCATAACTTGGCAACATGAACTTGGCACAGGTAATAACAAGAAGTTAGTGTCAAGTCTTAGTAGTATTTTATATACATCAATAAATCATTGTATTGTAATATGACCAAAAATATTGTCACATAAGTGAATATCATGAGTATCAAGATTTAGCTGTAGTATCACCTTTCCATGAGAAATTTAAGGACTATTATTTTTAGGTCACATCGCCCAGCTCTAGCTTAAGGCTTTAGCCTGAAGCTCCTCAAACTGGCAGCATCAATAAATTATATGTTGTGATAAATATCGATGTTAATCACTATAAACCCTAATCATATACGCCCTAATTTAAACCAAAATTAACCTTTGGGTATTCTCAGCTTTCACTGAGGAGTACAAAAGAACCGTTAAGCTTGACAGAAAGACTGATTTGATTTACATCTTGATGCATATCGAAATAAACTCATATGCCCTAGGTCTCAGACAGCACTCAGAGCTTGGATATCCGTATCATTTTGAAAATCAAAATCGTTGCATTGGCGTTGTGTTCTTTTTCTCCAGTATTGATAGTGCTACTGAGCATTCTTGTTGTGTAGATGATCATGTTAAACTCTGTTCGTTGTGTTCCAGCTGAAAGAGAACACTACCAAGTCCACTGACCTGCAGCACCAGCTGGACAAATCCAAACAGCAGCATCAAGAGCTGCAAGCTCTCCAACAGAGTACCACTGGCAAACTACGAGAAGCACAGGTAATTGGTCTTCTTTAAACGCTGCCTAAGCCATTTTCATGCAGTCAGGTGCATGCAGTACATAAGGTTATCACGACTGAGATCAAGAAAGATTGTCCTGAACTTTAAAATGGTTATATTGCTCAGTAATGCTTCATTGTAATGCTTATTGATGTTCACATACATTTAATCGATATATAGATCTTAAGAGCTGCTTTTCATTATCTACATTCTTGTAGAATGACTTGGAGCAGGTGCTGCGTCAGATTGGCGACAAAGATCAGAAGATCCAGAATCTGGAGGCTCTGCTGCAGAAAAGTAAAGCCAGCTTGAGCCAGCTAGAAGCTGAAAGAGAAGATCTGTGTGCCAAGATCCAGGCAGGAGAGGGAGAAGCTGCATTACTTAACCAACTTCAGGAAAAGAACCACACGCTACACGAGCAGGTCCCTGAGACACACATGTACATATACAGTACATATAACATAACTGAACAAAGCTTCATACATTACAGATGATTCTTTTTGAAGTACTACATAGATCTGTTCCCTTATAGATAAGCCAGCTGACTGAAAAACTGAAGAACCAGTCAGAGAGTCATAAACAAGCCCAAGAGAACCTCCATGAGCAGTTACAAGAGCAGAAGAGCCAGCTGCGCTCAGCACAGGATCGCTGCCAGTCTCTGGAGGGCAGTGTAACAGATCTCACTGCCCAGCTCACCCAGAACAAGGAGAGACTTGCCCAACTCGACACCCAGGTGTGCCGTAAGGTTAAAATAAAAAAACAAAATTGATAAATTGTATTCTGTCACAACTGTATCTTAAAAAATAATAATGTGAACTGATAATCAATGTTTAATTACCAGATAAAGGCTAAGACTGAGATGCTTTTGTCAGCTGAAGCAGCAAAGGCTGCCCAAAGAGCTGATCTAGAGAGCCATCTAGAAACAGCCCAGCATGCATTGCAAGACAAGCAACAGGTAAATAAGATAAGATAAAAATTTTATTGATCCCACAAAGAATTTATGTCTTTCAGCAGCGGTAGGTGATAAACAAGAATCACAACAACGCATACATCATAAACATTATAAAGGAACATAAATTTGGCAGTTGTTGCTCAGTGGTTAAGGCAGTTAGATTACTGATATGAAGGTCAGGGGTTCAAGCCATAGTACCACCATGGTGTTATATGATACATGGTTATATAAAAAATGATAAACGTAAGTCACTCTGGATAAGAGTGTCTGCCAAATGCCATAAATGCAAATTTCACTATAGGCAATGTAATCTGAAAAACAAACAACTAAATAAATGAATAGCAGACAAAGTGTAAGGAGAAATATAGTTTTAGAGTGTCAAGTGCCATAATATGCAAAATCAGGAGTTGTTGAGTATGCTTATGTGGGGAAAAAAAAACCCCAACAACAATTATCCACCTTTTTGCCAAAACAAACTGAATATAATTCATAACAGTTTAGTATTAGTGATGGTTATATTGCATTATCATTGAGTTTGTTAGAAGGGATTAATGCAGTGTTTTGTATGTAGGAGGTGAGTAAAGCTCAGGCTCAGCTAGAGGAACAAGGCCGTCGGCTGCAGGACAAGCAAGAACAGTGCTTGCAGTTGGAGGCCAGTCTGAAGGAGATCAGAGAGAAGCTGCTGGCTGCGGAGCAGAAGACAGACACCCTGGAGATCCAAGCTAAGGTCAGCAATACACACCAGGTCTCATTCCCTTGGCTGACATCTATCAGGTTTTATGTTTTTTACTGGAACTGAGAATTCCCCTGCTACTATCTGTTCCCTAATGGCTCAAGCCATAGTTTTATTTCCACATTTCCTCACCAAGGCATAAATTTCCTTCAGTGCATGCTCGTGTGCTCATAAAGCATGTATATGTGTGGCAGAAAGCAGAAGCTGAGTTAACGGAGCTGCACTCGGGAAAGGAACAGGCACAGCAAAGACAGCAACAGAAGATTAGTGAGCTGGAGAAGAGGAATAAGGAGCTCAGTCGCCAACTGGACACTGAAAAAGAAGGGTAGGGTTATTACCTTTCAGGCAGAGCTGCATTTCTTGTATACTAATGCATCATGGAGATAAAAGGTGTGACTTAATTAATCTTGGTCAATAGTGGTGGTGCTATACTGACATTTAAATGGCAAAAAAACGCACACTTGAAGTTTGGGGTTTTCATGGACATGTCGGAAAGTTCTTGTATGATTTCTTATAATATTTTTTGGGGGATATGAATAGGTGTAATAATATGATTTATAATTTATGAATGATAAATTAACAGCATGATAATTAAAAACGAGAAGCAGTGGGTAAAGGATGAGCAGGATATCCCAGGGTTAAAAAATATATATATATTTAAAAAATATATAATATTAAACAACACATGTAATATAAAAAATATATTTGTCCCTTCTGACTTTCCATCCAAGCAGGACATTGTGACAGGCAAAGATGACGACAAAGAGAGAAAGGGTCATGGAGTGTCTTATTATACTTAGTGACCACTAAGTGGTCTGCCCATTACATCCCAAAGCTCGTGACCATAGGTGAGGGTATGAACATAGATCGACTGGTAAATTAAGAGCTTTGCCTTTCGTCTCAGCTCCCTCTTCACCACGATGGTCCGGTACATGCTCCGCTGTACAACAGGACGGAATGGGACAGCCCAAACTGATCATATCAAATACTGACTTAACATGTTACTAGGTTTGTAGTGTTTGATCATGGCTTTCCCATATCATTTTATCGTATAGTTATCTACAATTAGTTGTGAACAAAATGTTTCCAGTTTCCTTCTGTGCATTGTTAATCATTACATTGAGGAAATTTCACTGAATCCATTTTCATCAGTAATTTTTGCACAAAGGACTGGTCTGGCTTTTGTTTGAGTATTTGAGCTAAGCTAATGGTATGTTTCTCTTATGCATCTCTCAGGACTGCAGCACTGAAGGAGGAGCTGCAGAAGAAGAGCTCAGCTTTAGGAGATGCACAGAAGCATGTTGAGAAGCTTGAACAGGAGCAGAGTGACCTTAACACAAGACTGGTGCAGCTCACTGAGGAAGGGCACGTGCAGAAGGTTGAGCTGGAGAAGAAGCTCCAGGGGATGAGCACTGAGCACCAGAAAACCCAGCAGGAGAGAGACAAACAGGCCAAAGAGCTACAGACGGTTAAAGAGGCTCTAAGTAAGGTTTCCACGGCCCTGAAGGAAAGTCAGAACCAGATGGAGAAAGAGAGGAAGAACAGCACTGCTGCCTTAGAAGAGAAGGTGGGTTCTGGTATGCTGGTTTTCCTTTAAATGAAGTACTCAAGATGCACGTATTTCAACATGCACAGTTTCCAGGACAGAAATAAAGCTACAAATAAAAAAAGATAACTGAGTGCAAAATTTTACATAATTACGAATACATTTATGGGTGTCACGGTGGTGCACTTCTTAGCATGTCCACCTCACTGCAAGGAAGTCCTGAGTTCGTCAGCCAGCAAGGATGCTTAAAAATCATAGCTTCTGCTAAAAATAAGTCTTTTTTAAAAATTCCTTGGTGGACTGTGGTGTCCTCAGATGATCAGGGAGGGTATTCAATAGACATGGAGCCACATGTTTGCCAGTGGCACTAACAAAATATCAGAGATCATTATGTACATCTAGTTAATTTTGTCTGTGTGTATCTGTATGTAGTCGAACAGTGACACAGTTACTTAGATTTGTGTTTATGACGCTTTATAAACATTTCCACACAATGTTGGTAGAGATCTCTTGGGCATAATGCTTGTTTATAAGATTCCTATGTCCTGTACTGTATTGTATCTTTGTAACTTATCTGAAGAAAATATTCAACCAAAGGACAGAAACTTGGTTAATATATTACTAATAGCTGGTAAAAAAAAAAAAAGCTATTACTTGAAAATGGGGAAAAAAGGACCTCCCTACCCAGGACCAATGGATGCAGATTGTAGAAGAAATTTACATAATGGAAAAGATGACACATTTCCCAAGACTACGGGAAGCTCAACTCGGAAGAAAAATGAATGAAATGGACAACATACAAAACAGAACAGCGACAAAGATCACAGGAAAAACCTGACTGAGCAAAAGAAAATAGGAACAATGTTGGATTGGATTGGTTGAGTGTGCAATTATATGAAAGAAAAACTAAAGTGTTAAAAAAAACCAAAGAGATCAGGAACCGTACATTTTAATCATATTGTTAAGTTAAACAGCATTTCCCTCTTACAGGAGAAAAGTCACCAGAAGGCCCAGCAAGAGCTTCAGAAGAGTGCAGAATCAACAGCTAAAGAACTGAACACAGCCAAAGCCAAGTTGGAGAAAATGGCAGAGGTAAGAAAATGTGAAACAGCATTTTATACTTTTTCAATAACTGAAGCAAAACTTTTAATTGACTTGAGTGGAATTGGATTAGGTGGAGAAAAATCTTCAGGCACAGCTGAAAGAACTGAGTGGCCAATTAAAGCAGTCTCAGGATTCACTGAAGGAGAAGGAGAAGGAGGTCCAGCAGGTCCAGACCCAGCTAATGACAGCCCAAGGATCCTTCAGTGAAGAAGTGAAGAAACTGCAGAGCCAAGTGGCAGACCTACAGACTGCTCAAACAAAGAAGGTATGTGCTGGCTGCATTTTATGCATTTCATGAAGTGGTACAATTTGTCATTTCTGGCAAGTGGAGATTTTTTTTTTCAGCAATGGTGTACATACAGTGGAGTTGATCTGAAAAGTCTTCAATGCTTGAGTAATTTGTGCTTTAGAATAGCAGAGATTAAAAAGAAAAATTGTGTGTGTGATGTAGGTGGAAGAGTTGACTAAGCTGAAGGAACAGAAGACTGTGCTGACTGAACAGCTGAGTTCTGAGAAAAACCACAGTGCAGAGCTGCAGAAAGCCTGTGACAACACCAAGGAGAGCTTGGACAAAATACAGTCTGACTATTATGGCAAGGAATCTGAAGTCTCTGCTCTGCGACAGGACCTCAAGGTTTGTGTGTAGCATTGACACACTGTAGTAGATGAGAGGAGTTAGATATTGAAATCACATCTTGTTTTTTGATTCATTAGAAGAGAAGTGTCAAACTCGAGGCCTGCAGGCCAAATCCGGCCCACCAACTAATTTTATGTGGCCCGCTAGAGCTTTCAAAGAGTATGATTATCGTACATTCTTTGTGTCGACCATTACCACGGAACCGAATTCAGCTTTCCACTAGGTGGTGGTAGCCTTTTTCAAGTAAACAGCTAGTCATTCATGACTTAAGAAAAATTGCATTCTAGCTTGTCACTGTTGAGCATTGTCAGAAAATGCAAGTGAATGAAGGAAAAGAGCAGGAATGCCTGAACGACCGAGGTTTAACGCTGTATGCAAGTTCGGCCGTCATACTGGCTTAGCGCGCTGAAGCCTTGGCAATATTTAAACAAAAAGGAAGCATCACTGTGTTTTATTAGAAAAAGTAGTAATTAATAATCTAAATAAAGTAATGAAATGTTGACAGCGTTTTCCCATGTTATTTTAAGAACAAAGAACACAACAACATAAAAGTTACGTATTTAATGGGAATATATCGTGATAAATTAACATCTATAAGATAAAAATTTAGAGTAGTTAAATATTACACTAAACCTCTATAAACAGCTGTAAGTCTACAAGCATTCAATATTGAATGACCTTTGAACAGAATTGTTTTATTTAATTTATGGCGCACTGATAGACTTTGATGTCGCTGTAAATATACCTTAGCAATGTGGTGCTGCCTAAGGTTATAGTACACACCAGCAGTTCAATGAGTGAAAAAAAGGATTGTCAATACCATCTCGGGTCCTGACAGTGTGAAGTCCCAATGCGAAGGGCACCATACTGTGCCTTCAACATGAACATGATCTGTGTTTTTGAACAAGTAGCACGAACAGAATGCACGTTCATGAGCTTCTGTAATTCTCTTTCAGCGCCCAGAATTATAGTGACTGTGCTCGAAGAAGGGATGAAGAGACCTCCCCTCTGGGACTTCTGATATATTATTATTAATCTAGACACGCATCGGTTATGAACATGGACCAGAAATCATAGCCTTAGCCATGTCAGGCATAACTGCTGATAAATACAGCTCCAGTTCTCCGATTCCCAGCTTATAGGAGTTGATAAATAATCTATTTTCAAATTATCAATCGCCTAAAATTATGGCAGAGTGTAAAATATTACTTGTGAAATGTTATTCCATGTTCCCTCATTGTTTTGTTTCTCTCGTTGTTGCAAAAGCAGTGCACCTGTCTGGCATTTTGCTGCTAATACTCTGAGGCAATATAGTGGCCAAATCGGCATACCGTAATCTGATTGGGTCCTGTCTCCTTGATGAACATTTATGGATTATTCGGCCATCGATCACCTTTAAATTTAGTGATGTGGCCCTCAGTGGAAATGAGATTGACACCTCTGCATTAGAGACTAACTATATTACAACTAACTGTAAAATGTATAAATCCTTTTTTGGTATTTTTATGAATCAAAATCTGTAACACATCTTACAACATTATGAAAATCTGTATAAAGCAGGAAGTGGAACAACAGAAGTATTTTCAGTTCTGGGGTTTTTCTTTGTTTGTTTGTTTGTTTGTTTTTTTTGTGGGTTTTTTTTACATTTGTCTAAGTTTCAGATCAGTGATTGGCATTTGGAATAGTGAAAATAACATTGAAAAGCTGTTGTCAACTCAACCCATAAGATCTATTATAGTATATACAATGCAGTCTGATTGTTACGGTCACTTGGAGCAGGCACCATAATGATCACATCTTAAAATGGGAAAATAAGCCCTAAAAACATTTCTTAGGTTTGTTGTTCTTGTGTTCCTATGTACTAAAACAGCTTTATGGAGTGCAGTGTAGTATGTGATCTCTGCATTTTTTCTGCTTTTGCTCCTGTATAGTATGTACTAAAATAATTATGTGCCTGAGGCTAAGTGGATGTCGCTGACTTGAATAGTCGGAACAGTTCGACAGAATTGTTCGATGGAGCAGTGACCTCCACCTCAGAAGGAGGTACAGCCTCGTTCTTTGGTACTTAGTATGATGTGGTACTCCTACTTTATTAGCAAAGGAATAGGGACCTTATCCCTCCCCCAGTACCTTTAGTTGTGTTTTTGCCTGCTTTGAACAGACCAAAAACAACTGGAGCCTTTGGTGCTGAACCATTACCAGTGGGAGAAAAAAAGTACACTTTAAGTGTTGTGATAAAAGTTTCGGTGCATTGTGCATTAGTAAATGGACCTCACTGTTAAGTAATGGCACAGTTTGTGATGTATAGGTACGTGAGGACAAGTTGGCTCTGACTCAGGAGGAACTGGTGGCCAGCAACAACCAACTGAACACTCGCGAGGTCCAAATTCAGGAGCTAAAAACAGGTCGTGCAGCATTGGAGAAAGACTTAAAGCAGAGGGACGAGAAGCTCAAACGGCAAAAGGAGGCTCTGCGAGACCTGCAGAAGCAGCAGGTACTGCCAGCATGTCCTTTATACACTGTGTGCATAATTATTAGGCAAGTGAATACTTTGACCATATCGTCATTTTTATGCATATTTCCCAACTCCAAGCTGTATAAACTTGAGTGCTCATTGGATTTGAGCATATCAGGTGATGTGTATTTGTGTAATGAGGGAGGGTGTTGCCTAAGGAGATCACTTAATATATTAAGGTGTGCAATATTATTAGGCATCTTTTCCTGAGGCAAAATGGGCCGAAAAAGAGATTTGACTGACTCTGACAAGTCAAAAATTGTAAAATAAAAAATCTTTCAGAGGGAGGCAGCATGCTTGAAATTGCAAAGATATTGGGTCGTGATCACAGAACTATCAAATGTTTTGTTGCAAATAGTCAACATGTTGAGAAAAAAAGACACAAATTAACTGCCAGAGATTTAGAAAAAATCAAGCATGAAGCTACTAGGAACCCATTGTCCTCCAGTGCTGGCATATTCCACAACTGTAACCTACCTGGAGTTCCCAGAAGTACAAGGTGTTCAGTTCTCAGAGACATGGCCAAGGTATGGATGGCTGAAATCTGACCACCACTGAACAAGACACACAAGTTAAACCTTCAACACTGGGCCAAGAAATACACGAAGACTGGTTTCTCAAAGGTTTTATGGACTGGTGAAATGAGAGTGACTCTTGATGGACCCGTGGTTGGACCAGTAATGAAAACAAATCCGCACTTCGATTCAGACACCAGCAAGGTGTAGGTGGGGTTCTGGTATGGGCTGATATCATTAAAGATGACCATGATTTTTTTGCAGCTCCATCACATGCATCAAAGTACTCCACTGCATGGCTTGCCAATAAAGGACTTAAAGATCACAGGAAAATGACATGGCTGCCTTCCTCACCTGACTTAAACCCTATTGAGAACTTTTGGTTCTTCTTAAACATGAGGTTTATCCTAATGGAAAACAGTACACCTCTCTGAACAGTGTCTGGGAGGCTGTGGTTGCTGCTGCACAAAAATCTGATCTTCAACAGATAAAGAAATTGACAGACTCCATGGATGGAAGGCTTCTGACAGTTATTGAAAAGAAAGGTGGCTATATTAGTCACTGATTTTTTGTGCAAATGTTAGAAATGTTTAATTGTAAATTTTTTGTTGTTTTTTAATTATTTTCACTTTAACAGATGTAAATAAACAAGTGAGATGGGAAAATATTCTTTACAGGTTTAAGCTTTATTTACATTTCGAATTGAGCGAGAGCACTGTAGTTGTTAAAAAATAAAATTAATCATCAAAAATACAACTTGCCTAATATTTGTGCACACAGTGTATGACTGACACTGCTGTTCACCTGAGCAGAGAGTGCAAATGGATATATCCACTGATCACTTCATTCACACTAATCATTCTGTGTGTAGGAGCTGATGCAGGAGGAGCTAAAGAAGGAGCGTTCTCATGTGGAGGAGCTGAGGGAGGCTGAGAGTGGGTTAGAGAAAGAGCGGAGCAGGTTAAGCGCTGAACTCAAAGCTCTAGCAGACAAGAGTGAGAAGGTTCGCTGATCTAATATACTGGAATTATTCTGGAGTTATCTGGTGCAGGATAGTTTATCTGTGTGTGTGTGTGTGTGTGTGTGTGTGTGTGTCTGTAGGAGCTAAAGGACCTGCAGGCAGCGAAGCAGCTCTTGCTTCAGCAGAAAGTAGACCTACAGGGCCGAGTGGAAGCGACCCAGGCAGCAGTGGAGCAGGAAAAGAAAGAGCATCAGAACACTCGAGAGTCCATCACACAATTACAACAGCAGCACAAATCAGAGACTGACAAACTACATAAACAACTGGTACAACCATTTGTTTTAGGGTAGATCTGCTGCTTCCATAATGGGATGTGACAGGTTTAGAGTATGAATAGTATCAGTAGTTAATTACAATATTTACAGTGCCTTGCAAAAGTATTCACCCCCTTGGCTTTTTACCTATTTTGTTACATTACAAGCTGTAGTTTAAATGTTTTTTAAATCTGAATTTTATGTGATGGATCTGCACAAAATAGTCTAAGTTGGTAAAGTGAAATGAGGGGTAAAATAAAAAAAATATATATATATAATTTTTTTAAATTGTCATGTGGATATAAAAAAATATCCAAATCTTTGATTATCCCCTGGAGCACCATCAAATCCATCATCTTCAAATAGACACAATATGGTACCACAACACACCTTCCAAGAGAGGGCCGCCCACCAAAACTCACAGACCGGGCAAGGAGGGCATTAATCAGAGAGGCAGCACAGAGACCAAA
>JAQMYF010000004.1:26069238-26083279 GCA_030014195.1 Neosilurus mollespiculum
GAGACTGGTGTATCTGTGCATGGGACCACAATAAGCCGTACACTCCACAGAGCTGGGCTTTATGGAAGAGTGGCCAGAAAAAAGGGGTACACCCTGAACAGCTTGCCAGGCCATTGTACACACACAATCATGCACAGTCACTCTCACACCTTGGGTCAATTTGGGACAGCCAATTAGCCTACTGTGCATGTTTATCGTCTGTGGGAGGAAACCGGAGTACCTGGAGCAAACCCATCCAAGCACAGGAAGAAAATGCAAACTCCACACAGAAACTCCCAAGTCCAGGAATCGAACCCGGACCTTCTTGCCGTGAGGCAGACGTGCTAACCACTGTGCCGCCCGTGTGAAACATATCATGAATAATATCACTGTATAAACTCACTTTGCTTCTACTTTAAAATCTCTCTCTCTCTCTCTCTCTCTCTCTCTCTCTCTCTCTCTCTCTCTCACTCTCACTCTCTCACTGTCTCTCTTGCTCTCTCTCTCTCTCTCTCTGTGTCCCTCTCCCCCTTTTGTCCAGGCATTGGAATCAAAGGCTAAAGAAGAAGTAGAGAAGCGGAAGGAGGAGGCTGAAGCGAAGCTCACAATGCAAGTTTCTGCGCTTAATGAGAACGTGGCCACGCTGAAGCGAGAGTGGCAGGGCAGTCAGCGACGAGTGAGTGAGCTGGAGAAACAGACAGACGAATTGCGTGGCGAGATCGCTGTACTTGAAGCCACTGTGCAAAACAACCAAGACGAGAGACGTGCCCTGCTTGAGAGGTTACGAGTTCCCTGTCTGCTTTTTTATTTTTGATCCGTCTTTCTCCTCTGATTTAAATGCTCTCTCACACACACATATACTCTCTCTTATTGTGGTTCATGTTGTTGCCCTCCAGGTGTGTGAAGGATGAGGGTGAAATTGAGAAGTTACAAGCCAAAGTGATGGAAATGAGGAGGAAACTAGATGACACTACAGCAGCCATGCAGGAGCTGGGCAGAGAGAATCAGTCCTTACAGGTCCTTCATCCACACCCACCCCCACACACGAGTACGCGTACAAAAGTAGTTGGGAGTTAGAAGTGTGCATGAGGCCTTCGTTATTTTAGTTTTACTCCTGTCTGTTCCCACAGAAAACCTTTGTTCTGACTGCATATGGTCCAATCCCATGTTAATAAACACGGCTTTTCATTGCTGTCAAGCTTCGTATCTGTATCTGATCACCCACTCACTAACATGAAAGTAAAAAGCACCTGCTTTTTTGGGGGGGAGCATGGTGGCATAGTGGATAGCATGTCTATCTCACAGCAGGAAGGTCCTGGGTTCGAGTCCCTGTGTTTCTGTGTGTAGTTTGTTCTCCCAAAAGACATGCGCATTAGGTTAATTGGTTGTTACACAGTGCCCCTAGGTGTGAGTGTGAATGGTTGTGTGTGTTGTCTCTGTGATGATCTGGCAAGCTGTTCATTGTGTTTTGCTCAGTGTCGCCGACATAGCGTCCAGCCTATCTGCGACTCTGGTAGTAATAAGTGCTTCAGCAATTGAGTGAGTAAGTGATTTGTGTTTGTAATGTCATCATAAAATAAATTTGAAACAGTAAGGAATCCTTTAAAAATTTCCTGGTTACAGAATTTGATCTGGATCATCTCCAAAAATGTTTGAAGTAAATGATCCATTTCCGTGGTCTTGGAAAAAGTTTTGGACCTGCTCAAAATTTGGTTCGGTTTTAGAGTGGCTTGAATACGAGTGATTTCAGAGTGGCTTGAATAACGGCTAATAAAAAGCGTTTTTTGCACATCACAAGAATCCGCCCCTTTTGACAAAGAAAAACATGAAATTATGACTCGTCACGCGAATCCGAGCCCCTTTTATTATTATTATTATTATTATGTAGAAAAACCTGTGAAATGGTGCACAGTTCACGCAAATCTGCCCTTTCTATAAAGAGGTGGCCGGCAGGAGTCCTGTGTGCCTCTGTTTACACTTTCATTTTCCAAAAAAAAAAAAAAAACAACAACAACACACGTATTATAAAAATATAAATGGCTGTTCCGGTGTCAGTGTACTTACTGCTTAAGCTGCTTTTCACAATAGACAGATGAACGCGCATCTCACATCTGTTCCATTTGCCCCAGGTTCTGATTCTTTGGGATGTATTACAGGGGATATATGGGAAATATATATAGGTTATGTAGTAATCTATTGCTGTATTTTGTTTTATTTACTTTTCCTGGAATAACTGTTCAACTTGGTTGTCCCACATAATCTATCCTCTGATATAATATGGGATTTTCCCTTATCGGCGCGAGTCGGAAAGCTTATCTAGTCTGTTATGCGCGTTCAAAATAAATAATAAATCCCCAGGTTTGATTAATAAAAACCCCTAACAGGTAATTATGCTCTGATCTGACATGGAATGAGCACATCACGGGGGAAGGTGCAGGTTTTTACGTGCTGCTCCGTGCTTCACTAGGTATCTCACACACACACACACACACACACACACACACACACACACACACACACTCTTTTGCCCTTCAGCTTCAAACCAAAATAAGCCAAAGCTGAGCAGCCCATGCTGGAATACACAACTAATTCAACCAGACCCACTGGACTCGAGACAATCAAATGGAGGTTACATGAAAATATATATACAGAGTAAAAAAAGCGTAAAAAATCATGAAGAAAGAAAGCACTTCGATTTGTTTTATTTACATTTTAAGGGCCGGTTCAATACAATACATGACACACAGCCAGTGCAGGGTCACGGATCCTCAGTGATAATCTATATTGGAGGTTTTCGATGAGACCGCGAATTTATTCGGCCAGCCAAAAGTTAAAACAACCGGAAAAAAGTTGCACTATTTCGCCCTGTTTTGCGGCTATATCGCTTGCATGTAAGTACACCCTAAGATAGTGAATGATTCTCAGAGATAACAAAAAGTTCTTGAGAGTATAGCTTTCCTCTGTAGGCCTGTAGAAGGGCTGCCTCGTATTCTTTATTGAGCATTCTCTGGCTCCAACTTTTATTTAGTGTAATAGTGTTTAGCTATTTTTTTTTCCACAATGACACTCAAGGGAAGCATATTTTTCAGCATTTCTTATAGATGCACATCTGAGACACCTTGATTTACAACAATGCAAATGTCTGTCCTGGTGCAGATAAAGCAGTCACAGACCCTCACACGGAAGTGGGCAGAGGACCACGAGGTTCAGAACTGCATGTCGTGTGGAAAAGGCTTCTCCGTCACCATCAGGAAGGTGACTGTTCTCTTTATCTTTCTTCTTCTCTTTCTTACCTCCTGCTCTCACACCCACAGGCTCTGGTGCATGTTTAATGGTGCCGACTGATCACAACATCAAAGCAATAAATCAGTCCTTTGTTAACGGTCTAGTACAGGGACCCACTTTCAGACAGGCGGCATTCAAAGTCTGCCATTTGTTTGTTTTGTTCCCTCATTTCTAAACGGACCATATTGTCCAGCAGCACTTTTATCTACTCCAGCACATCTCGAGTAAAAGCACAGTTGTGTTTGCAACACTGAAGTGCCAATAAAGAAGTGAAGTTTAATCAGTGAAACACGTATTTGTTTACTTTATGTCTCCACCTGAATCAGCAGTGTTTGATGTCTGAACTTTGGGGATAACGTTCAGCGTTCCAGTTCAAAGCCAAACCGCTTGTTCTACACACACAACATGATCGCTGTTGTCTGTTAAGCCTACATCGTCTATAGTTCAACAAACTCATTATGAAAGGCTAGAGCAGGAACTATTGTGAAATGTTTGATATTAATGCTGCTCATGAAGATCTGGTGTCAACAAAATGTCCAAAAGGATGTGTGCTGCATGGGAAAAAATTGATTCATATTCATCAAGGGCAGTAACATCACTGTTAGAACATCAGATATTTCTTCATTGTTCTACCATGACCATCGCAATAATGAGAAACACTGGCAGTTGACAAGCACTGGCATTAGAACTCAAGAGTGTGTATCTTTGTGTGATTTGGTTGCACTCACTCTCTGATCCAGTGCAAGTGGAAGAGTGGAAAGATTTCAGAATACAGAACTGTCCAAGGACCAAATATTTTAAAATGGTGTATCGTTGGCATGATTTTGTTATGCTATAACCTGCAAGTCTGACTCATCTTCTCTTCTCCAGCACCACTGTCGTCACTGCGGGAACATCTTTTGCGCCGAATGTTCAGCCAAGAACGCCCTGACACCGTCCTCTAAGAAGCCAGTGCGGGTATGTGAGGCCTGCTACGAGGAGCTTCAGGGATAACGAGCTTCTTTCTGCCTGGCGCTCTGCCACACACTCGCCACGGACTCTTCCTGCACTGGACAGGAGCTTTCGCAGACTCTGGGAGCGGGAGCAGGAGTGGCGGTGTGGCAGAGCTGCAGGAATAAATGAGGACCTGCCTGGTTTGACCTGCTTACTGGCCATGAGGTGGCCTCAGAGAGCGAGAGAGAGTGACTGAACAATCACAGCAGTCCTCACCCGAGCAGTGCCTTGGTCACCTCTTGGGCCATTTGTGGTTCCAAAGAATCTAAAAGGGAAAGGGGTGCCGCATTTTAATGCAGTGTGTTTTGGATGAGATTTCTGACATGCTCTGTGCTTTGGGAACCAGGCTGGAAGATTTGTACCTCAAGCTTTATCACTTGTGAACAAAGTAGTGATGAATCTGCCAGCATGGCATCCAGAGTGAAAGGGTTTTGTACAGGCTGCTTGGATGGATTAATTTAGTGGGGTGAGATAAGGAGAAAGCACAGAGCTGTGAAGAATCCCATCGAAAACTAGTAACACTTTTCCAGCCGACAGTGTGTTATGGCATTATACAGCTATTAATCCGAATCTGGAATTCTCTGCAGCTGAGTCAAGTACCTGTTTTTATTTTCCACCGCATAATGGTACCTGTTAAAGTAGGCAGAGAAAATTTCCCCTGCAGCGCTTGTGTTAACACTATCAGTAGCAGCAAGTGAACAGACCGAGACACAAAGTGTTTACACATGGAGCAGACACTAATATTGACTATTGCGGTAGAACCTCTTTAGCCCACTCGGAAAGCCATTATAGATAGCTATATTAGTTTCACTCGAGTAATGATACATGGTGTTTCCCTAACAGCTGCATTTGAAAAAGCGGTGATCTACATTTCTAGGTTTACCCATAATTCATTGCTCAGTACCCTGGCAAGCAGAGTAACCAAATCCAGTTGCTGGTATAGTGTGTTGCGTACATATTCTTGTATAACTTGAACTGTTCCATGTTTTTGAAGTGTTACAACTGGGCAGCTCTGTGGCGTAGTGGTTAGCACGTCCACTTCACCGCAAGAAGGTCCTGGAATCGAGTCCTGAGCTTGTGGAGTTTGCATGTTCTCCCTGTGCTTGCATGGGTTTTCTCCAGGTCCTCCAGTTTCCTCCCACAGTCCAAAAACATGCACATTAGGCTAATTGGTTGTTGCAAATTGCCCCTAGCTGTGGATATGAATGGTTGTGTGTGTTGCCTTGTGATTGGCTGGCACGCTGTTCAGGGTGTACCCTGCCTTTGCCCAGTGATGGCTGAGATAGGCTCCAGCCTCCCTGTGACACTTGTAGGATTAAGCAGTTCTGCAAATGAGTGAGAACTGAATTTGTCAGTCAGGACTTTACACTAAATAGTCAGGAATATAAATAATAAGGTGCTGCCTAAAAGCTGAGCTCTGAACATGTTTGCATTTATTTTCAGTAAAGAAACAGGCGTAATATAACTTACTGTCTTTTCACTGGTACTCAAAAACGTATTTCTCCTCATAAAGAAAATTCATAGAAAGTTTTTTCTAGAAAGTGTAAGTGCAGGCAGCGCGTGTGTGTTGGGTTGCAAGTGAGCACGGACACGACAACAAAATCAAGCTCATGGCTTTACGCCGTTTTCATACGTATGGAAATATGGAATTGGGATAATTATTCCTAATGAATTCTATTTCCGTTCCAAGTTTGTAGCACAACAAAATAGTGGAACACTTCAATGATGGGATGTGAATATTTATGCAGTGCTGTCCATAATTACAGCAGGGTTGACATGGCAGAGGAAATAACAGATTTGTTAGTATACCATGACACACTGTCTTTTGGAAAGGACTATAAGTCTTCACTTTGACTTGATTTTCCAAATCATTCATTCAGGCATGTTTTATTATATGATGTCTATGTATCATACATGCTCGCTATGCTGCTCATATTTCCATTTGAATTTAAAAAAAAAAAAAGAGAGAGAGAGAGAAGAACTTTTTACATTTTGCTTTTATTATATCAGCTTTTTCCAAATCGGTGCATTTAAGCAGTATTTTACAGATTTGTTCATTCTGATCCATTAGACTTTTCACAGCATCAGTTATTTGCACATGTATGTGCCCTGCTACTCAGCAATAATTGTGATAATTTGGCTATAATTGTGTGTGTGTGTGTGTGTGTGTGTGTGTAAGAGGTTTATATATAGATGCTATATTGATTGTATAAAATCTTGGCTGCTAGATCACTTCTGAAAGCATATCGTCAGTGAAGTGTTATCATTCAGGCCTCTGTGTTCTGTCGTCACTCAACCTACATCTTATCTAGTCATCTCTTTCATTCTACCCAATGGGTGAGAAAATGTTATGCATGACTGATGACAAACAGGACATCAGCTTTAAGCGGAGACATAATCAGTGTGCTTTCTGTTAGAGGAAGGATTTAGCTGTGAAAATGGTTCTTGGCAGAGGTGTTTGTGCAAACATGCGTAAGGAATTGTACATGCTGTATAGTACTCATCAGTGTTACCACCTGTGAAATACCTGTATTATAATGCACCTGTCCTCTACAGCACTGAGGCTTTGAAATGCACATTTATAATCGTACATGCAGCAGTGTGTTTTATTCTAAGACACACACATTCAGATGCACCAAAATCAGCAAATGATTTCATGATCATCATCATCGTCAGTGTAAATTCCAGAAACGCTTCTTTTTCTGTAATATTGTCACCTACCTCTGGATTGTCTATTTGTTTTTATCATAAAATCATCCCTCCACAGAGTCTCGTTTACACTACGGCTTAACGTATCAGTCCAAATATTGCTTACTAGAAGTACATCAAGGAGGTTGCCAGAGATCTTATTGCTAACTTCTTCAGAGTAACACTACACCGCAGTCGAGTCGGTTATGTTGCTTGCTGTGCGTGAGCTGTGACCCGGCAAGCAGTCGCACTTCGCATCTGAACAACAGGCTGTTTCTGTTGTGTTCACGTGGTTGTGCCTTAAGTCTTGCTTTCTTAGCATGACAGCTCGGTCACATGAGCTGAGATGAAAGGATATACACTCATACATACCTGTCGTTATGGCGACGTTGGTGGATATTAATGGTGTCAAAATGGTTTATGGATATAATTTATGTCAAGATGTTTGTTTTCTAATTTTTCATGGATATGTTTAAGTAAATAAACTAGGTGTTTCTATTTTCTTTTGTGCTTTCATGTCTTTCAGTACTGTACAATATGATCATTTCATATCATGGCATAAGGCAACTCTCCTTTTCACTAAGATCAGTGGGATGTTTAGTATTTATTATTATTATTATTATTATTATTTTCTCATCACTGTTATTTTTCTGACAAATTCTGCCTCATTTATAGCCATGAAAAAAGATGGATCCCCATTAAAAGTAGACTCCATTTTTTCCCCCATGGCTGTATATATACACAGTGTGTGGTAGATAATAAATAAAAATTATTAGAGCCCACTTCTCAAAACTGGATATGAATTAATTTATTCATAAATCAGTCACAGAATCATTTACACAAGAAATGTGATATCAAAATCCCGATAGTTCAGAAAAATTTTCATATGTTGTGTTAATGTACATTTACATGAAAGCAGACTCAGGGTGTGAACTTCAACTAAGAGATGTCAGATTTATGTAAGCGTTTTCAAAATGGCACAAATAGGAACTGTATGGCTGACAAAAACAAAATTCTTCAAGAAATTATAATTAAAACTTGATGACAGTTTGTGTGATTCAATCACACACTTAGTAGCAAATTAAAAAAAAACCTGTGCAAAGAATGTACCAAAAGTTTAGTTTTCACTGGTCTTAAAAATTCTTCAAGTTTTTCTATTGTCTACCAAACTTTAATTTCGCCTGAAAATTGTTTGGTGTTCAACAAACATACAAAGAAAATAAAATGCTGGTGTGAAGGGTCTCAAAGTGGCAGATTTGAAATCACAGCCGTCTGAAGATGAACAGGTTTCTGAATTCTGATTTTTCCACTATTTTGGACAAGGAGAAAGAGAGACACATATACACAGTGAGAGACCCAGAGAGTCTTGTATCTACTGAGTCACAGAGAAGAGAGTGAGTTGAGTATTTGGTGAACAGCCTGCTTTATTGTTCAGTTAAATGTATTATTCTTTAAACAGACAAAATCTAACATTTACACACAACTTCATTAAGATTGAAAAAGTCACATCATAAGGTATCAAATGAAATGAAGCACAGGATACGGGTCCTTTTATCATCAGAAAATGACTTGCACATTATACTATATTCCTGAATTTCAGGAATTACAGGCCACTCCTTCCTTTTACACTCCCAGTATACAACAGCAGGCCACAGAGTTTGTTTCAAGGGAAACTGATTTAAAACAAAACCCACAAATGGTAATAATCTACACCTCAAAGTATTAATGTCCAGTTTGGCTAAGTTTTTGAGCTGTAGTATTCCCCTCTGTGGCATATCCAGTCGTCAGTGGGTGTTGGGTAGCAGTAACAGTTTGCATTACAGCTATGGACTTTACCCCCACTCTGCTGCCTGACCTGAATAAATCTCTTCCAGTGCATTAACCTGGATCTAAAGGTCAAATGTGACTCTACAGTCGTGCTAGAATCCTGGCCAGTCAAGCAGAAAGCCATACTATTAGTCCCAGTCATGTGATGTTAGCAGACATTAGTACTGACGTGGACCACCTTCTCTGAAGGTCAGGTTCGGAGTGTGTGCTACGAGTTAGATCTGGGAAGACTCGACATACAGAGAAGAGTTCTTCTTCCGAGGCTGCTGAGAGTCCTGCTTGAGCAGAGCACCGACCGCCTCCTCGATTTCAGTCAGCCAAGCTTTCTACAGCACACAAACGCACACAAAGCACACCCACTCAATAATGTAATCAGTGACGTGCACTTAAGAGACCTTTTGTCGCTGACAGGGTGTTTGTTGACGTGACATTTAAAACGGAGTTATTTGATCAGGACAAAAACAGTGGCGTACGGCTGGAATCAGATCAGAGACAGCCGAGTGTGTAATTACATCAGGAGGCAGTGTGGCTCCTCACCTTAACAGACTCCGTCGGGGCCTGCAGAATGAAGACGCCGATGCACTGCTGATAGCGATTCTGGTGCATTATAATGAAAGAACAGGGAAGGCCAGAGGCTAGAAAGTGGAACAAAAAGTATATAATCACATTTCATCCCTTACTTTTCTTCCTTAAAATCTGTTCTTTCAAAGCTAGCACATTTCCCCTTCATTAAACATCTTGAATTTTTATTATCCTGGGAAATATATCACACATAAAATTTTAGATAAATGAATACTACAGCAGGTGGCATGGTGACGTAGTGGTTAGCATGTCTGCCTCCCAGCAAGAAGGTCCTGTGTTCAAGTTCTGGACTGGAGTTTGTATGTTCTCCCCATGCTTGTGTGGGTCTCCTCCAGGGACTCTGTTTCCTCCCACAGTCCAAAGACACATAATGCAAATTGGCTGTTTCAATTTGTGCCTAGGTGTGAGTGTAAATGGATGTTTGTTGCCCTGCAATGGTTTGGTGAGCTGTTTATGGTGTACCCTGCCTTCAAGTGTTGGCTGAGATAGGCTCCAGCTGGCCCGTGACCCTAGTAGGTTCAAGCAGTTTTGGCAAATGAATGCATGAGTGAGTGAGAGTACTAAAGCCCCTTTCATGAATAACCTGCGTTTTTGTTTTTTTTTGGTCGTAGGACTTGAGGCACTGATAAAAGTTTGGGTGAGGTGGATAAAATGTGTGCCTGTCATGGGGAGAATAGGTCGGGTCTGTAAGTCAAATTGTATGTATTCATACAAAAGTAAGACAAATGTTGGCAAACAAAAAAAAAACCTATTATGATATGTAACTTGCACATCTATCTATATAACTCAGCTGTAGGACAATGTTGGGCATCACACAATACATCCACACAATGGACCTGATGTTGATACTCACCTGCAAGACAAACATTTTTTTGTTCTAAAATCCACAAAAAGGGTATGTGAAAGGGGCTTAAATGAAGAAAAATAATAATACAATATCCCAAGGAATAATATCTCGAATTAGTCATTAACCTGTAGCATTAAGCTGGTCTATGTTCCTGAGCTGCAGGCGGTCCAGTGAGATGGGTTGATCCAGCACGGTGAAGGTGCAGCCCTCCTGCAGTAACTGCTCCAGCTCCTGGCCAGCCGCAGAACGCACCGGATGCATCTCCCCAGCTACAGGCTTCTACACAACTCAGACCAGTATAACAATTGGTTGTGAACTTCAGTACTCTGACTTCCAAAACAGGGTTTCCACACAAGACTTTTTTGAAAAACTAATGTTAAGCATGAAAAATGTGCCATATGGTTGCTATTGCTTTCAAAACAGGTTAGAATATGCCTCTGCCACTCTTGTTGGACACACATTTAACACTTCTGGTGTTATGCCTGTCTTGTTTCATAAGATTAAAATACATTTTCTTTAGTTTATAGGTGAATTAAATTCAAACA
Source organism: Neosilurus mollespiculum (assembly GCA_030014195.1). NCBI lineage: Eukaryota > Metazoa > Chordata > Actinopteri > Siluriformes > Plotosidae > Neosilurus > Neosilurus mollespiculum. The sequence continues at coordinate 26,079,985 of JAQMYF010000004.1, forward strand.
TAATAAACCCTTGCATACATCATATATGTCTTTGCACATCAAAACATGCTATTATTATTGTCTTCTTAAAAAAAATTTAAAAAACAAGTAATATGTGACAGACATCAAAGAAACTGTAAACTAGGCATTGTTTTGCATATAAATGGACTGCGGTGCATACTATTCGTTCATGTAAATGAGCAAATACTTATCTGAGGTATGTTAACGTAAGCTAGTATTATGTGCAGATGTGCCTTGCCTTATTTTATTTAGAAGGTGACTAGTTTATATCTGATTTGTTAGTTTATTATCTGCATACTGTTATTTTTGCCGTTATCTTGCCTTATATGACCTGCCCAGCAGGGGCTCACGTTCCTCCTACTTCTCAGTGACCTGTTCACCAGCAGCTGAACACAGTCATAACACTCTACAGCAGTGATCCTTAACTCTGTTCCTAGAGAGGTTCCTTCCTGCAGGTTTTATCTCCAAACCAAAATCTAACACACCTCTTTTAGTTAATCAAAAACTTCTTAAGGCTATGATTAGATGGTCAGGTGGTCATTATTATGGTTGTAGGCAAAGTCTTTAGGGAGGTAGTCTTTTAGGTCTCCAGGAACAGGGTTGGTGACCACTGCTCTAGACACAAAATCCCAGCAGTATCCCATAAGTTCTAACTAATTATAACTTATTGTAATAAAATAATTCATTTGTTTATATTCTGTTTACACCAGTGCACTAAAAGTGAAAGTTGAAATGTTTTCTGTAAGTTATAAAAATCAATCTCAGCAGCCTAACAGTGTGTGACCTAAAAGTATGACGTCCCCAGGATCTATATAAATTAGAGAAAGCATTTTATTTGTTAAATCCCATTTAAATATTGATGAGTAGAATGAGCAGTAATACTGCACCTTTTTATTTCGTTTAACCCTGGTGAGCAGGAGGAATTCATCAAACAGAAACAGGTAAACATCATTCAGCTTTGAATTGTCTGTCCATACAGGGAGGGAAAGGTGGACAATGATGAACTTAAAGAATAATAATAATAAATTCAAGTTTTAAAACAGACTGTGTTAGAGTTCTGTACATCCACAGTTCACACAATAACTGCATCAATTAGGATGCAATTACTTTATACATGTACATTATATATATATATTTGGACTCTAGATGTTGTGCGTCCCATTCTCACCTATGAGTGTGAGCTTCCCGTCATGTCGGAGACTTCGGTGGGAGACCAAGTTTTCCAAAGTGGCAGCTTTCAGCAAGTGTTTCAGATTCTGTGGGAAATTACAGATGTGACTAAACAAGTAAAAACTTTCAAGGCCAATTTAACCACCAAACCATTTTAGAAATATTCCCAGCTGTCTATCTCACACGTGCCTCCCCGAACAAATCCATTTTTATTTTCACTTTTTCAATCCACACCAGCTCTGTGAGTCATGCCGCTTACTACCATTAAAACATAATGTCATGTGTCCTGCCTTGGTTCTGATGTTGGCATTGTTTTCCATCATATGCGCATCTTAGTGAGGCTTATAATCTATTAAAGTCATAGTCCAACAGTCTCTAGTAGTTCTAATGAACTACTCACTCATTTGCCAAACCTCTTACTCCTACTATTAGGGTCGCCAGACCATTTCAGGGCAACATACCACAACCATTCACACACACATCCACACCTATGGGAAATTTGGAATATCCAATTAGCATAATGTGCATGTTTCTACACTGTGGGAGGAAACCAGAGTACCCAGAGCAAACCCACACATGTACAGGAAAAACATGCAAACTCCACAAAAAAACGCCCAAGCCTGAGACTCAAAACCAGAACCTTCTTGCCGTGAGGCAAACGTGCTAACCACTACACCACCGTGCCACCCTACACTGAACTATGAAAATCATAATCTACTTGATTGTTTTCATAAACAAATTTATCTGTGTAGTGTTTCGTCTCTGTTCTATCAAGGTCTAACTCTTTACTTCTCACATAATTCCCGGCATATTCTGGTATGAACCAGATTTAACAGACGTTGGAGTAAGGCCATTTGATAACTGTCAACTTGTGTTTGTCAAGCTGGCTCTTGCTTTAAGGCCAAAGTCAGAGCTCCTCGAGACAGATCATCAACCATTATAAAATGGATTATATGCAATATAATCATAAAACAATGAAATCCAGGAATGTATTCTCTGATTACACTCCACAGGTGATGCTATCAACATGAACATGTGGAACTAAAATAAAAAAAAACATGTTTTGTAGCTGATAAACATGAAGTGTTTCACTGTGTACAACAGAGCTGGAAGTGGTGCGAGCTGTATTATGACTGGTGTGGACTCCAGCTCCCACCGTAATCCCATTAATTCCCTAAATATCTTCTACTTCTATTTGAATATAAAGTTTTACAATTAGCTGTTATAATTACAACTGGTTCTCTTGTTAATGTTTTGAAGTTTCTTAATATTCACTATAATTAAGTACTTGAACGTTATTCATATTTAGTAACATTAGGAAGAGGTTCCTTAACGAGATTCTCAGAGAATAAACAAGAATTCAAAAGTGTCTTGACAGTGTATTCATGGTTTAAAATTTGCTTTATTTTAATACAAACTGCATTTCATTTACAGCCAACTGTTGACTTATGACATCACAATTTGTTCTTCATTAATACAACGTGTCCATGACCATTATTTGCTAGAAACTCGTTCATTAATTTTCTAAGCGATTTAATCCTAATTAGAGTCATGGGAAGGCTGGTGCCCATCTCAGCCAACTATGGGCGAAGGCGGGGTACAGCCTGAACACATAAAACCATTCACACTCACTCTCACACCTAAGGGCAATTTGAAACCGCCAATCAGTCACAAACTAACTAGTCCCCTATCTCGAGATTAAAATTCACTATCCTGAGTGGATAACACTTAAATCAAAGACACAGTTTTTTCCACAGCCAGTTGGAGCAGGTGGCGTCATCATTGGCATGCTTTACAATGGAAGAATAAACAATGGGAATCTCATTTAAGTTTATTTTTCTTGTGTTTCTGCATAGTGTATATATACTATGTACTAAATTCAGAATGAGAGGCTCAGTGCTGTCTCAGCTCGAAGAGCAAAGCTCACCTAAACTGTTACTGTCACGGTTAAAATTTGTAATCTGCGTTCATCATGCTTTTAAAAATATAAGAATTAATCGATAAAAATCTTGTTTTGGTGTCTTTTTTGCTTATGTTTCAGCACATAATTGTTCAGTGCATTTGATTATATCTATTACAATTAGTGTTAAATAAATTTTTTTATATATATATATATATATATATA
>JAQMYF010000004.1:26094763-26106378 GCA_030014195.1 Neosilurus mollespiculum
AGAGCGTGTGACCGCTTAGCTCCCAAGTGGCGCATCAACAAGGCACACGACTATCAACCGGGAGATCACAAGTTCGAATCCAGATTGATGCCACAGCTATCCGTGACCAGGAGTCCATGGGATGGTCCAGGTTCTCACGGAATATGCTCACTTTCCTGTCACTCACAGCGATCACCAGCCAATCATGGGCGTCTGTAAGCTCATTCATACGAAGGGGCGGATAGCGCTTTCCCTCCTAGTGTTAGGCCGCCCCCAAATACTCATGCGCATGCAGAACGAAAAAAGGCGGATGGCAGCATTGCATGTCACGGAAGGGGCATGAGCAGTGTACGCCTCTTCCTGGTTGGTGGTGGTCGTGTGATAGGGAAGGCAACACTTGATGGGTGGGAATTGGCTACGACTAAATTAGGGAGAAAAATGGGGGAAAAAAGAGTGACCGCTTAAAGGAAGGTCCAATATGGCGGTCGATGACTTCAAGTTATTGAAATAAGGAGCCCTCTGGTTCTATAGAGAGTTCAGTGTTTGTAGCATGTAATCGGTGTGACATATTTAGCCTTGTTTGGCAGTGCAGGAGAAGGGTTTCACGAAATATATAAAAAAGTTAGCATTACCAAACAACCTAGGCTTATTAATATTTTAATATAGTCGAAAGATAAACAAATATTGTGTTACTGTTTTTAAACTAATAGCATCTGAGTAATCAGGAGTCTCATTTTATCCCTACGTTATACCTCTTTCAGCACCATTAAGTGGTCTAGGAAGTACACACACTCGCTGGTGAAGAGCTCCCAGAGGGCCTCCTGTCTTTTGTGTGCTTTTGGCTCTTCTTCTGCCCTCAGCTCTGGCTGACTTCGTAGAAACTCTTCCAAAGTCAAATCCTGAGGTAAATAAAAAAAACAGCTATGATAGACAGTACCTGGAGACTTTGCATATATGTGATCTGATACGGGAAAACAAAGCCAAAGTTGGAAAGTCACCTAATGAGTTATGCAGTGTTTAACGTGGACACCTTAAGGTGGCACATGATTTGTGTCAAAATTAGGTCATCTCTGTTTATTTGTTCTAAACAAACAAAAAAGAAAACATTCGATTCCACTATAGGAGACAATGTCTAACCTCAACAAATGAGGACTTGAAGCAAGGAAGCCATGAAGTCTAAGCAAGTGAGTGAGTGAGTGAGTAGTAATATAGTATGCCAAATACTGTATACTCCCATATTCACATGAGATGAAACTGTGCCTTTTTTTTAGTTCAAAGAAGTCCTTTTGTAGTCCCACAGTCAGTAAACCAACATTATGTGTACTCTGCGTCCAAAAGTGCAGCGCTCTTCTAGGAATATTTCAGACACTTTTCAAAAATCAGCTCTGACTTCTTTTACCTTGTACTGCTGAAAATGTGTGTTTCTCCACTCCTGGATCTGAACGGTCTTGAGACATTTTTCAGTGTCTGTAGCTGTGTGTGTCCTGCCTTTATTCTAAAGAAAAATAACACAGTCATTTATTACAGACACCACGACAACGACCAATCGGATAAAGATCATTCAAGTACAAAAAATGGTGGGTTAATTGAAATTAGTGCACTGCTTGCCAAGAAGTAGGGAAGAATACAATTGAACAATAAGAGAAATTGATTCCACTGTGTAACTGACCCCACACCTGAATGACACAAAGTCTAAAATAGAATTAAAATAGAATGAGAAGACTCATTTCTACTGCACGTATCACGGAGTGAGAAACTGCCAAACGTTCTTCACAGTCTCAAATCTACAGTCCGTATGTCATGTATTTATTTAATTTACATTGCAGAATGTGCACTCAGTCAGGACACTCCTCAGTATTGTAGAGAGATGTCGGATTCAAGTGAACATATTCAAGCACCCTTCTCACCATGAGACAAGGGCAGTGGGGTTCCTCTGTCTCCTCTTTCAGTGTACCAGCCAATCAGATTTCAGTATGGTCATGCAACAGCCAAGGTGACTTTAAATGCTGATATGCCTGACAGTGAAACCGGGCCAGAAGTACAGATTTACCTGGTGTGACTAAAAAATCTCTGTGCTGTATAGACCATTCACTTTGGTGTTACTGAAAAACACTGACGGCCAATGGAAAGAAGCTTCAATAATCAAGTGCAGAAAAAAATAAACAAATCATTTTTCACAGCTCGCTCACAGTATTTATTAAAAATTATTGGGGGATAAATGCAAGTCTGCATGATGCAGCAGCTTATCCTACTTTGTTTTTAGTTCTTATTTTTATTCTGTTTTGCATATGATTATTTACATGTTGGTTGATTTTATAAAGTAGAAATAGAGGAAAAGAGGACATGTAAACCTGTCTGACTCTAACTGGGTCAGTAAACAATGTGTTTTCGATCTTAGCTAAACGGGGGAAAACACATTTTCCATGGACCCAGACAACACAGAAGCCACAAGACCACAATTATTCAGATATTTACATTTAGGCTGGATAAAAAAAATTCCCTGTTTCTCATCAGAACTTTCTGAAAATATAAATGCGGCACACCTTCATTTATTTATTTTTTAATAGAGGAATGAGGTGACTGTCGATGCCCAAAATCTTTTAAAGCTAAATGTAGGTAAAGTAACTGAAGCTATACCTTACACCCTAGATGAGCAGTCTTTTACATGTACATTTAACATGTATTAAAATCTGAAACTCTGAACAACTGTCTATAGAATGGCAGCCTTGCACAGCATCTAACACGGAATCACGTTCTGTGCTGTTTTTATGTTGTCTGAGGAGTTTTCTGAGGTGTTTTCTGAGGTTTTCAGCGTAGTTTTTCAAAGTAAATAAATTACTTGAAAAAAATTAGATCCTGTGCTAATTTCCGGGTGCGGGCGCTGATGAGAAACCCAAAATTTTTTTATCCAGCCTTATCAGTAGTTTCTAATGACTGCAAGGTTATATTTCACTTAACTTACCGTAATCCGTCTTGAAAAAGGCCACTTTGATTTCTTCGTGTCTATAAATCAGAACAAAAAACAAAACACTTTACACACAAAAATTTTAGACACACTACTAGTATACAGATCCAACCACATATAAAATGCTGGTATGTTCTGTATAACACGGTGAAAAATATATACTATTTATTACCGAGCGTGAGGTCAGTACAGGGAACTTCCAGTTTAAGGCTTTGATGTATTCATCAAGCAATAACAAGGGCAATGCATCAAGGTCGAGGTCTGGAATTTCCTGTACTAACCAAACTAACTAGGTTAATACGTTATTAATCTTTTGGCATTTTTAACATCCCGCCCCCTAAAAAAAGGAAATATTTTTTAAAAAAAGGAAGCAAAGTTTATGCCTAGGTCCGATTACGTGTGCAATTTTCATGTGAAAGGCTGTGCTTACTGAACCAAAACAAAGCTTGAAACTCTGTGTTCTTTCTCAAGTTTTAGGATTTATTTCAACAAGAATAAGGTTAGATATGTTACATATGTTACATCAGGATACATTGCAAAAATAACTAAACTTAAAAAAAAAAAATTCAAATAAGAAAAGATTTACTTTGTTTGAAGTTTGTGTTTTGGTCGAGTGCTCGCGGGCTGAGAAAGAGTTATTGACTGGTCCATACAGGGAAATTCTGAACTGATCAACAGCCAATCAGATCGCCATATAATAAATTTAGTTATTATACTCTTCAGTTTAAAGAAAAGGTTGATATAAATATCAAGAAATAATAATATCATTAGAATGGTTTACTCTGATTTTATGGGTTAGCGGAAATGATTTGTGAATGCTTATGGTACTAGCTATAGACTGAAATGAACCTGAAAGCGTGGCAGGGTTTAAAGTATCGACAGCTCCATTGGAAACAAAAAGATCACCAGGAGAAACATCCAATCCGGGAAGGGTGACCACCACTGAGCTTCGCCTTCTTTCCTGCAGCCTGCTGAACACAAAGCAAATGCATGAGAAACTGGTACCCAAGGGTTAATGTTACAGAGGCGTGAAGAAAATGTCTGCCCTAAGGGGTGCTACTCCCTCCAGATTAGCTGGTTTTATCCTAAGGGTGTACTCAGATGTAAGCGATATATGATATGGCTAAATAGTGCAACTTTTTTCCGGTTGTTTTAGGTTTTTGCTGGCCGAAAAAATGTGCGGTCTCATTAAAAACCTTTAACATATTTTATGACTGAGGATCCGTGACCCTGCACTGGCTGTGTGTCATGTATTGTACTGAACCGGCCCTTAAAATGTAAATAAAACAAATCCAAGTGCTTTCTTTCTTCATGACTTTTTACACTTTTTTTCTCTGTATATTTTCATGTAACCTCCATTTGATTGTCTCGAGTCCAGTGGGTCCAGTTGAATTAGTTGTGTATTCCAGCATGAGCTGCTCAGCTTTGGTTTATGGGACAGCCGCTATTTCAGCCTGCACTGTTAGTTTGAGGTGGACGTGAAAAAACCTGCACCTTCCCCCGCGATGTGTTCATTCCATGTCAGATCAGAGCATAATTACCTGTTAGAGGTTTTTAATAATCAAACCTGGGGATTTATTATTTATTTTGAACACGCATAACAGACTAGATCAGCTTTCCGACTGATAAAGGAAAATCCCGTATTATATCAGAGAAGAGATTATGTGGTAAATCTAAGTTGAACTTGCTTTTATAACAATTAGAAAAGTGAAAAAATAATACAGCAATAGATAACTGCATAACCTATATATATTTCCCATATGTCCCTTGTAATACATCCCAAAGAATCAGATCCTAGCGCAAATGGAACAGATCTGAGATGCGCGTTGCTTTGTCTGTTGGGAAAAGCAGCTTGAGCAGTAAGTACACTAACACCGGAACAGCCATTTGTATTTAGAAATAATATAATATTTTTATAAAACGTGTGTGAGATGGTAAGAGGCACATTGTGTGTAGGAAATATGCAGATTTTTTTTTTTTTGAAAAACAAAAGTGTAAATAGAGGCACGCAGGACTCATGACTCTTTATAGAAGGGGCGGATTCTTGTTACCTGTGTATCATTTCGCGGGATTTTCTTGGTAAAAATAGGGGCAGATTCGTGTGTTGTGTCATAATTTCATGGGTTTTTCTTTGTCAAAAGAGGCAGATTCGCGTGACGTGCAAAAAAACAGATGCTTGAGCCGTTCAAAAACAAGCACAAAGGACCGAACTGCTTCCGAAGCTCTCCGCTCGTATTGGAGCCACTCTGAATTTGCACCAAATTTTGAGCAGGTCCAAACCTTTTTCCAAGACCATGAAAATGGATCATTTACCTCGAATTCTTCCAACTACCTCTGAAAATATATTCAATTACCCTCGAACTAAAATTCGCTTGTACATTCGGCCGTGATTGCTTACATGTGAGCTAAGCTTAAATGACAGCTTTTTACATCAATCTTTTTTCCTAAGTAAACTCTATATAATCTGATTTTTTTTTCCAACATAAGTGAATCAGTAATAAAAATGTAATGATTAAATGATTAGTGTGACTCATGACCTGAATTGCAGATGTCAGGGAAGTTTCTCACTACCAAATAATAATTTGGGCAGAAATATTTTGTTAATGGCATTGCTAGCATATAAGGAGCCAGCTTACCCTTCCCAGAATCCAATTTGCTGTCTTTGTTTTGAAAGCATGTGACCACTGCTTGCTAGCTCTATGTAAATCAAAGCCTCGGCATATTTGCTGTTAGTGATCACTATGAAGCCCTTATCTTTTCTTTTCATTCTTGTGGTGTATGGGTTTGCAGAGGTCCAATATGACAAAATGACTATAGTATGACTATAGAATAACACAATGGATTTATCGGGAAAAAAAAAAAGTAAGATAAAATATCTTCTATCTAGATCTATTTCTATGGCTATGACGTCACCAAATTGTTGCAACCTGCTGCGGATTGTTCAGGATAACAACAATGGTAAGTTTTATTGTCATTTTAACCAAATACAGTTGTACAGTACAAAATTAAAAATAAACAACGTTCCTTCAGAATCACGGTGCTACATAAATTAATACTGGACCTCTGACCAATCAGCAATTGGGAAGCCTGAGTTTGTTGTTAGATATTAAGAACAATAAGTTATTATAATCTCATACACAAGAAGTTTTTAGTTCCATAGAGAATCTCTATGGTTATGAAGATAAAAATAGAGCCCTAAAAGCACTAACTGAAGACGGTGAAATGGAGGAAGACCTAGGAATCACATTTGAATAATTTACACATTTATTTGTAATCGCAATTACAATTTGCATCAGTCACAAGCTTCATGAGTCACCACGCATTACAAGCCCTATGGCTGAAGTTAACAATGCTAAATTCTCATTAGAAAACTTTTGCACAAGCTCCTTGTGTAAAGCTCTCTAACTGTCTGAAGGTTAAAATTTGACGCTTGTTTTTCAGATGCTTGGACATAAGTTTCTTCAGTGGAGGGGTTTATACCTCATTTAGCAAACTGGTTATGTTGTTGGCTTAATATTCTCAAACTTCACTGGTCCATACCGTTTAATTTGGCTACAGGCAGAGTACAGTGTCAGCTTAGTGTCATCACTCACTTACTTATTTGCCTAACCACTTAATCCTACTAGGGTAGCGGGGAGGCTGTGCCTATCTCAGCTGACACTGGGCGAAGGTGGGGTACACCCTGAACAGCTCACCAGACCATCGTAGAACAAACCAAACATAACCACTCACACTCACATTCACACCTAGCGTCAATTTGGAACAACCAATTAGTCTAATGTGGATGTTTGGACGGAGGGAAGAAACCAAAGTAACCAGAGGAAACCCATGCAAGCACGCGGAGAACATGCAAACTCCACACAGAAACGTCCGATCCCAGGAATCGAACCCAGGACGTGCCAACCACTATGTCACATTACCACCCCAGCTTAGTGTATATCATTCATACTATCTGGAGTGTCAAAGGTTATGTAAACATATCCTTTGCTGCACTGCAGTATTAAGAAGTTTGACTGTGTTATTAAAAAGTTTGATACCTTGTGTAAAGTGAGGCTATATTTAGCAACAAGGAACTTATAGGATCGTGTTTATGAACTGAATTGCAGATATCACATTAAACTTTACTCCTTCTAGTAGTACAAGGCAGATAACAGGGCTATCAGGTTAGAAAGGTTCACAGAAACAAATGTTAAAATATTTTCAGCTTTTTCCTGTGGTTATACAGTGCATTGTGCAAGTTTTCAGACTCTAGTCGGTTAAACAATATAGAATATTGAAAGTGGAGTGCCCACATCTTGTGGAACCTGTTAAGATGAAAAAGTAGAAACAAGACAGCAGGAACAACGCCCTGCTTTCCCGCCCGCGGCTGTGGAACCCAGCATAAAAAATGAGGGCTTTAAAAACAAAGCTTGATGTTTAGCCTCTAGCGCTTTTGTTAAGGGTAATCATAAGCAGGTAAATTTATCATCGAAATATTTACTGGGAAAAACAATCAGGCATTATGACAGATAAGAGAGTGTCCTAGAAGTTTCATCTGGATGGTGTGTTTATTTCTTTTGATCCTACTGTGCTTCAATTTCATGTGCGGTATACTCAAATGACCTCAGTTCCCAATGACCTGTGATGTACGGTGGCGTAAACGCTCAGGCGTGAAGCAGAAATGCTTTTAACAGCAACTCGACGGGCTGGTTTTCGAGCTCCACCCTTAATGTGGTGACTGTCCTCTTATGAAAAGTCTAAACGGTGGTGGTCATGCGTGCTGGCGTGTATTTCAGCGTGACGTTTTAGGTATTTTGCAGCCGAATGAAAACAGTGCTGAGCATTCAGCATGGTTACAATGCATACACTTTTAAAAGAACTAAAAATCATAACAAGGCCAGCATGACCTACTTTTATCAGTGGTTCTCAGCATCTGCCCATGAGACTGTAATAATAAACAGGTGTGTCAAATGCACTGTTGCTGTGAGACACATACTCTGACTTTATAATATTTTTTAATCTTCCCCTGTATCTTTATTGCTTGTTGGCCTTTTAGCTGAGATCCACTGTAGTTCTTCTGTACGCTCAAGCCTTTCCTGACATTCTCTTTAAAGACTCAATGTGAGTTTATGTTTGTGATGCTCAGATCATTTGCTGCCTTTTATATTACAAACAAAGATTACAACTACAAGGCCTAACAAAGTAAAACACTGTTCGATGTGCCCTGGTCCTGATATAAATATGGTACTTTGAACTAGCTCATGAAATGAAAACAGGTCATCGCTAATTCTATCACAAAACACATCCATAATGCAAGTCGCATCTCATTGAGGCCCAGTGCGAGTACCAAGTCCTGTGTCTCAGCGCCTCCACAAAGAAAGAGGCTTTGTCCCTGCACCTCCGCCAAATAATGATGCCAATAGACTCAATCTCTCTCATTCAATGCCTGTCCCAGAACAAGCTCTGTTATCGAACAGTGCTGCACCATAATTAAGGCCTTGGTAGCTGCCTGAATATGTCTCGTTAAAAAGAAGCTCTTCATCCAACAGGCAAGATGAACACGGAGGGAAAACAGGATTAATGAGTTTCCTATTCCGCGAGAATACCTCAACATAGAGTTCATATGCCTCTAACAAAAGTGGGATCTCAGTCAACAAATGGTTTCCAGTGGCTGGCTCCATTAACGCTACTCCATCTGGTCTGCTTGTGTGAGAAACGTGCCATTTGGCCATCTTTAATAAAAAGGTGCTTTGAATGAATGATGTTGTGTGACAAACCAGGAAAGAGCTTAAGGGGTATGGAACTGCTGATTTTGGCACGAACAAAAACAAAAAGCCTGCCGGTTTGACGACTTTCAGTTATATGAAACAGAGACAGAATGGTGGTTTGCATGTACACAAAGTACCAAAAGCAAACAGAAATTCTATGTGGACAACATGCAAATGTAAGAAGGGCATAGTTCATGCAAATTGCTAAAGATAGTGGGACTGTACACCTACCTTTTATGACTCGGCTCTTTTACCTGCGGTGAAAAACATGATGTCAGCACAGGCAATAATAATGAAGAAGATTTAGCTACAACATCACTGTCTGGCTGGAAACTAGCAAAACATAGGATAGGATCTACATTTCCAAAGTAATAATAAAAATTCTAAAGATCCCTAAAAGCCCTTGAACCTGCTAAATGTTCTGACTATTGAGGATGTGCCCGACTGAATACGTAAATAGAAAGAATGGGGTTTTCCTTTCATTCTTTTGATCGTCCACTGACCCAACCATTATTCGATGTCTGTGGACTGTTGTGCGAGTGGGGGCCCACTGGAGGAGTCTCCTTAAAGAGGTCTGGGGATACGGACTCAGTCAAAGCTGTCGGCACATGTATCCACTGATTCATTTGCTGTCAAAAGAGCTCATTGTGAAGAGCCGCCACAGGAGGCTGAGCAGAATGAGCATGGAGATTTCAACTGGAAGGAATGCAAAGGCTCTCTGTGTGATCCACTGCGCAACAATGAAAAGATATCACACTTATGACCCCCTGGATTGACTGTGACCGATTTTAGTTGGTAAAGTCTATTTAAATTACTGTTATCACTGTCTCGGGCATACCACAGACCGAAACATTCCTCCATCCTATGCTATGATATACACCTAAATTCAATTTAGCAAAATTCATCCAAATGTGACAAATTTTGTACTTCACCTCTTCAGTATCTTCTTCATCAGTATCAGCATCAGCAGCTTTGTTCACCCTTAGAACCTCCTGCTCTAAGTGAACACCGCTGCTGCTAACTGTCTTTGATCTGTAGAACCTGATGTTCCCAGGAGCCACCAAATCATTAGAGTGCTCATTCTGGTGATTGTCCCCATTAGGCTGGTTCACAATGGTAGCAAGGGGTGACTTCTGACGGTGGAGAGGTGACAGAGGGCTTGGTGAGGGAGACTCAGTCACCTCAGGCTCCTCCTGAGTGCTGCCTATCCTTCCTGCATCACGGGAAGGAAGCCTGGTGCTCCTCATCCTCCTCAGCGTAGGAGATGTAGAGATGCGAGCAGGCGCCTGTCTGTCGAACTGGAAGAGAGGTGTGGGCATGGCTTCCACATCCCCCAGCGAGCCATATCTCACTCTAGATGGAGTCCTGAACAGCTCGATCCGCATCAGGAACGGATTGCTGGTTTGCGTCCCTTGGTCCACGACAGGCTCATGAGATGTTTGGGTGTAAGCATCCACAGTTTTAGCCATGTCCTCATCATGCCATTCGATGTAGGTCCAGTTCAGTGTTTTGCCCATATGCTTTCCGTTTTCTTTCATATGCTCATGATTTAAATCATTCATCTTGTGCAAAGCAGCATTATATCACTGAAGGGCTGAAAGGGAAGAGGAGGGTTGGTTCACTTTGAAGCCATGTGGGAGGAGAAAAAACCTCTGGGGGGAAAAAAGAGGATAAAGTGAATTAGACTGGGTTAGGGGATTTATTGATTGATTGACTGATTGATTGGCTGATTGATTGATTGAAGTTAAACTGACTGTTTATTTAAACCCATCAGAGTAACCTCCTACAGGAAGTAAATGCTCAAGACAAGTATGTTAATGGAGATAGATTACCCAGAGAAGCTCGACTCGTTTACACAGAAAAACAAGAGAGCTGCTTAATGCACTCAGTCCAGCCAAGGGTTTGACAGGAATGTTTTAGTGAAATGTCACAGTGTGGGAGACTCAGGCTGGGGAATACAGGATGACTTATGCACTGGCTTGGACTGGTGCACCTGATCCCAAAACACCAGCCTGAGGGTACAGGTGCACGAGCAAAGTAACCTGCACATCTGGATATATATGATCAAATTTCCCTTCTGTTTTAGCCTAATGCTAATTACAACTCTTTTATTACTCTTTTTAACACTGCACCTGTTTATCATTATTATTATTATTATTATTATTATTGTCACAAAAATTATTTTATTTTGCTGACCTTGAAGAAATAAAAAAAATGTTGAAAAGCATAAAGCCTTAAATGCCTTTATTACTAAAAAAAAATGTAGTATTAATATATTTAGTTTGAAAGTATCCTGGTTACTCACATGCTATTCCATGTCTCAGTCCTGTCCATGAAGCGGTGTGTGTGGCTGTAGGTTTCCCTGCTGCTCTTTTCCCTCCCAGCAAACAACAGTGAAAAATCATGAGGTCAGAAATAGGTCATATTCTGTCATTTCATTTCATAATAACAGTTTTTTTTACGTGTCTTCGGTGGTTTAAAGTCTTTTTCACTAAGAAATAAGATAAGAAACAGTTCCCTTCCCTAAATCCAGCCGTTACCGCACAGGAGATGAAACCCAGCTGCCTTGTTGATATGTGAGGAAAGTGCGCTCGGATCTGTGGGCGGAGCTACAGGAGCCGCTCCCCACCCTCCGGAAGCGCACCTTAAAATAACCAGGCATTAGAACAGAAAGCCCCTTTTTCTTTTCTTTCTTTCTTTCTTTTTTTCCCAAGGAATTGTCCTGTTCTGCTGTTTTGCGTGTGTATGAAGTGTGATTTTACCTCGGGGACACATCATACACCGGATCAAGTTTCCTTTGTGTCGTGACCTTAAAGATCTAAATGTGACAATCCCCAAATTCCTGCCCTGAACACACAAAAGGAGGACCTGGCTCGGTTATAACACCTGGAATTCAGTCTAACTCTAATAAACAAAACAAGATT
>JAQMYF010000004.1:26111056-26139471 GCA_030014195.1 Neosilurus mollespiculum
ATATATAGGTGAGCTCAGCAGCACCAAAAGTCAGCTAAACTGGATGACTGTAAGATCCTTTTCTTGGTGAATAAAAACCCATTCACAACATCCATGCAATTAAAGAAGGTTAACCTCAAGATCCAAACCATTGGGAGCACTTAAGAACAGAAAGGGCAGATTAGACTTTCCTAGAAAGCCTGCCCAGCTCTAAATTCTGAGGTATATAGAGATATACTTTCTGCTCAGGTTCAGTCAAATACTACAAAATTATTAGCAAGGCACTTCACAGTGAATATGGATAATGACCCAAAACATACAAAGCAACCTAACAGCTTTTTAGTGCAAAGAAATATAATGTTCTTTAATGGTTGATTTAGTCATCTCAGCAGGTTCTCAAGCAGCAAGAGTGGGCAGCTACTGTAAAGGCCCGGCAAAGCACTTTAAGCTCTGCATTTGGTGGAACTCTGCATTTGCTGATGTCCATGGGATGTCTATTTCTCACCATGTGAGCAGGAAGTGCCTCACAGTTTATTGGTAATGATTATGATGATATTCGACACTTTGGCACTTTGGTACAGGATCAATGTCTGGCCACAGAACAATCTTGGCTGTACTCCTCTTAGGTGGTTCATGATGATGTTGCTGATGTTAAATGTACTAAGTGATTTTTGATATCATTAAAGGTGTTGAAGAAGTCATACAATTTATTCGTTTCCCTCTTTTTCAAATTACCATTTTTACCAATGGTAAAAACTCATAACTTGGCACGCACATGTCACTGTAAGGAACAGAGGCTTGGCTGTTGGTGTGGCCTTGTAGCTTTATAACACCACCATATAGCATAAGTCTTGTTCTTGGCATATAGTTTCACATACATGCATGTTTCACATCGTGTTGGCCACGTCCACCAGGAAGTGAGGTATTTTCTGACATAGATTACGTTTTGACATACCCCTCCTAGACAGTTCATTAAATTCATGCTGTATTTGGTAGACATGTTGACACATTGAATTTATATGTCTCACCACACAAACAGGAAGTGCACCGTAAGGTATTCATGCATTGCTCAATACAGCTCAAGCTTCACAAGTTATGATGGTTATGATTATATCCACATGCCCAGAATGACATCCTGAGTTCAGGTCACAGAAAGAGTGTCTTTCCCCCCAGTATCAGCCATATTCTAGATAATTCATTGGATTCATATCAGATTTGCTGTAGTTACTGTTTATCTTGGTTAAAATTATATCAGCATGCCCACAGTGACTCTGTGTCAAAGCCATCAATTGCATGACATCAAACCACAGCGGTCTGAAGCCATCTTCACAGTCTGTATATGGGGCATAAAATGATTTTAATGAGTTCCACATGCCGAGAGTGATTCTGTTATAGCACCACCATCTGCCATATCCAATAAATCAATCCATTTGCCAAACCGCTTAATTTTACTAGGGCTGCAGTGAGGCTGGTGCCTATCTCAGCCAACTTTGAGCAAAGGCAGGGTACACTCTGAACATGTCACCAATCAATCAAAGGTCCAACACACATACAACCATTCACACACACAACTAGGGGCAGTTTGGAACAGTCAATAAACCTAATATGCACGTCTTTGTAATATGGAAGGAAACCCACATGCCAGGGGGAAAACCCATGCAAGCAGGTGGACAAACATGCAAACTCCACACAGAAACGACCTCGCTGAGCCTAGGATCCAAACCCAGGGCATGCTTGCTGAGAGGCAGATGTGCTATCAACTACACCACTGTGTCGTCCCTACCTTGGATATATTACTCTGAGATGATTTATCAAATTCATGGTAGATTTGCTACAGTTACTAGTGATGATGGTTATAGTGATATGTCCGTGTCCACACTGTGGTATAGCGTCACTTATTATGCAAGAATCCAGGTACTAAGTTGTTTAAAAAGTTAAAACATAATAGGCCTACACAGTGTTAGTGGAATATGTTGGTGGAATCTGGGACCAGTACTGAATTGATTTTATAGTTAAAGCACTCACTTCATCACTCACTTGCCAAACCACTTAATCCTATTAGGGTCGCAGGGAGGCTGGAGCCTACCTCAGCCGACACTGGGCGGGTACACCATAAACAGCTCATCAGACCATTGTAGTGTGCAATTCTGTGTGGAGTTTGTATGTTCTCCCCATGCCTGTGTGGGTTTCCTCCGGGTACATCGGTTTCCTCCTTCAGTTTAAAGCACATTAGGCTAATCAGCTGTTCCAAATTGCCCCTAGTTGTGGATAAATATAGCACTGACTCATTCATTTGTGAACAGCTTAATCCTACTCGGATCACGGGAAGGCCGGAGTCTACCTCAGCTGACACTGGTTGAAGGTGGGGTACACCCTAAACAGCATGCCAGACCATCCCAGGGCCAACACAGACACTCACACACTAACCCACTCACACAGTCATTCACACTCGCGTTTCTGTGTGGAGTTTGCATGTTCGCCCCTGCTTGTGTGGGTTTCCTCTGGGTACTCTGGTTTCCTCCTACATTCCAAAGACATGCACATTAGGCAAACTGGCTGTTCCAAATCGTCCCTAGGTGTGGGTAGTTAAAGCACTCACTCACTCATTTGTTGAACTGCTTAATCCTATTCGGATCACAGGGAGACTGGAGTGCTTAGACAACACTGGGTGAAGGCAGGCGACACCCTGATGAACTTGCCAGACTATGCCAAGGCAACACACACACACACAAAAACAAAAAAACATTCACACTCACATTCTCACTCAGCTTGAAACAGCCAGTTAGACTAATGTGCATGTCTTTGAACTGTGGGAGGAAACCAGAGTACCTGGAGGGAACCCACACTCGCATCCACACCCTGGGTTCGAGTCCCTGGGTTTGAGTCCCAGGCTCGGCTCGGCTCGGGCGTTTTTGTGTGGAGTTTGCATGTGCTTGTGTGGGTTTCCTTCGGGTACTCTTGTTTCCTCCTACAGTCCATATACATGCACATTAGGCTGATTGGCTGTTCCAAATTGTCCCTAGGTGTGGGTAGTTAAAGCACTCACTCACTCATTTGCTGAACTGCTTAATCCTATTCGGATCACAGGGAGACTGGAGTGTTTAGACAACACTGGGTGAAGGCAGGCGACACCTTGATGAACTTGCCAGACTATGCCAAGGCAACACACACACACAAAACATTCTCACTCAATTTGAAACAGCCAGTTAGACTAATGTGCATGTCTTTGAACTGTGGGAGGAAACCAGAGTACCAGGAGGGAACCCACACTCGCTTCCACACCCTGGGTTCGAGTCCCAGGCTCGGCTCGGGCGTTTTTGTGTGGAGTTTGCATGTGCTTGTGTGGGTTTCCTTCGGGTACTCCGGTTTCCTCCTACAGTCCAAACACATGCACATTAGGCTGATTGGCTGTTCCAGATTGCCCCAGGGGTGGATAAGTAAAGCAGTGGCCTGTAAGAGTAAAAAGTTGAAGAAAATACGAAGGGGGGAGCAGAAAGAAATGAACCCTGCAGTACAGTTAGAGCTGATCATCACTTCCTCTATGACCCAGCAGAGCCTGTGTTCTACCAAACCCTGAAAAGTGCGTCTCCTCCCCCAGAGTGCACAGAGAGAGAAACACGCCTCGTCTGTGTCACAGGAAGGAGTTTCAAACCTCAAGAATAACGTCAGAAGAACAGAGTAGTGAGTCGTCAGGACGGGAGTGTGTGTAACCAGGACCCGCCGTGTTTCAGGAGCATGTTTCCCTGTCGTCCAGCTCAGATTCCCGTTTGGATGCAGGGGTTTTGAGAAGGGCAGGAGCGCTGGGTGCACAGCCGAGGAGCGCGCACTGAACCCGGCCTGCACAGGCGGAGTCACTCCCGTTTCACACGAGAAGCATGTCAGAGCCCAGGTCCAGCTTCCTCCATATCGGAGACATCGTGTCTCTGTACGCAGAGGGCACTGTCAATGGATTTATCAGCACTTTGGGGTGAGTTCTTTTGCACGCACTGCATGTTTGGACAGTGTGTGTGTGTGTGTGAGATCAAACACCAGTGTGCTACATGACTCGAGCTGAGTGCGGAATAAGGAAGTCATTGTGGGCCTGTATGAGTGACAGACAAACTGATTGACCGACTCAGTAAAGCGATCCGACAAAATAAAACCCACTAAACACGCAAATCACGCAACAGGAATTCAAACTAGGGATTTGTTTACAGCCTCCCGCTTCTGTAGCGAGTAATAAAGCAGCTCTTCACTTGATTTCTTCATGCAAACTTTAGGTTACACGTGAACTAACAGCTGCAGCTTCAAGTCTGACTCCCTGCTGTCACACAGTGAGCTACAAAATAACACTTCAGATTTCTTCAACCTGGGGAGAGAGAAACACTTACACTTCTCATAAAAAGACTGTTACACCAGTGTTTCCAAAAGGGTAACTGGTATCATCTCGTCTCATATCCCGAACTGCTTAATCCTACCAGGGGAGGATGGCGTAGTGGTTAAGGTGATGGGTTACTGATCCCTACTGTCACCACTGTTAGGCCCTTGAGCAAGGCCCTTAACCCTCAGTTGTAAGACGCTCTGGATAAGAGCGTCTGCCAATTGATGTTAATGTATTGGAGGATGGGGTCTATCAAAGCTGACGTTGGGTAAAGACAGGATACACCCTGACCAGACCATTGCAGGGCAACACACACACACACACACACACACACACACATGCACGCACATGCACGCACAACTGTTCACGTTCACACTCACACTCAGAAACGCCTCAACTCCTGGGACTCAAACCCAGGGCCTTCTTGCTGTGAGGCGAATGTTCTAATCACAACGCCACTGTGCTTCTCGTGATTGGTATAGTACCACGCTAAGATGTGGATTTGTCAGTAGTACTGTAATGGATGTAAAGATTCTGGGAATCTTTCAGTTAACTGTTGAATGATTAATAAGGTCGGAAAAGTACTGATTCCTGCCCTACAAAACACTGCACTGGCAATACTCGAAAAAAATCCGCTTACAGTCATTATAGGCAAGCTGAAGCGTATACAAGCTTGCTTTTTTAAAATCAGCCCAACAATACATTATATCAGAGATTTAAAAATATATATATATCTTTTTTATAATAAAGACCTGTTTTAGTGCACAAATCCAGAAGTAATGTCCTGATCACTTGAAGCCTGTTTGAGGGGTGCTGCTCATTTTTATTTGTCATGTCTCACACTTTAGATAAGAAGTCACTTTCCACTTTGCAGGTTGCAGCATGAATGCAACACTTGCACGGACTAACTGTGGCTTCAGTGGAATGTAGTGGCTTCAGTGTCTTCAGCACTTGTTTGCTGGATGAACGTCAAAGTCCTGTGTGTATTTTGGGTTTTGATTTGAATCATCAGACACATTTTGACACCTTCTCCTCCCTTCCCCTGAACAGCTGATTACCTGACATGTTTAATGTTGAAGTTACAAGTAATGCTGGGATCAGACGACACCAATGTTAGCCCAGATTTCACATGATTCTGTCCTGGCTGACAAATTTCCAGCATTGGGCCTGAATATGAACATCAGGTGTGATCAACGGGCCTTGTAGTGTGACTGTCTCCATGGCACCCACCCTGATGAGAGAAGTCGAGCATGGCAGGATATTTAGTATTTTCTCACCACGTTTGACAACTTCTACAATGTGTTCATTGACATTCCTTCTACGGTTTCCTGACCCTCCTCCCCGAGGATGATTAAAGTAATTGGTTGGGGTCAAACTTGTGTTGCCGGTCTCCTGATCAAGACCCAGCAAGAATTTATGGCTGGTTAAGATTGCTTAATCTGACATAGTGACCATATTGAATAATTAATAAGACAATGGCTCCTTTAAAATTTAGAGCAGTGAAATCAAAATTGTGATACTTCTGCTGTCTTTATGACTTCATTTTTGTGAAATTTCAAGGCATATATTATGAGAAAATGTTACAAGCAGAATGAATCAGTACCTAATACCAGTAATATTAGCAACCCTCTAGTGTCAGGAGTGTAACCTTCACTCATTTGCTGAACTGCTTAATCCTACTAGACCTGTGGAGGGTCACGGGGAGGCTGCACCTATGGCAGGATGCACCCTCAACAGCTCGCCAGACCATTGCAGGGCCAACACATACACAACCGTTTGCACTAGCATCCTCACCAAGAGGCAAAAAAGAACAGCCAGTCAGCCTAATGTGCATGTCTTTGGACTGTGGAAGGAAACTGGAGTTCCCAGAGGAAACCCACATAAGCACGGGGAGAACATGTAAACTCCACAAAGAAACGCTTGAGCCCGGGAACCCAGGACCTTCTTGCTGAAAGGCGAACGTGATAACCACTACACCACCGGGCTGCCCAGGAGTGTAACACACTTCATTAATTCACTCATTACTTTCTGTTGTAATGCCCTACTTTCTATGTTTTTGTGGGTTTTTCTGCATGTGGTATATGGTAGCCTGTTAGTCACCTTGAAACGAGCTTTATCCTGCTGAATGTTTCTACACCCCCCATATATTTTTATGTCAGAAATGTAACAGTTTTAGCACCATTATCTCTATGCAAATGTTCCAGAAACAGGCCAGATTTTTTTGTAGTTTTTTTTTTCTACCCAAATATATTGTGTAGTCTGATCATCAGGAAAACTGGCAGCTATTCCTTTCACATAGTTAACACTACATGTCTAAATCATCTCACACTTGCCTTGTACAGACACTATTTCATAAGCTAGCAGAATAAAGTCATAGAAAAACCTAAATGTAAATAGAATACAGATAAAACGATGGCCATATTTTCACCCAATTCTGATAACTCTTGCTTTCAATTTTAAGGCCATGAATCCCATTAGCATCTAATATATGGACTGGTAACAAGCCATGGTCTGGGCCAGAAAGTAATTTACTTAAAATGTATTTGTGTAAGGTTTTTAACAGTAAAAATAAAACATGGATGTATATTTACATGCTTAATGAACAAGTCAGAAGCAAACAATAGAACGAACAGAACCTTGGGCAACAATATGAGGAAGAATCCTTTAGAGGAACCAGACTCAAATGGGAATCTGTCCTTTTTTACAGCTGCATACTATAAACTCAGACAGTATTGTATTGATTGTTATAGTTTTTAGGACTATAGTAACAGTTCGTAGGTATTAGTTGATAATGTCCTGGTGAGATTATCCCTGAAGAAAGAGTGCAACCTGAGCTTGAGCTGTTTTTCAGAAGAGCTGTTTTTGGGTGGGATCAACTGCATCAGGGTATCTGCTGCTACTGTATACTTAATGTACATTTTGTGATTGCGTTCATCGTGAAAAATACATAAATAGATCTAACTGACCTATTGGGCATCATTCATGAATATCCTCTTAAGTTTTCATAAATATGCTCTTAAGAAAAATCTATGCTGGATTCATGACGTGTTCTTAAACCTGGAGTGTGTTTTTAGATTGCTGAATCCCATTGTCTTTGTGAATTGAAAGTATGTGCCTGTTGCTGTAATTAGCATAGATGAATGCCCCCTAAATCCCCATTACTACTGCTGAAGTAGAAATGCTGCTGCAGGATATAAATTCCAGATTAGATATTATATTCAGTAGCGTGAATGGTAGATGTAAAGCTGCGGATAAGAGTGAAGCCTGGCACACAGTGAACGCACAGTGAACGCCCAGAGAACGCGCAGTGAAAGTGCACCACTGAGGAAATAAAGCAAAAAGTGGTCTGACCTGAAATCAAAGAGCAAAAAACCTATCAAACATGTATGAGATGCTAGCCACTATAGGTGGGGTGGTTGGCCCTGAGGTGTCATAGCTGGACCAATGCATCTTGGGTGTGCCCGTGGCAAAGTGCATCAATGCTGACTTGTGTGCCCCCTGCCTGCAGCGTCAAGGTCACATTCTGGAATCAGAAGGTGTTGCTTTGCCTAATTCGGGTTTGATAGAATTTTACTTTACGCACTGAGGTGTTGCAAAATAATATGATGTCAGCTACTGATTTTTTTTTTTTTTAAATAACTTAACTAAAAATATCTATCTATCTATATAATTATTTTAATTATGTTATAAAGCTTCATGCAAATAAATAACACTTGATGCGATATCAATTATGTTCATTGGAAACCATGGCTTATTTAATCAGAGACCAGTTCTTTCAAACGGGCATATTTACTCTTTGTAGAATAAATTACAGCTCATGCACTCAGGCAAGATCACTTTTATTCGCACTGACGAATATCTTATAAGTTGGTTTCGGCAACACAGAGCTTTTTTTCATGGAACTGTGCAACACCGGTACTGCGGGCCTGTACCCGACTCTCCAACCCAGTACCACCACATGTCCAGATATTCACTGTCCTGTGCTTTTTGGCCGGGGACATTTCCGAGGGAGCTTGGAGACTGGGTGGGTATAATATTCTCCATCAAGACATAACTTTGATTCCACATAGACAGGTTTCTGTCTTCATGAATATTGTGTGCACACATGCCTCTATGTCCTTTTACTGGGATTTATAGGGCAGTTACTTGTGCTAATTAAAGCAACTGGCATGCAATTTCAATTTACAAAAACCACTGTAAGATCACACCTGCAAAGTTTTAAAAGTAGACTGGGAGATTTTAGATGGATTGGGATAAGAAGGGCAAAAACTGGTGTTGATAGATTGCTTCGGGTCACCTTCTGTTCAGCAAAATCGTTGGGTGGATGTTTTACTAAGACCGTCAGTATAAAGCTTGTCTAATATGCTAAACTAATATTAGCTACCTGAAAGGATCTTAATGTTGACACTAAATTTTACACCTCATATGTGGAAGTGATTGGATTATATGTAAATGTGAACAGAGATTTTCAACAGTGTTGAGATTTCAAACATAGTAATCTGTTTACTCGGAATGGAATAATCAGGTTCGAAAAATCTTGGTATAAAAAAATTTGATCCACTTTGTCGGAAAGATGGAGCAGAAAGAGGGTGGTGTATGAGTAGTGAAATAACTTCAGTGTGGAAACCATTGTGTTCCTGTGTTTTAGAGAAATTTTACTGCATCATCTGTTTCCGTCGTCATTTGCTGCTGATTTTCTATTTGAGGTAAATCATTTGAAGAGCCTGATGTGACACTTAGAGTATTAATATCAGGGCAGGAAGAGGCCACCCCACACTTGCACACGTGACAGACATCAAGACAACAACGTCTGAGTAGTGGTTAAACAACGATAACCTAAAATTACCACTGAAAAGCGTAGGTCTATTTATAATCACACTCAGACATAAAATGTCATTTTTGTCATTAGGTGGGGAATAAAAAGGATCACTTGCCCATCCATAACATCATCTGCACTGTCCGGCATTCAGTTTACTGTGAAGTATTTTCACTTTGTTGCCTTATTTCTTTTGCTTGCCCAAGAACGCCTAAAAAAAGCCTATTATATACCGCTATTACCTTCCTACAGATATATGGACATTCCCTAAAGCAAGTCTACATGCACCCTGTCTTCAAAAGCCTGTTATTTTGTTTTTCTTAGATTTTCTTCATTTTTAAAGGTATGGATTTAAAAGAGCTAGCAGGCTATCACAATAACTGGGTCATGTGACACACTGGTGGGTCATTTTGACAGAGAGAAAAAGAGACATAGGACAGAGTCTGACCCCCTGGTAGAGCACCGCTAAGCGGTCTGCCTATTACGTGGGACATCCCAAAATGCCCTACTACAGTAAACAAGAAAATTATTCCTAGATCAACAGTGCTGTATAAATGGTTTTATGTATTAAGATTTTGCTGTATGTATGTATGCATTTATTTATTTATTTATTCTGAAGAAATTCTATTCTATGAAATTCTCATAGAAATAAGCCTTTACTATAAGATTGGCTTAGTGAACCAACCTCTGGCATATTGGAACTGAAGACAGCATTCAGAAATGTGATGCATGCCGGATAGGAAAACAGAAAAGCTTTAATAGCCCTGCAACATATGTTCACTCAATCATTAACTTCTCAGAGGCACGCTTGCACTCTTACTCAATCAGCCCTGATACACATCAGGTTGTATCTTAAAGAGGCCAGCTCACCCTTCCCAGAAGCCTCTGCGCTGAGATATCAGTACTTACATGTACAGCATTTGGCAGATGCTCTTATCCAGAGCGACTTACAATTATCATTTTTATACAACTGAGCAATTGAGGGTTAAGGGCCTTGCTTAAGGGCCCAAAATTGGTGATAGTGGGGATTGAACCGCTGACCTTTGGATACTTTGGTAACCCATCGCCTTCACCACTAAACCACAACTACCCTACATTCATAAAATACAGTTACGCTCAAGGGGATCACTAACACTGAATTTATGTAGTTTTTTGCTGCACTGTATACAAAGTAAGCAAGCATGCACCTTATAATTTGTGTTTAATTGCTTATTATGACCTTGCTACATTTCATAAAGTGTCAACGTCTACATTCAGCTCTATTTTTTTAATTATCTAATGGAACTTGGTGTGGTTTTGCATGAACCATGGACAGGAAACGTTGTGACAAACCTCCCTATTTGTTTTGGTGACAATTGGCGTCATGTTAGCTATAGATATGTTTGGCATGGTCGGACCATTGAAGTCAAGCTCCATGTCTATGGAGCTCTGCTCAGGAACTCCCGTTAATAAAACTATTAGTGACACATACTTCTACAGTTCAACTTTGTTGGTGGTGTTAGTGTATGTGACCATTAAATGGATTTTGCAGTGTGTTGGTAGCTTGATGACGTTAGCAAAATTAATGTTGCTGCATTGCTGGTTAGCTGTTTTCGTCAGTTTTTAATAGGAGTGGTTAGTAGTTTAAACTGATGATTGTGTTCAGGAAAGTTTTTTTTAAAAAAAGATGGTATATGATGGGGAATTCTGTGAAGTTAGAAAAGGTCGAATAAGTACAATATAATAATACAGCAAAATGAACCTGTTCGAATTAGACAAACGAGGTGGAAAGACTGTTTAGACGAGTGACAGCACACGGTCTTGTTATTGAAAGATATGGGGTTGGGCATTAGTTCCTGTGTAATTTATTCTATCGTTCTACAAGTTCCCAGCAAACTCCAGCATCACTCAAGAATTATCAGAAATACATGTTTAAACTGGCTGCCAATATGCATATCTTTTGTTTGCTGTACCACAATAATCTTAACACCACATTCCTACTGCGACGTTTTCCCACGTGACAGTTTCCAGAACTCAGACCTTGGCTAACCTCCACCTCTGCTCTTAGTTATTTAGTTTAATGCATTTCAGTCTACAGCCTACAACATTCAGATTTTTATTCATTCACTTTGCAAACCGCTTATTCCTACTAGGGGCACAGGGAGGCTGAAGCCTATCTTATCCGACACTGGGCAACAGTGAGGTGCATCCTGAACAGCTTGCCTGCTCATTGCAGGGCCAACACGCACTATTCTCACTCACACCTATAGGCAAACTGGAACAGACCAGTAACGTAATATGCATGTCTTTGGACTCTGGAAGGAACCTGGTGGACCCTGAAGAAGCTCCACATAGAAATGCCCTCGCAGAGCCTGGTACACAAACCCAGGACCTTCTTGCTGTGAAGTGCTAACCACTACACCATCGTGCTGCGCTGCTCTGTCTTCTTACAAGTAAACAATCATTCGAAGGGGTGTGTATAGTACACATAACACATAAATAGTTTTATGAGGCGATATTGTGGATACCGCCTGTACCATAGAAGACATTAGATAATTGTCCCAACTGATGGCAAAAAAAAAATTACAGTTTGCATCAGTAATGACAATTGGTATTCTAAAAATTAAATGTAGTACAAATTTTCTGACAAACAGGAAGTGTTGGACAGAAGTTTTGGATCAGCTATGCAAGCAAAGTTCCTCTGAGAGTGTAGGAGGTGGAAAGATTTGCCTCACTTTCAACACCTACATGCATGTTCACCACTGCAGTCGAGCTCCTCACTTTTAAATATTATATTTTTGCAATATTTACAGGTTTTAATGTTAAACAGGTGAACGTGCGGGTTTGGGGGTTTGAAAATGGCATCTCTGTAGGTTTAGGAGGGTACTGATTTGTATACCCTCAGTATCTACCAGACTGAATTGTAATGTAGGTTACGCTGACATGCTTTGCTGCCACTTTTAATGTGGCGCATTAAAGTTGGTTTTATATTTGGGGCATTAATGCACAAATCAGGATTTTCTCTTTTATTTTTAAAGAATAAAACACATAATGGGCTGCAATATGGGCTTAAACCCTGAACAATACTGTTGTTAAAATATACAATTAAATATCTCTTTGTTTGTTCCTGTTTTCCTGTCACTGAACCTATTCGGTTAGACCCACACTTCATCAGCACTTTATAGTTAAAGCCGAATTAAGGAAGCATCTAAAGAGTGCATGATATCAGCAACAGTTTAAGATTCTAACAGGAGTATTTAATGTAACTTACTTCACAGTGTAGATAAGATATAGATTCAGTACTCATTACAAGTAATTTAATGTAACTTACTTCACAGTGTAGATAAGATATTGCAGTATTTGGATACAATATAGATTCAGTACTGATTACAAGTACAGTACTACACAGAGGTGTTTATAGAAATAAAATCATTACATATGCAACAATAATCACAATTAAATCCAGAGATTTCCACATTTTGAAAACTCACTAACTAGACAAACATATTGTAAGAGCACTGTGGCACTTCATTTATTTATTTAATTACTTATAGCTTAGTCATGATCATTAAGGATTTATTGAGTGATTGGACATAAATTCATTGTGCCGTTTAAATCCCAGGATTCATCTTTGCAACTACAGCAAAATGATTTTGAAATAATTTTTATTGGATTTTCTTGTGCAGACAAAATTTTAAGCGCAATGTACTATATTCCATTGTTTTTAATAAAGACAAATTTCAGTTTGATATTTTATTGATTTAAAAAACAAATATTTCCCTTTGGATAAAATGGGTAAGATAGTATGTACACTTCACCCTCGATTTCCCGGATTATAAGGGGGGATAGGCTGTCCGGGAACCTCAAAAGTCTGGCAATCGCTAATGTCCGATGTCCCTACCCTTCCCCAGACATTTACCATAATCATTCCAGCAATCACCATTATTCAGCAGCAGTCCCAGACTTTTACAACACTTATGCGACACTCAATACAAAAAAATTGTGTTTCCACAAACTTAAGGAGCGAATCAGCACATTCTTTTATTACATTCATTTTAAATGTGGGTTCTGGCTCGTCGTCACTGTACTTACGTTTTCTTTCACTTAGCTCTCCCGTCCCTGATGCCACTATCTGTTCTTTGGACTTTATTTCGTGCCCCTCTGCTGCTTCATTTTCGTCCATCCACTCCGACGGGAATGGGCTGGACAGGAGGGAAGTTGGAAAATCATGACAGACCCGGACTTCCATCATCGATTCCTGGACTTGTCCGAGCATTTTTCCGGCAGTACTAAATAATGTCCGGCGCCCATTTTGGTGGGGGCTATATGCTAGAGCACGATGTGCATTCACGGATATAGAACATAGATAAATGATTACTCTATGAAATTATTAGATATATAAAAACTTGCATTTACTTTCTATGTTTTGGACCTGGGCGTTTGGCACATTGAATGTACTTCCACATTATTTATTGAGTTTATCTGCAGTGGACTTCAATACGGTCATGTGACCAGGCATTGCCCCTGGTTACAACAGCCTGTTCCTATACTGGAGGCCACACAAACAGTTTACCACGCCAAAGGACTCAGTCTGACGTAATAGCTCTCTCTAATTACTTTCATAGTCTTCCCCTCGCTGCACAGCAGAGATACCTTCAGAAATTAGCTTTGTGTTACGGAATTGACCCTTACAAACATGAAGCACATCCGAGTGCAGACTGCAGTCTGCAGACCGGGCAGTCCGAAATTTGTGCAAAGAAACACAAAATTTATCTCAATAATGTCTGCGTTTTGGCTGTTTATACAACGTGTTAACATTTTTTCATGAAAAGCGTCTTACGGTGGCCTTCTTGGAAAATGGCCGCCATATTGGAATTTCACGTGGCTAGCACTTTTTTCTTAAAGTCTATCCAACAATGAGTATTTCTGCCAAATTTCATTCTTGTATCATCAAATGAACGATTGTTTGGGTTATCTGCTCCACTAGATTCTGTCTGCTCCCAGTGACCATAAGAAAATGGGAGGGTCTGTCATTTCGATTTAAGCATTATTCACCCATGATAACGTTTATTAACCCAGAGATAGCAGACCAATCAGATCATGCCATCCCAGTGTATTATAAACTATAATACCATGTATTCTTTTCCCTTCCAGTGGATTTTGGAGGATTGCTTTTGCTTTGAGTCACTTGTGGCTTCACTGCCATTGAGAAGTCAGAGATACTATGACTATTAGGAAACTAATGGTCAGTGTCTGGCCCACGTTTCTTTATCAGAGCTTTGCAGAAATGACAGACTTCCTCTGGCATATAAGTGTGTTGAGGGAATTGTGTAGTTTCGTTTAACAAGGCTCAGCTGTATGGAGAGATTAGAAAGCATACCATCACAGTCTGTCTCCTTGACTTGTTCAGCACATATACTAAGTCATCATTTATTTATTTGTATCCCTGATATCCATATTCTGGCACTATAGTCAACTGAACAACTAAAGCAAATTGCCTGGGGGTGTCTCTGTGACTCTCTGTGTGAGAGATTCTCCATGAATGGACAGTTTGTGAACAATACTCTCTTGGTTCTCTTTTTGAAAAAGATGAAAGGTTTTTTGACTAAGCATTATGAACAGTTCTTGGGAAGGATTCAGGCTGTGTTTGCTTTGATTCTTTGTTTTTGTCTTATTTAATGACCATTCTTACTTATCCAACAAAGCTGAAGTGTTTAAACTTGTTACGCATGGTAATCACATTTGATATTCCTCATCTCTGATTACTTGCAGAAATATTGTTGCAGTAAAAGATAATAATTTGAAATGACTAAGTACAATGTGATACAAGTCTGGGCCGTGTCACTGGCCTGGTTTTTCTATACTTTGGAAAGACCAGAAAATCGGCACATGTCCCAACAGAAAAGCTTCTGTGTTATTATTGCCAGGAGATTGTGAGCTCAGGTTCAAAATTTTACTGCAAGAATCCATTTACATCTGCTCATTTTATGTGTAGTATTTGAATTATATATGAATGCACCAGCAAGTTTTAGCATTAAAACCACTTGGTATCTGTCGTCAAGATGTTCACGGAAGGTTCCATAAGTTTTTTCCTGAAAATATTTGAAAAGTAGCAAGGTGCATTGTTCTACTGGAAAAGGTCAATGCCATTTAAGAAATACTGCTGCCATGAAGGGATGTATTTGGTTTGCAACACTGTTTAGCTATGTAGTATGTGTGAAACTAACATCCACATGAATTTCAAGGTCGAAGGTTTCCCAGCAGAGCATTGTCCAGAGTAAAACACAATCTTCCCATAGTGCATCATGGTGCCTTATCTTCCCTGGGTTAGGGCTTCACTTGCACCTGGCTGTCCATATAATGTAAAAAAAACAGGACTTTCAGACCAGGCCACCTTCTTGCACTGCTTCACGGTCCAGTTCTGATGCTCACATGGATTTCATAGGTGCTTTTGTTTGTGGACCTGGGTCAGCCTGGAGCAATCTGACTGATCTGTGGCTACACAGTCTCACATGCAGCAAGTTTAGATGAACTGTACTTTCTAACCAATTTCTGTCTGAGTCAGCATTAGCTTTGATAACAATTTGTGCTACACTAGATGCACTGTGGAATCATAGCAGATGGGCTAGCCTTAGCTCTTAGCATGCATCTGTGAGCCTTTCATGCCCTTGTCACTGGTTGTCCTTCCTTGGACGACTTTGGGAAGGTACCAGTTACTGCATACCAGGAACATCTAATCATACGCTCACTTCCCTGTCACTCGCAGTGATCACCGGCCAATCATCAGCGTCTGTAAGCTCATTTGTACAAAGGGGCGGATAGCGCTTTCCCTCTGGGTGTTAGACCACCTCCAGATATGCATGTGCAGCAGTTCGAAAAAAGGCGGGTGGCAGGCATTGCATGTCAAGGAAGGGCCATGTGCATGTGTATGCCCCTTCCTGGTTGGTGGTGGTCGTGTGATAGGGAAGGTGATACTTGATGTTTGAGAATTGAATATGACTATGGGGAAAAATCCAAAAATTAAACACATGCTAAGTGCTGTTAACACTGTTTGTCCCTGCAGCCTGGTGGATGACAGGTGTGTGGTGCAGCCTGAGGCTGGAGATCTTGCAAATCCACCCAAAAAGTTCAGGGGTAAGTTATGCAGACTTCCTTTAAAGCTTCAGTACAAACTCACAAAACGACTCAAAGTTCAAGTCTGATATTGCTCTTGACTTAAAGCACACTGTGTGCAGGTTTATAGAAGTCCACATACACACCCATTTGGCACAGAGTGACTCGATGGCTCTCAGAGCTTAGCTGTCTATTAAACCCATATTGTTAGTCAGCAAACAATGTTATAATTCTTAATTGTACCATGAGCCTCAAACAATTACTTTAGTGTCTTTGTATGCTGGTCCAGGTAACAAAGCAGATTTTTTTTGTTTTCACTGTGTTTTAAAGGCTTTGGGTTGTTCTTCCTCTGTGTTGTTCAGATTGCCTGTTTAAGGTATGTCCTATGAACCGGTACTCTGCGCAGAAGCAGTTTTGGAAAGCCAAACATGGAAAGCAAGCAACTAACCCAGAGGAGGATCTCTTTAAGAAATTGCAGGTACTTGCTATTCTGTCCAGGCTATTTACATTGGGTTTTATTGTGTTAGTGTAATACGTAGAGTTCATTGTTCAGGAAGTACACAAATAATAATATGAACAATCATATGATACTAAATGCACCCATCTTGAATATGTGTAGTTGCAAAAAGCAAATGAAATCCAAGACTTTAAAGCATTTTTTAATGCATTTAGTGCCCAAACATGCTCTTCTGTAGACTGTTAAAAGTGCATTAAAAAAAAAAAAAGATGGCCCACAGACTTGTGAGCTTGTAAACTCACTTCATAGATCTACACAAACAGTATGATGACGGATCATCACACGGCGACACCATTCTCCTTCAATGAGGCCTTGTTTATTAGCCAGCAGCAGCCAGCTACTGAAGATTGCTATTAATTTACTGTAGTAATAATTTGGTAGCATGTACAGATCTTACAAACTGTAGCACCTGAGGTCAGTCACAAAAACAGCACTGCAAGATCTAAATGACGCATGAAACAGATGATGATAAAAGACAAACTGTTAAAGGAGGGAGGTTGTGCTCTTTTACTCTAGTGTTCAGTTGCAGTCATGTGATCTGTACAATATTGTGTCTTGTTTTCATAAAGCTGCTTTGATACTTAGGAGACCTGTGTAATGTCAGTAGATGTGATTGTATCTTTTGGTTTGGGCTACATAGAGTATTAAGTAGCATGTCAGTACAGTACTTGTGTCTATACTATTTAGGCATCGTGTTTCGTGTTCCTTTGTGGCCGCAGCCCTGAATTCAGTGCAGTGCAACGTTATTACAATTTCTACAGAAAGCAGTTTGCAGTAACATGTTACTAATAAAATTCTTCATTCATGGAGGAGTGCCAAAATTCAAAACCTTACATAATAAATACAGGGTGACCAAAAAACATCCCAAATTTCAAAGATAAATGAAATAAAAATGAGTGCAGATAATGATATATAAAAACTGTATTGAATGAGGTTTCATGTTTGCAAATCATCATTTAATTACCTTTTAACCATTTTTTAAAATGTGGGAGTTTTTTTTGGTGACCCTGTATTAGTTAAGAAAAACTGTTAAGTTAAAGGGTCATTCCTTGTCGAATCATCAGATTATCAGAAAATTCCATGAGTCTCAGAATGCATTTGAATCATAAAAAAAGCTTAATCCAAAAATTTCAGCAAGACAATTATTGAAGATTTGACAGCAATTTGAATTTTAAAAAACTTTCAAATTTAATTTTCTGGTGATTTTTGTCACCACAAGTTAAAATGACATTTTCAATGCTATATAAATGAGCTAAACAGGCAATATATTATGCACACCCCTTGCGTATGTTAGGTTTGACAGACATAATAGTATGCGTTTTTTAAACTTCAGTTTTTCGAAAACAAATTGATGCCTGCCCTGTAAAACCTTAAATCTAAACTACAAATGTTTGTGGTATCAATATATATCTTCCAACCTGTAATCTTGCCATTAAAAAGTCAATGATAACACCTCCACGTGAGTCTGACAGACGTCCTAATGTAACCATTGGGTAATTTGAAATCAATTTCTTTAAATTAGTAGTAAATTAGGCTTTACTGTGAATATAGTTTCCAACATTTTCTAATATCTATTTATATATACTTTATACTGCAAAATTTAATAATATATACTTCATGCTGCTAAATACTCTTGGTGTATTTAGGTGTCCAAAACGGACATATTTGGGATGTTACAAAATCGGACCTCAAAACCGGGTATTTTTTCAACTTCTATTTCACTTGTAAATAAAATTATTCAACAAATCTAATTGATACTGCCCATGCTGTGTCTTTGTTCAATAACCAGCATGAATTCAAAAGAAAATATACAATTTCGTATATATAATTATATCATACATGTTATGCACATTGTGACTCAAATCCTAAACTGTTCATGACAAGATCATGAAACTTCACATATCGTTAGAACAACATGCAGACAGTTCACTTTTTCTGTCATGTTCAGGTTGAGATGAACCATTACTGAGCTTTAATTTCCTAAAAATTATTATTATTTTTTTCATTATGAACCCTTTTCGAAGCCCATAGAATATAGGTAAACAAGGTTCAGAAAGGTCAGTGCTGATTTCCTCTCATTAACAGACTGGTCTTCTATTTTTATAGATATTTGGTCTCCAACTCTATTAGTGTGCACCATGCAGCTGAACAAACTTTTACACAAGTTTCAAGGAGCTATATCCGTAGGGGTGTAGGTTACGCAGACATAAGGCTTCACGATTCTCTGATCTTGCTGAAATGTTCAGGCTAAGCTCAATTCATGATGTTGATCCAGATATGTATATTTTTGAGGTAAATCTGAGATTAGGTGGTGGATACCATCTGATGATTTGACAAGGATTAATCAGGTTTTAGCTTATTGTCCTTTGTTGACTGTTGTAGTAAAAGAATGGCAGTTTCTCACATGATGGATCTGTGCAGATGCAGGATTTGGAAACTGAAAAAGAATTTTATCTGAGTTTTGTTTTGCTGTGGACTCACACATAATTTGAAATGGGCAATACAAACCATGTGTTGCCCTACTTCCTTCTGATTTAATATCTAACCTGGTTTTCTCTTGCATTACCCAGCATGCAGCAGAACTGGAACAGAAGCAGAATGAGACAGAAAACAAGAAGCTGCTTGGTGAAGTGGTCAAATACAGCCAAGTTATACAGGTGCAGCCCAGCTCTCCTCTTATCAGCTAGTGGTTTAGTTCAGATGACCATGCAAGAACTTTGTTTGTTTGTGCTCCATGGTCAAGGTTTTAGTCTTATTTTCACAGAAAAAGAAACCCGTAACCCTTTGAAAATTTGAGTGTCTTGCTTTCAGAACTTTATTTTTAATTTATACTTGGTTGGCTTGATAAAATAATCAGTGTTATAAAGAGACTTTATAAAAAACTTTATAATTGGACATAACTGTGTTATGACTTTTATAGAGTTCATGAAACATTTACATGTAAATTTTTTTGTGGTATTTTAGCTGCTTCATATTAAAAGCAATAAGTACCTAACAGTGAATAAGCGTCTACCGGCGCTGCTGGAGAAGAACGCCATGCGGGTGTCTCTGGATCCATCTGGAAATGAGGGCTCCTGGTTTTACATCCAACCCTTCTGGAAGCTCCGGAGTGAAGGAGACAATGTAGGGACACCTCTCTCTCTCTTTCTCTCTCTCTCAAACAGCAATACCAAACAGTGTTTCTTTAAAGAAAGGATATTTAAAAAATATATATTTTTGATATTTGATCAAGAAAATGTATCTTACTTATCTGTGTTGGCTGCACTTTGTATGTCAAACTGGACAATATTGAAAATGCTGTTTCCCACTGGCAATTGCAGCATTATACTTTAAATAAACGTCCAATGTATGCATGACTATTCCTTAAAGAGGAATTGAACCGAAAAGTTATAATTATAATTTATATAAATTATAATTTATTTAAAAAGTGCTATTGTTATTACAATCCTTTTCATGAAGGAAAAAGAAAAACAAGTAAAAAAGTGACGTATTATCCATGTAGAAGCAGCTGTAAACTTGAACTATATACCATAAGTTCACGTATGCAAGCAGACGTAAATGTAATGTAATATTATATGCAAAAATGCCTAGCTTTATTTTATTTAGACATTCACTAGTTTATATATGATTTATTAGTTTAATAACTGTATTCTGTAATTTTTGCCATCATCTTGTCTTATTGCATCTGATGTGTTGACTTCCTATTCTCGCGATTTCGCAGTCTTGTGAGAGTATAACTAACTACAAATGGCAGCCTTTTCAAACAGGCTAATGCAAAGTATCACATGCATTTTTACAAATTGCAACTTTGGAAATAAAGTAAAAAGTATCTGATGAAAAAAATGTATACATGTTAACATGAGAGATGGAAGGCTTTCCTTTCATTTTCTTTTAAGTGCATTTCTTTTGCACAGAGATCTGGGCAAACATAAGTGAAAAAGCATGAAATACATGGGTGACTTAAAAAAAAAAAACCTCCCACATTTCAACAGTAAAAGGAAAAAAATTGTTAAAGATAAAATTATAATTTGCCCACATAAAGCTTCATTCAATACAGTTTTTATACATCAGATAGATATATATTTCATTCATAATTTGATTGTCTTTATCCTTTTTTCCTTTCTAAACTATGAAATTTTTCCTTTTTAAATGTTTTCTTTTTAACCTATGGTTTACCTTGTGCAGTCTATAGGCAGTTTGCTTTCTCATTAGTAACATACAGAAAGTATTGCAGACTGAAATACAAAACCTTTATTTCTTCTCTCCTGATCTCTTTATTGAGAAAGATAATCCGTGTGTTGCATCACACCATACTAAAATGCACTGATTGTGCAATTGCAGCCTTAATCAAGTCTCACTCACAGCAGGATATAGGAGTTATAGGAGTTATGTGATATATGTTTTTGAGACAAAATCTGCTCCATATTTTTGTCGATTGTACAAAAACATTCAGAACTGTAGTCTTTAATAGATCTTGTTAATCTGTTTTATTCACATTATATTACCAAATCTTTATTGTTGGATATTTTTGATGTATTATAGGTAGAGTACATGTACATATGTATGTGATAAATTTAACTATAACAGCATGTTTATTTACATTCCAGCCATAGTCTTTTAACCGCAGAATGAATTAAGCTCTTTTTACTTTCCTGCTTTTTCCTCGTCATCTCATCGACCAGTCTGAAGGTACATCAAATGACTGTAGTGCATGGTATGATGTTTGTACATATGCTTATCTAGAGAAGTGTGCAGCATGCCACCCTGCATGTGAAATGTGATTTCACCACTTACTGCAAGGACACGTCTGTTCATGGCCAAGGCCAGACTTTTTGTTTGAAGTTCAGCAGAATTGTTTGTGGAAAGTTTTAGTCATTGCTAATTATAATGCAAAGTTGAGTGCAAAAGTGCAGACTATAAAGTTCTGTACAGTAACAAGACAATAAACTATAATACAAAAAAAATGGTTTTCTCATTTTCTAAATCTGAAGTGAAGAGGGAACGTCTCATCTAGGTAACACCTGATAGTGTTGAAGGTACAGGAGACAGATTCTTGAAAGCTTATGCGAGGAGGATAACATAATTAAACACCATCAATTTTACACGACTTGTCCATCCGTATGTATTCTGATTCTGATTGGCTGATGTTCATTGCAATGCTGATTCGCTGTTCTCTCTTTGGCAGGAACTTGACTTGTGCTGACATCCAGGAATGTGTTAAAAAAAAGTTTTAGTATTTAAGTAATACTTTTCATTTTTTATTTCTACCGCAACATCATACAAACAAATCTAAATTATCTTAGAATACTTAGAACCTTTTGGCAATGGGCGTGTTGGTGTAGTGGTTAACACATTCACCTCACAGCAAGAAGGCCCTGGGTTCAAAGTCCCAGGCGCTGGTTTTGTGTGTAGTTTGTATGTTTTCCCCATACTTGCATGGGTTTCCTCCAGGTACTCTGGTTTCCCCCTTCAATTCAAAGACATGCACATTAGGCTAATTGACTGTACCAAATTGCCCCAGGTGTGGATGTGAGTGCGAATGGTTGTGTGTGTGTTGGGCTTGAGATGGTCTGGAAAGTCCAGTATGACCTTAATTGGATTAAGCGGTTTGGAAAATGAGTGCGTGAGAGATTTTTGCCAGTGCTTCTACTGATGTTTTTTAGAGAACAAGGCTTGAACTTTTAAAACATCAGCAGAATAATGAATTAATTATGATCAGAAAAGAAACTCGGCCCATAAAAATGTTGTACGCCGCTTTGCTTTTAGGCAGTGCCTATATCTGTATATTAAATGTTTCATTTAGTAGAACAAGTCGAAGACTTTATTATTACAGCAGAAGTTTTTAGGGACAAAACTATTACATTATTATTATACTATATTATATTATTATAATACTATTATTACAGCATCAGGAGGTCTAAAGTCTTTTAGAGGTGTGTAACAAATGTTAAAGGATGAATAGGGTTTCTATTTGTACTACTGTGAAAAAGAAAAGTGCTAAAATTGTAAAAATTTATATTAAAAGTATGGAAAGTTTTGCATTCAACTTCGCATATGTGCATATTTCTTTACTCCATTTATATTACTGATAAAAACTGAGGTATTTCGAACTGTCATGGTTGTAATGTTTTTTTTGTTTGTTTGTTTGTTTTGTTTTTTCCTCTATGGAAAATTTCTTGATCTAGTCAGCAGGTTTAAATGGTGAGGAAAATCAGAATGGTTGGTATTAACATCAGTGCATTTGCATGTTCATGCATGAACTTTTTCCACTTCCCCACATCGTGTGTGGTTTAATTTGCCGTTCATCAAACTGCATTCCTTTCTAGATAGATGTGCTTGTGTACTTGGAAGGCAGTAAAAGAGTAATCTTCCTTCATTTGCACACATGTAGTTTTGCCACAGAGACTCGGTGAAAAACTGATGGTCCACGTGTACATGAACAAAACCCAACATAACCGTCCACTTATCTTGCACATAGTGTACTACTTATACATACATATGTGTAAAAGTGGGGAATACATATTGTTTTAGTCTGAGTCTTTCACTGTAAATATGCTATTTTGTATGTCCATATCTCCTTAAAATAATAAATCGTGCTAAATTAATTTATTGATCTATTCCTGTATGTGCTGGGAGTTTTACAGTTTTGACTCATGTGCCATCATGTGCTAGCATGCCTGTCTAACCCACACTTCCACATTGTGAGGAGATAAGTCAAACTCCGTTTACCAAGTTAAGAGCACAAGCCCAAGAAGAAAACAATGAGTCTTTATTCAAATGTACCAAACCTGTTTTCTGTTGCTGACGCAAAGTGCAATTCGCAGTCACACAGTTACCAAATTCTGCATGTCGCACCACCTGATGTTATTTTCTGTGCACTGTTATTGAGATACAGCATGTGCAGCATTCTTACCTTTTAATAAACTAATGTTTTTGCCTGTATTTTTTTTTTCTTTCTGTGGTAAGGTGGTGGTGGGGGACAAAGTGGTGCTGATGCCCGTGAATGCTGGCCAGCCCCTTCACGCCAGCAACATAGAGCTACTAGATAACCCAGGCTGCAACGAGGTGAGACGTGTAGCAATGCACAAGTTGAGTGATGAGTTTTTGGCTTATTAATATCTGCATGTCCTGCAGGTAATTTACTACAAATGATTGTATTAAAGGAGGTTACATTCTAAGAAGGGGAAAGGACAATCTTGAAGTGTTTTTTGCACTATTGTTGTTCATTAAATAAAAATTTAAAAATAAATAAAAGCATTTTCCACAGCATGCCCTTTTTAGATTTTTATTTATTTGTTTGTTTGTTTGTTTACTTTTTAAATTCCATGAACAACAATTCTCCATATACCACACCAATTTCTGATGCTAACGCATTTTAAACTGAGAGAACAGCACACCATAATTACATTGCTTTGTACTTAATGTCATGAAGCGAGTTAGTTCCTGTTATTGTTTATATTATATCAGCTCTAAAATCCCTCTAACCAGTCTCTCTTTTTTTCTGTTCACTTCGAGTTAATAGCTTATAGTCTTAGTGAGAAACCACAAAGCACAAAGGCCTCAGTCCTGAAGAATTTCCTGTGTCAGAAATTGTAACTTGCAGTTTTTACACTGACTGTTACATTCAGTCTTAAGTTTTTGAACCCTTTCAAATGTTCCGCTGTATATTTCTGCATAAATATGACTAAACGCCAGATTTTAGTCAAGTACTAAAAGGAGATAAAGCAAATAAACCCAATTAGACAAAAAAGACAAATATTTAATTTATTGAGAGCAATTATCCAATATTACATATCTCTGATTGGTAAAGATATGTTACCTCTTTGTGTTGTTATAAATGCAACTAAATATATTTGAGAATTGTTAATAGGGCTGTACATCAACTTTAAGGAATTTTAGCCCACTCCTCTGTACAGGAAAGTTTCATCATAAAGATGTTGCTGTTTTCTTTGCATAACCTTCTCACACAACATTTCTATTGGATTAAGGTCAGGACTTTGCCTTGTCCATTCCAAAATATTATTTATTCTTCCTTAATTTTTTTTTTTGGTAGAATGACTTGTGTGCGTAGGGTTCTTACAGTTCAAATCATGTCTTGGCATCTATCTTTAGAATTCTCTGATATAATTCTGAGTTAATTGTTTCAATAATAATGACGAACAGTCCTGGCGCAAATGCAGCAAAACGGGCTGAAACCATGATACTATCACATCTATGTGTGACTTGATGGAGTCCACACACTTTAGACAACTTTTACAACCTCATGAGCACCAAAAACTTTTTTTTTTGAGTTCCTTACAAATCTCCTTTGTTTGTGCCATGATTATATTTTCTTTAATATGTGATCAGACTTTGACAGATCCCTGTTCATACTCGATTGCTATCCCACTGATTTGATAACGCCTGACTAAATGCGAATCCCAGATGTTCACGTACTTTTATCACTCAAGCTTATGCAAGATTGGATCATTTTTCACGAAAATTAAATAACCGATTATATTTTTTGTCTAATCTGTTATATAGAGTTTGCTTTATCTTTTAAAATATATGCAGGATAGGGTCTCTCTACTAACTTCTCTCTTCTCTATAATGTAATGTGTGTGTGTGTGTGTGTGTGTGTGTGTGTGTGTGCATGGGCCAGGTGAATGCTGTAAACTGCAACACCAGCTGGAAGGTTACACTCTTCATGAAGTTTAGCGACTACAGGGATGATGTTTTAAAAGGGGTGAGATTTCTTTCCTTTTTAATTGGTTCGAATATATACCATATGTATTAAGTTCAGCAACTCACAACCCTTCCTATTCTTTACGTTCCTCTCAGGGCGATGTAGTGAGGTTGTTCCATGCTGA
This sequence comes from Neosilurus mollespiculum, assembly GCA_030014195.1. NCBI lineage: Eukaryota > Metazoa > Chordata > Actinopteri > Siluriformes > Plotosidae > Neosilurus > Neosilurus mollespiculum. Next base: position 26,136,670 of record JAQMYF010000004.1, read on the forward strand.
GCAGGAGAAGTTTCTAACCTGTGATAACTACAAGGGCCAGCAGCATGTCTTTCTGAGGACCACACTGCGCCAGTCAGCCACCTCTGCCACCAGCTCCAAAGCACTCTGGGAAATCGAGGTCAGATCTAAACAGATCTAAGCATCACATTTGTAACTTGACTCAATGCTTTTCTTTTGAAATGAATTTAATGTTATTTGTTTTAATTAGGTGGTACATTATGACCCATGTAGAGGAGGTGCTGGCCAATGGAACAGTCTTTTCCGCTTTAAACACCTGGCCACAGGCAAATACCTGGCTGCAGAGGTACAGAGCTAATCATTATTTTCTTGCATTATGACTCCTCCATCATCATTCATTCAACTTCAGAAAGAGCTGTATCCTGGTCAGGGTTGGGGTGGATCATGAACACAGTGCTATTGATTTGTCTGACGTTGCAATGCTGTGCTTCCAGGTTGTATGCTGCAGATGGCAGTGTGCCCAATGTTATCGTCACTCCACTTATATTTATAACATCCTTCTCTTTCATGATCCTAAGACCTTGATTAAAGTGTATGAATGTGTTTGTGTGTTCCAGATGAATCCTGATTACCGAGATGAGAATGCGGATACGAAATCAGAGGTGAGTCAGATTGAAGTGGTCGTCAGACATTTAACATTTCTAGACTTTTCCTCATTATTTTTTTTTCTCCTGTTCATTCGATACTTCCTCATAATTATTTTTGCCCCAGTAATAGTCAAGTGCATAGCCAAGTTTAGTAGCTTGTTCCCTTTCTGGTACTGCAGGATTTTATTTGGAAGTTGTTTACCTAGAGTGCATGAGGTGGGTGTTGTAGGTCAACCATCTTTGCTTTAAAAAGAACATCTAATTGCAGCGGTGTGTTCTGTTTGGCCGTTTCACAGCACTGTGCCGCAGCACTTCCTCTGTACACTTATCTCACACATCAGCTCTTTTCCCCATCATCATGCTGTAGAACACATGTAGCTTGTTCACAGCATTCTGGGGATTTTTTTTTTAATTCACAGTTGTCTTTTCTGCCTTGGACAGTTATGCTATACTCGCATTAATTTTCACTGATTCCAAATGCACACTCGCACATCCGTGCACAAACACTCCCTCACTTGACTCATTCCTGTGCATGGCGAGGGCTTCTTATATAATGTCTGAGTCTGGGATGCCCTGTGGGTGTTGTGAAATCTACCTCTGTAAAGGAACAAGAGAAAAACAGAGCCACAGAGTGACTAAAGGCATTGAAAGCATTGCTCTTTCGTAACCATTCAGTATTTAGCCAGTTTTAGACAGTTTTAACCATCACAGGGTGGCCCTTGTCAAATTCTTTCAGATCCTTGCACTTACTCATTTTTCCTGCTTCGAATGCATCAACTTTGAGAACTGACTGTTCACTTTCTGCATAATACATCCCACTCCTTGGCAGGTGCCACTGGTATGAGATAATTACTCATTATTTGCCAGCAATGCTGATTTTGGATCAACCTTGAAATGCTGGTTATGCTTATTATTATTATTTTTTCAATAGAAGTACCCTGTTACAAACCAAAAAAAATAAATAAATAAAGGGGTGCCATCTTGGCACCCTTGAGCATTTGATACAATGGAAGGTTAAATAGGGGACCCCTATTATGTAATCGGATTGAAATTTCTCATTCTGCTACGGATTTACTATTTACTTAAAACTGTCTCGGCGACTTAAAATCTAATACAATGATAGAGATATCAGTAAAATACACATTCAGATTATTATGAATTTTATCCAAAAGTACATGCGACAGGAAGATGTTTTTGCCGAAAATGCTTTAGCTCATTATGCTGATGAGTCATGTACTTTCATTCAAACCTCAAATAACGTCATGTGGCAAGTATTCCTAGAAAATGCAAATGCAAACACCTTGCATTCAGTGAACGTGGCATGAATAAGAACGGAGAATATGGACACGAGGAGGCTGATGTCAGCATCATGTGCCATCTCAGTGTCGTGAGTGAAGCTGGTAAAAGAGGGCTGGAAGTTGTTGGTGGTGATTGACCCTGATGAAGGGAAATTTAGAGCCAGAATATGGTGTCACAAAGATGGACCCGCCAGAACTGATGAAGGTTGTAGCGTGTGAATGTATAGCTGATGTAGCATGTTCATGCAGTTCTTGTGGTTGCAAGGCAGCTGGACTATCCTGCACATCATTCTGCAAATGTGAAGGGCAAGACATGTGTCACAACCCACGCACCACACACCCGGAGCCATGGGATGATGAGGATGTTGAATCTGATATTCAACATCCTCATCATCCTATGCAATATCGAATATTGTTGCGAGGGAAATGTTTAAAATATATTTCACCTGAATTTTGCATACACCCTGTTTTTGTAAATGATATATCAGTGGGACACAATTGATGCCAATTTAATCACTCATTTGCATTCAGGTAAAAATAGCACCGTTAAACAACACAAAAGATTTGCTAAGTCTGCTACTTGTTTCAAAATGATAGTCAGTGTTCCTGTTAACTACTGTGTAAATCCAGGCAGTGATAGCCTGGCAAACCTTAGCCTAACCTATTATATTGTCCAAACAAATAGCCAGGATCAGTAGCAAGCTAGCTAACATCAGGCTAATAAAATGATTATCTAATTAAAACCATGATGTTTTTTTTGGTTTTTTAATTATTATTTTTTGGATTTTTTCCCCATTTTCTCCCGAATTTAGTCGTTTCCAATTCCCACCCATCAACTTTTGCCTTCCCTATCACACGACCACCACCAACCAGGGAGGGGTGCAAGCAAGCACACGCCC
>JAQMYF010000004.1:26140962-26160295 GCA_030014195.1 Neosilurus mollespiculum
CGGTCACGGATGGCTGTGGCATCAACCCGGATTCGAACCTGCGATCTCTGGGTTGATAGTCGCGCACCTTGTCGATGCACCACTCGGGAGCCCAAACCAATGATGGTTTGATGGTGTACGCCGCCTTTGCCCAGTGTCAGCTGAGATGGGCCCCAGTCTCCTCGCAAACCCTAGAAGAAGTAAGCAGTTTGGCAAATAAATGAGAGTGAGAGTACAGTGTAGGAAGATAGTCAAGATTGCTAGCAAATATTATCAGCCCACACTTCCAGAATAGTTGTAGTGTGATGGAGGGAAACCAAGCTAAGAGCTGGAAATGAACAGTCGCTAAACTGGGTGTATATAGCTTCCGTCATGCTTTTTTCCTGACTTCAGTGCAATGATTGTAATTCCTAATACATGATTTTATAAAGAATAATCAAAGCATTGTATAATAGAAATACAAAAAGTCTCATCAGTGTCAAAGAAGAGTTTTTGGCATACTTTTGGGAACAGTTCAGTTGCCGTACTTTTTTTTTTTTTTTCCCCTAAGCTTTTTTTGTGTGGTTTTTTTTTTTTTTTTGTGTGTGTGAATCTTTTGATGTTTGTAAGTGTGAGCTATCATAAATGGCTCCCAAGTTTTATATCTTTAGTCACTTTAAAGTGTATTCACAAACCATGTCTGTGCCCCCCTCCCACCCCCACCCCAGTCTGAGACAGACTCCGTGTTCTCTAAAAGGAAGCGGCAGCTGGAGAAGATAACTTACGTCCTAGTGTCTGTTCCGCATGGCAATGATATTGCATCTCTTTTCGAGCTGGATGCCACCACACTGCAGCGAGCAGATTGCCTGGTCCCCAGGTTTGGCTTCCCAATGCTCACATAACAGCATATCATTATAGATTTTTATAGTAGCAACAGCTATGCTGTAAGCTTTTTTGCTCCTGTGGTTATTCTGTCATCGTTGTATCTGGTAGAATGTACTTACTGAAAATGATTTCGATTTTAAAATAGTGCTGTGTTTCAGAAACTCGTATGTCAGGCTGAGGAACCTGTGCACCAACACTTGGGTCACCAGCACCAACATTTCCATCGATTCTGAAGAGGAGAGACCTGTTATGCTCAAGGTGTGCCACAAAAACTGGCATTGTTGACTGAGATTATTGCAACAACATGTACTAAAATAGATTAGCTTATCCATCCATCCATCAATCCCAGTAAGCCCATCTATCCATACATGCATGCATGCATAAATACATCCCAGTAAGCCCATCCATTCATCCCAATAACCACATGCAGCCATACATCTGTCCATCCCACTAAACACATCCATCCATCTATATTAGTAACTCCATCTATCCATTCATTCATCCCAGTAACCACATCCATTTATTCATCTGTACAACCATTAATCTATCTCAGTTACCTCATACATCCTAGGAAGTACCAGTTGTGCCAATGTTGTTTTTTTTTTTGGGAATGCCCTTGCAGATTGGTACGTGTCCCATCAAGGAGGACAAGGAGGCATTTGCTATTATCTCTGTACCTCTGTCTGAGGTGAGAGACCTGGATTTTGCTAATGATGCAAACAAAGTTCTGGAGTCATATGTGCGCAAGCTGGAGAAATGCCAAATTGCTCAGAATGACCGCAGGTATGCATTATTAGTACATGTGAACACTAGGGGTTGCGTAGACAAGTCAATTATTATAACCCGTTACCCTGTGGGGAACCTGGTTAGTTTAGTGTGGAACATTCCAATTGACTGAATGACTCAGTCTGTGACTCAATTTTGCTGAAAGTTGAAGGAGACACTGCTGCAAGAAAAAGTGTCCTGCAAAGAATGCTTCTCACTGAGCTGTAAGGTGGGCTCAGTTGATGGGAATGAACTTCCACGGTGCCACCTCTCAGTTCTAGAAATAATGAACTAAACACTTCATAACAGTGAATTTATCATGCTGCACTGTCAGATCATTTGACTTGACATTGGTCTTGATCTTGGAATAATTTGGTTCCAATAGATTAAATAATAGATTCAATAATCTTGTGTCTTGGAATCTTCTAGTAGGAAATGCTAGATAATTTTGACTATGTTCAAGATAGTTTAACTTGCGAACATGTCATTTTTTTCAGTGTGTACAGTGTAAATGTATAGATTTTCTTTGTTTGATCTCAGTGTTGCATAACATTATAGCTAATAGTGTGTGTTATTCAGGTTCGTGACCAAGCTACTGGAGGATTTGATCTTCTTTGTATGTGAGGTGCCCAATAATGGGGAGGATGTGCTATCGGTAGTGATCTCCAATCCCAATAGAGAAAGGCAGAAGCTCATGAGAGAACAGAACATTCTGGCACAGGTACACATCTACACCCACACCATCATTCTGTGCTTCATAAATATACTCTTACAGACCTTAGAGCAACTTGCCTGTATTTACATCTGATCTGCTGATGTGGCCATTAAGCTCATGTTGATTTTCTTGATGAATTCCAGACCAGCTGGGTGTATTTGCTCTGTGTCTGTTTTTTCAGATCTTTGGTATTTTGAAAAATACATTTGAGGAAAGTGAAGAGGGGCCCATGCTAAAACTGGAGGATCTGGGTGATCAGCGCAATGCCCCCTTTAAATACATGCTGCAACTCAGCTACAGGATACTACGCCACTCGCAACAGGACTATCGCAAAAATCAGGCATGAGTGTCTCCCTTTTGAGTGTCTTCATGTGCAGTCAGGGTTTTTTAAAGGGTTATGATACCAATTCAGTACCTTATTTTACCAAAACACTATGTTTTAGAATCTTTTCGAGCAGTGACTTTTGGAAATGTGTTTGCGTCAGTCTTCTGTTTAGATTTTTCTGGCCCTTAAATATATTCCAATCCTTTTAAAGCAGTGTTTTCCTTATTGCATTTGCAGTTTGGTCTCTCAGACAGTAGAAACTTTTCTGTGAACCAAGATACTTTAACATATAGGAAACGTCAACCAGTGATCTTAAGCCTTGACCTTTTGGTTTTCTCCTGTTAGGAGTACATTGCCAAGAAGTTCTCCATCATGCAATCTCAGATCGGTTATGAGATCCTGGCAGAGGACACAATCACAGCCCTATTGCACAACAACCGTAAGCTGCTGGAGAAGCACATTACAGCACGCGAGATTGAGACCTTTGTCAATCTGCTACGCAAGAACCGGGAGCCCAGGTAGATTTAAAAAAACCCAGGGCTTTGTTTGACTTATTGAATGAGAACAAACTTCAAATTTCCGTTCTCCAGTTGCAGTTCAATCTAGATTAAGACTGCATAATTATCCCTGGTTATTGACTTCATACAACCAAAAGTATGTTGTACTTAGACATACTGTATGAATTAACACATAATGTATGGGTTTGATGTGCCACTAAAAGACAAACTGCATTTATGGCAATGAAGGTATTAGCTGTATTTCTTCAATACAAACATCCAGAAGATCAGACCTCAGACACTAAAGGTGCACTCACTTGATACCGATCATGATCCAGATTTGACCATATAATATTCTGATGTTACCTCGATACACATCAGAAAACATTGGAGAACTTCGCAGGACATTGTAGAATTTCGGGGAAAACTTGAGGGAAGAGGAAAATATTTCGGGAGTGTTAACAAATGTTTTATTTTGTGTGTGTTCAGAGTACAGCGGGGAAACAGGAAAAATTTGGAGTAACATTGGTAGTGATGAGTGTAACATTTAGTATAACATTCTTAAAAATGTCATAAAAATTGGAGTGACATCGGGATAGACTGTAAGAACTTCAGAAACACTGGCATAAAATCGGTATACATGGGGGAACGTTGGTATCTATAGAAACAAAATCAGCTGAAAAATCGGAATAACACCGGGATATGATCGCCTCAAATCAGGGTCAGGATCGTTATTGCGTGAGCGCACCTTTATTACGGTGAAAGGATCAATAATAATAATAATAATAATAATAATAAACATATTGCACTACAAAATAGCCTTAAATTTGAAAAGTAGAAGCATGTTCATAAAAAGGACAGAGAGCAGTGAGAGTGTAGGCGATGGAGAATTGGTGCTGAAAAGGCTTAAGATGTTTTCTTCAGATGTTTAAGATTCAACCTAATTACATTTTAGTGTGATAATGATAAAAATACCAATAATAATAATACCTTTGTGAAGCCACAATAGTAATATTTAATTGAATTATTCTTAAACTGTATTCACTTAATACTGTGTATTGAATACTCTTGAAAACAATTGTTAAAGATTTCCATTACTGCAGGCAATAAGATAAATAATTTAGTCTAATTATTATAATTTAGAACATCTTTAATCTTTACCACCTAATGTTGTTTGTAAATATTGTTTAACCTTAATTTGATATTCATTGTTCACATTACTGTAACTTCAAATCTATTTTTTGTGAAAAGTAGTAATGGAGTTATTAGTGACGAGTCTTCCACTTTTTCCCCTTTAGGTTTTTAGATTACCTTTCAGACCTGTGTGTGTCCAATAAAACAGCCATCCCTGTCACACAAGAACTCATCTGCAAGTTTATTCTGAACCCCACTAATGCAGACATCCTCATCCAGACGAAGTAGGATTCCTCCTCTCTCCAGTTCCTGTGTGAATATCAAGGCCTGTGTATGATTTTGTGTTTTTACTGTTGTCTGCGTGTTCCTATCAGGGTGATTCTAAACACAGAGAACTCTCTGGATTCAGTCATGAATGATGACTGTGATGAGGATGTGGTATGGCTGTACTGGATTGACCAAAATAAAGAGCCACATGGCAAATCCATTCGTAGCATGGCCCAAGATGCCAAGAACAATCACAAAGAAGACGTTGACAGCATGACTTACTACAGGTCTGGATATCTCTTTAGCTCTACACTGTTCATTGCTGAATGAATCGACATCTACATTAAAGTTGCAGTTGGTAACTTTTTAGCTTCAGACACAAACTGTTCTGCTGAAAATGGTTTTAACACCATGACAGTAATCAGTAACTTTATAAAAAAAATAAAATAAAATTCTGTCACCTGTTGCTGTAATCCTATAAAAATGCCAACCAATTACTGCCTTGTGGTCCAATGGGAATCCAGTCAAATGCTTCTGTGTCTCCATTTTCATTTTCATGACCGCAACCAACCAGTTAAGGGCCTAAGCATGCACGTGATATGCAATGCTGCTACCCACCACTTTATGAACTGCTGTGAGTGTGTATTTTGGGGGTGGCCTAACACACTTGAAGGAATGAATGAGCGTGATCGGATGATTGTTGTGAGTAACAGGGAAGTGAGCGTATGCCATCCCTTCCTCCTGTGAGAGCTCGGCCTCAGTGGATGGCTGAGGCAACAGCCTGGATTTGAAACTGTGAACCTGTGTGGCTGGAACATGGCCTTGGAAGGACCTATAAAGACGGGAGGTTTTAGCTGGAGCCCTGAGGAAATGCTATCTTCAAATTTTGCTAGCCCTTCCAGATTGCCAAATCCAGCTTTAAAGGTGTTTGAGTGTATTTCTAGGCCGGTAACGTACATGCAATATACTCATGTTATCGATCAGGATGCATATTATGGTTAAGATGCATCTTGATGATCACTTTGTTACAGAGTTCCATAACACATATTTAGAGCCCAGTATGTCAGAGTACTTTTCCCTTTTTTTGTCATTCTGCATTCATTCTTTCATGTGTATGGAATCATATTAATCATTAATCAGTCATTCGTGGGCCATAAGATATGTAACCTGTTTAGGAGAGAGGAGGAAGCTTATCACTGATTTATTTGTAATTGTGATGTATCTTGTACTGTACACAGTGTCTGAATTTGCATAATTATGTACTTATTTTTAACGCAAAGTGGGTTCACACTCTGAAGTATGTCAACATGCGTTGCACTGTTAGTAGTCGGATGATGTAAGCAAGATAGTAAAAATGTAGAGTGTGCAACTGTTTACAGTCTGTGGTTGCCATCTTGACCATGTACACATACAGTCGAGGTGAGACTTTTCAACCTTTGAGAAAATGGCAACCACACGATACAGTAGAAGAAAATTAATTTTAAAAAGAGGTGAGCTACAGGCTGGCGGAACATTTGGTGGGTGATGGGGTCAAATGGTGCAATTGTTATTTCTGCAAAGTGAAATAATAGCACTTCCTGACAGCGTAATAACACCATTTCTGTACTTGAAATGCAGGGCTCTTGAAGTGCAGGGCTCGATTTTTAGACCACACTTCCTTGTGTATTACTCAAGTAAGTAAGTATATTAACAGAAATATGCAAATTGAGACACAGCATCTTATCTTTAAACTAAGTATATCCATGTACTGAATGGCACAGTGGCGTAGAGGTTAGCACGTCCGCCTCACAGCAAGAAGGTCCTGGGTTTGGTTCCCGGGCTCTGGCGTTTCTGTGTGGAGTTTGCCTGTTCTCGCTGTGCGTGTGTGGGTTTCCTCTGGGTACTCCAGTTTTCTCCCACAGTCCAAAGACATGCACATTAGGCTAATTGGCAGTTTCAAATTGTGTGGGAATGGTTGTGTGTGTTGGCTCTGTCCAGAGTCCAGTGTCGGCTGACATACGCTCCCGCCTCTCCACAACCCTAGAAGGATTAAGAGGTTCGGCAAATGAATGGCATTCATGTACTCATATATTTACTTTTTCTTTTCTTTCTGCTGTTTGTCTGTCATCCCAGGTGTCAGCTGAATCTTTTTGCTAAAATGTGTCTGGATCGGCAGTACTTGGCCATTAACCAGATCTCCAGCCAGCTGCCGGTGGATCTGATCCTGCGCTGCATGTGTGATGATTTACTTCCGTATAATCTACGTGCCTCATTTTGTCGCCTCATGCTGCACATGCACGTAGATCGTGACCCCCAGGAGGCTGTGGTCACTGTACGCTATGCACGCCTTTGGACCGAGATCCCCAGCAAAATCACAGTTAAGGAGTAAGTGCTTTGAATGAGTGACGCTTCAGGGAAGAGGGCATGCTGTACACACAGTGAACCATATGTTCGCTGCTGCTCATTGTTGATGAATCTGCATTCAAGAGTTGCTTTAGTCTGCAGTCTAGTAGGTCTTGAGCATGGTTCTCATTCCTTAGGTATGATTACGAGTTCAGAGATGCAAGCAGAATGGAGATGAAGAGGAATTTTTCACCCACCAAGGAGTTTGTTGATCAGTATCTAAATGATGTAGTGAGCCATCCTTTACCGTTTGCCGATGAGGAGAAGAACGAGCTCACCCTAGAGGCAAGGCATTTCGAAGCTTTTTTCTATTCTCTTTCTGTAATTAGAAATTCTTTTGTTTTTTCAAGGCAGCATTGTGGCGTAGTGGTTAGCACGTCCGCGTCACAGCAAGAAGGTTCTGGGTTCAAGTCCTGCACTTGGCCATTTCTGTGTTGAGTTTGCATGATCTCATGCTTGTGTGGGCTTTCTCTGGGTATTCGGGTTTCCTCCCACAGTCCAAAGACATGCACATTAGGCTAACTGGCTTTTCCAAATTGCCTATAGGTGTGAGTAGTGGTATGAATGTGTGTGTGTGTGTGTGTTGGCCCTGTGATGGTCTGGTAAGCTGTTTAGGGTGTACCCGGCTTTCGCCCAGTGATGGCTGAGAGAGGCTTTTGCCTCCCCACGACTCTATTAGGGTTATGCAGTTTGTCAAATAAGTGAGTGAGTTCTCTTTTTTTGTAAAATGATTTGACTATATTCAATAATAAAGCATCATTGAATCAGTAGAGAGTAAACATAGAGATCAACCTGCAGAGCCTTTTAACATGATCAGTAACTTCAATAATGATCATTGCGCAAACTTTTAAATCAGGTTACTCTCCTTACCTTCCATTTCCACAACAACTCTGCATAAACCCACCAATCAAACCACATTATTTCTGTTATACAGTTATAAAAATAAATGGAATGTTTGGGGGCGTGACAGACATCTAAGTAATATTCTTCTCTCTGTGAATGAGTAATTACTTTTCTTTCTCTTATTATTGGTTTAAAATAACCGAATTGAAGAGAATTAACATTTTTGTGAACTTGTTGAACAGTTGGCTACTGTTCCACTCAGACAAGCGTCTCATTCTTATTGTAACTCTAGTACGAACATCCACAACTAACATGCACTTAGATTTGAGGTCCGATTTCTGGTTACATGTCAATGGAGATACTTAACAGAGTGCTGGGTTTAGAGCACATGTTTATTCAAACTCTACACATTCTTATTTCCAAATGGATTAAAATCTTTGTGTGTATGTATAACCTGTATCTCTCTCTCTCTCTCACTCGCTCTCGCTCTCTCGCTCTCACTTCCTCTCGCTCTCTCTGCTTTTTCTCTTTCTCTTCTCTCTGTCTCTTCTTTCACTCCTTTCCCTCTCTCTGCTTTCTCTCTCTCTCTCTCTCTCTCTCTCTCTCTCTCTGTCTTTCATTCTCTCTCTCTCGCCCTTTTTAGGTGGTGAACTTGGCAAGGAATCTGGTCTACTTTGGTTTCTACAGCTTCAGTGAGCTGCTGTGTCTCACTCGCACCCTGCTGGCCATTTTGGACATTGTGCAGCACCCGCTAACGTTCATGCCTAAATTGAGCAAAACCCCTGAAGGAGGTTAGACAAATGCTCCACACGGCCAATGCCTACTTAAACACCTGTATTACACTACTATTCAGAAATATCACATTAGAATAGTGTTACTGTGGTTTAATCTGTTTATCCTAGCCTGGCTGAAATGTTAGAATTATTTATTAATTTTTTTACTTTTCTGACTGGCAAATGTACAGCTGTTGACACAATCTTCTCGAATGTGTATAGGTAATAACGTCCTGCGCACCATCCATGGTGTGGGTGAGATGATGACTCAGATGGTTCTGAGCAGAGGTTCCATGTTGACCAATCCCTCCCAACCAATATCCGGCCATGGGAATAAAACACACGGCCCGTACGACAGCGAGGATGTGGTGGTGATGGACACAAAGCTCAGGATAATCGAAATTCTCCAGGTGCTTTTTTTTTTTCTTTTGCTATTGTAATATTCTGCTTGAAAGAAAAAGCGTCACACACTTTGGGCATTTTTTTGTTTGTTTTAACTGATGTGGTATAGTACTTGTAAATTGGAACAAATTAGTGAAATATAATAGTGTTACATTAAAGGGATAACCTGATATCTCACAGCTTTTAAGTATCCTTTAAAAAATGTTATTGATCCACATCATCCCCAAAATCTAATGGAGTCTTCCTTGTTCCAAAAGCCCCACCTCTGGTAGAAATTTATGAAAATGTGCACATAACTATTTGCAAATCTCAAAAAAGTACACAGTACTCCCTGCTGGGCCTGCTGTAATACAACACTTTCAAAAAATAAACCAAAAACACAATTTTTAAGATTTAAAAAAAAAAAAAAAAAAAAAAAAAAAAGCCAGAATCCAGACTTTGATCCGGACCATCTTGAAAATCTAGTGAAGGCTTCCTTGAATTTTCCTGATTTTGTTGTCGGGTCTGTGCTCAAGTGCCCACACAGGCAATCCAATAAATGAAAAAAATGGTGGGGAAAATATATTGTGTACTTGCAATTTGCAGAAAATTCAAATCGCAAAGTTCTTGTTTAGTCAGTGGTTTTTCCTCTTGAGGAGAAATAAGGTTTTAAATAGACAGTAAGTTATGCAATGGGTTTAAACATTTTTGGAGCTTTGCTTTTATGCAGTACCTAAATATTTATATTGTAATATCAAAAGCTCAATAAATTCTGTTGGGGTGCCCCTATGGATGCATTCACCTTTACTGCCAGTACGGCTAATAGGGTGGTGGGGAATGACCCAGACCATGAACACCTAATTTTTTTGTCGCTCTGAAGCGGGAATACTTGATGGAATGTTGTAAAACCCTATTATATACACATCCATACTCTGTGTTAATTGGTATGCTTGTGGTGTTCCATACTAGTTCATTCTAAATGTACGTCTGGATTATCGGATCACCTACCTTCTGTCCATCTACAAGAAAGAGTTTGGAGACAACAGTGTCTCAGACACCAGTCTCTCAGTCGCTGAATTTCCCATGTCCTCAGGTGAGTACAATCTGTGATGTCGAGCTTCTGATGTAGCTGTGATGTACAGATTATAGTTATGGATAGTTTGTGTGATGTGATTGAGTATATCAAGTATATGTGTGTGTTTGTCTTTCTTTTTAGAGCCGAATGTTGAGGAGATTGCCGAAAAAGCAGAGAATATGTTTGCTGGAAGGTAAGTCTGCTAAATGGTGTACTCTAGTTCTTTAAATAAGAGCTGTGATGAAACTTTACACAGATGTACTGTACCACCTGACGATGTACATGAAGTAAAATAATCTGGGTCTAATGTTTTGAATGATATTTTAACACTTGTGTCGTGTTGCAGACGAGGGGAGTTCTGTAGTGAGTTTACTCACAGTTCTAATCACCATTAATTATTTATTTAAATAAATTTAGGATGTGTTTTAGTGGAGATGCCACAGTACCAATTTTCTGATACTTAACACTTCTAACTGGGGTAGCATAGTGGTGTTGGGATTACCACGCCCACCTCACAGCAAGAAGGTCCTGGGTTCGATTCCTAGGCTTGGCCATTTCTGTGTGGAGTTTGCATGTTCTCCCTGTGCTTGCGTGGGTTTCCTCCAGGTACTCTTGTCTTCTCCTACAGTCCAAAGAACATGCACATTAGGCTAACTGGCTGTTTCAAAATTGACCCTGGGTGTGAGTGTGAATGTGAGTGTGAATGATTGTGTTTGTGTGTTGGTGCTGTGATAGTCTGGTGAGCTGTTCATGGTGTATCACGCCTTTGCCCAGTCTCGGCTAAGATAGGCACAAGCCTCCCAGCTACCCTAATAAATATTAGCGGTTCAGCGAATGACTGAATTGCACTTGAGCCAATACTGATACACAGATGACTTAAAAAAAAAAAAAATAAAAAAATAAAAAAAAAAAAAACTACTTAAGACTTCAAGGTAGTTTTAAATTTTGTATAAAAATACAGGGAAAAAATCCCTGAATATCTGATAATATTGTTTAAAAAATGCAGTCAATACTCTTTATATAGTATGTCAACATCTTCATTTTCCAAAAAAAAAACCCAAAAAAGTCTTTTCTTATACAAGTTTGCATGCTTTCCGTATGTTGCAGGGTCAGATCTCTTCTTTTTTTTTATCTAGTAACTGGTTCACCATTTAGGTGTAACTTTTTTAAAGGAACCTAGCAGAGCAATGTTAAAATGTATCCGTGATACGAAGGTTTGTGTGTTTACGTGTTCAACCAGCGGTAAGGAGCGGACACCAGTGGATCTGGACGATGAAGGGGGCGGAATATTCCTGCGAGTGTTGATCCACCTCATCATGCAGGACTATCCTCCTCTGGTCTCTGGTTCACTGCAGCTCCTATTCAAACATTTCAGCCAGAGATCAGAGGTCCTTCAGGCTTTCAAACAGGTCTCAGGCTCTTCTGTACCTGATCATTATTTTGTGTTTTTTCTTTTACGTCTTGAATGTCACTGATGATTCTGTGTGTGTGTGTGTGTGTGTGTGTGTGTGTGTGTGTGTGTGTGTGTGTGTGTGTGTGTGTGTGTGTGCTAGGTCCAGCTACTGGTGTCTGAACAGGATGTGGAGAACTATAAACAGATAAAGACTGATCTGGACCAGCTGCGGCTGACGGTGGAGAAGTCAGAACTGTGGGTGGAGAAGAATGGAGACTATGGTCATGAGGACGCTGCTGAAAATCAGGTCAAGGAGCAAAACATGGAGGTGGGTCTGCTTGTGCCTGAAAATATAACCCGTTCCTGCTGCTTAAAGTTAACTGGAAAAAAATTATTCATATTATCAGACACATGTATATGAAGCCTCATAAGGGTCATAATAGGAATTTATTTTTTTTCTACTTTTGTGTTTGTTTACAATAATGAAAACCCTAATTAACCCTAACCCTTAGTGTGAGATAATGCAAAAGTAGCTCCAAAAATAATACTGAAGTGCCCATCTTGACCCTTACGGTGCTCCATACTTTTAATATCTAGGGTCAGTTTTAAATTAGTGTTGAGTATAAATTTCTCTATTTACATAATTCTTCCGAATCATTTGGGGAAAATAATAATGTAATAATAATGTAATAAATATATTTATAATTTTCTTGCTGCACTCTGAATCCAAAGTAAAATTTCAGGATATGTCTTTTTAAGTAATGTTGTTTATGGACATTTGTAAAGATGGTGTATGAAATTGTTTTTCACCGTACAAAATTTGTTGCCAGAGCTGTTTCGCCTGGGGGTTATTTTTCACTGGTGTAGTGGTTAGGATACTGGGCTTACGATTGAGAGGTTGTGGGTTTGTACCCCTGTTAGACCCTCACCGTGCTAAGACCACTGGGCAAGATCTTTACCACAAGTGTGCCTCTGTCCACCCAGCAGTATAAATGGGTACCAATAAAAATACTGGAAGGGTAACCTGTGATAGACTATCATCCCTTCCATGAGGAGTTGAACTCCTAGTTGCTTCACACTACAGAAGCTCGAGCCAGTAGGCTCGGGGGTAAAAAGCCCAGCAGACTTACCCTACCTATTTTATAGTTGCATTCTTGTTGCATAAGTGCAGAGTCTGTAAGGACTGACCTGACGTTTGGGATGGTGATTTATTCATTAATCATTAAAACTAGCCAAGGAGCAAAGTCATAGGAGCTTAAAATATTGCATCATTATTCTATATGGACATAAACTATTATATGTGACTTAACAAATGCTGACCACTAATTGTTATAAGAGTCATACTGAGATGGCTGTTTAAAACAAGTGCGTGTGTCTTTGATTGGCAGGAGGCGGGAATCCTCAGTCCAGTGCAAGATGGAAACATTAAACCACAGATAGACAGCAACAAAGCCAACAACTACAATATTGTGAAAGATGTGGGTGCTTCTGTCTTCAAACACATTTTCTGCTGTATTTTTCTATGAGAATAAAGGGTCCAGGCTCTGCATGTTTTAGTAATCCTTCTGTGTTGGTGAGTAGATCCTGCAGCGTCTCAATAAGCTGTGCTACCCTGCAAAGAAGAGTCGTATGCAGCAGCAGAGGTTGCTGAAGAACATGGGAGCTCACAAAGTGGCCCTGGACCTGCTGCAGATTCCTTACGAGGCTGTAAGTGGATCTGAAAGTCTGTCTGAACTTTTTGAAATAATTCCGGACGTTTAGCAACATTGTACATCTGGGAATGTTGGATAAACTATTTTACTTTCTCATCCCTTATTTGCCAAACCGCTTAATTGTTCTAGGGTTACAGGGATTCTGTGCCTATCTCAGCTGACACTGGGTGAAGGTGGGGTACACCATAAACAGCTTGCCAGACCATCGCAGGGCAACACACACTCAACCATTCACACTCACATCCATACCTAGGGTGGATTTGAAACAATCAGTTAGCCTAATGTGCATGTCTTTGGACTGGGAGGAATCTGGAGTGCCTGGAGGCGACCCACACAGCTCAGGGAGAGCATGCAGCCCGGGAATCAAACTCAGGACCTTCTTGCTGTGAGGCGAACATGCATCCGCTCACTGTGGTGGTGCCGCAGGCATTGTTTTCACCCTGTTTGTTCTTCTGTGTGTTCGTCCGAATTTCCTTGTGGTCACTGTGTTCTGAATCCCTCAAGTGGGTTTGACCAATGTTTCACCAGTTACTCACTTCTATTATGAATTGGTACAGATGCATAGGTCAAAGGTCCCATGAGGTCATCTTAGAAAAAACTTTTTATACTCTGCACACTGTAAGCCTGCATGGATTGGATGAAACTTACTCACCAGTTACTCATTAGTAAATGTTCATGAACCGGTACAGGATTTTGGGTCGTTGGGATAAGATCAGGATTACAATTCAAGTCCACAATAAAAAGGTTGATGGCAGAGGCATCCCAAGCGATGCAGTGATTCATTTTTATTTTTATTTTTGCAGGGATGGATTTTAAATGTGTAAAAAGTGTGATTTGTCGTCTTAAGTGTTTGCGTTACCTGATTACTAACTTGATCTCCGTGTTCTTTAGGGAGATGAGAAGATGAAAGAGATCATGACTCTGGCCCATACCTTCCTTCAGAACTTTTGTAACGAGAACCCTCAGAACCAGATTCTGCTTCACAAGCACCTGAACCTTTTCCTCACCCCTGGGGTATGCTTCCAATGAGCCATGTGTCTGTCTGTGGGTTTTCTTTTTTCTGTTACGCTGAAAGCTTTTATGAGCTCATGGCAGTAGGAATGTAAACAGGTTTTCCGTTGAATTAATGTTATTAGTAGTTTTATCTGCGGATTGCTCACAATGCCTTTCTTGACTCTTTTATTTAGCTTTTGGAGGCGAAGACCATGCGCTACATCTTCCAGAACAACTACCACCTGTGTAATGAGATCAGTGACCGTGTAGTGAATAACTTTGTACACTGCATGGAGACACACGGCCGGAGGGTCCCATACCTGCGCTTCCTGCAGACCATAGTGAAGGCCGATGGCAAATATGTGAAGAGGTGCCAGGACAAAGTGATGACTGAGGTGATTTGACTGTGTTCAGTTCATTCTCAATTTTATTTATAGTATAATGTTTTCTAACAATGGATATAGTCACAAAACATTCATTCATTTATCTGCCTAACCGCTTAATTCTTAATTAATATCGTGGGGAGGCTAAAGCCTATCTGGGTGAAGGAGGGTTACACCCTGAACAGCTTGCCAGACCATCGCATTGCCAACACGCACAACCATTCACACTCACTCTCACCTGGGGCAATTTGGAACAGCCATTTAACTTAATGTGCATGTCTTTAGACTGTGGGAGGAAACTGAGTGCCTGGAGGAGACTCACGCAAGAACAGGGAGAACATGCAAACTCCATACAGAAACCACAGGACATTCGAACCCAGGACATTCTTGCTGTGAGGCGGACATGCTAACAACTATGTCGCCGTGCTGCCTGGTTACAAAAGACTCAAGATTTAGATTTACACCTAATGAGCAGGAAAGAGGTGGCAGGGGAAAGCAGCAAATTTGTTAGAGGACGTGATGGAAAAAATGTTTTAAGGAACCAGATAGGAAAACCTTGGTGACACCTAATACTAGGATTATAAATTGTTATTTTTCGTAACTATAGTATAGGGTCAGGTGGTGGTAACTGTATTGAAAGGATTTTCAGTATGAAGGATCTTAATTTTCTATCTTAATATTTGTGTCGTCTGCCAGTGAAGCTGACACGACATGTAGGAAATCAGGGTCTTTCCACAATAAGTGGAATAATTCCATGTTGCACATTTAATTGAACCAATAAAACATCATTTGCCAAACCGCTTACTCCTGCTAGGGTCGCGGGGAGGCTGGTGCTTATCTGAACCAACACTGAGCTTGACTGACTGTTGCCAACACACATACTTAACCATTCACACTCACATCCACACCTAGGGTTAATTTGGAACAGCCAGTTAGCTTAATGTGCATGTCTTTGGACTGGGGGGGGGGATGGAGTACCTGGAGGAAACCCACTCTGGCTTGGGGAGTACAGTCAAACTCCACACAAATGCATTCACAGAGTCTGGGAATCAAACCGAGGGCCTTCTTGCTGTTAGAGGGAAATGCTGATCACTACGCCACTGCGGTACTCACAGGTCAAGCTGTCAGGTTCAAATTGCTTATTTAGTTCAGTTGCAGGAATTTGACTCAAATTATTCGTCATCATCTATTGCTCCTCAACCAGTCAATGTATTTCCCAAATTTTCACAGTCTTATTTACGTTACACTGTTGTGCACCTCCTATTTTATTTTTGTAAGAATTAAAATTTTGTCCTTTTCCAGAGTAAATCATGGACTCGTGGTTACCATTCTTAATCCGTGACTCCGTTTTTTTTTCTTTTACTTTTACTTTCATAGTGTCTTAGCACATAATACTATTGTGCACCTGGTATTTTATTTCTGCATTGAATAATATTGAGATTTTTTTCAATCCTGGTGGAAATAAGCAGTGCAGACAACCCAAGTCTTCCCTGTAAGACTTATACATTTTTAACTTTATAGTTTTAGCATTAGGTCTAAGGAAAGTTATCCAAGTAAAGTTATCCACTGTATAATAAATGAGACTTGAGCTTTAACTGTTTTTAACAAGTTCTGGATGTTAGCATCCAACCGTCCCATTTTCCCAGAGCTCTGTAGGCCCAGGAACCTTTCACACTGACGCTTTTACAAAAGGCATAATTAAACAAGGAGACTAGCCTGGGACTGTGTCGGAGTCCTGAGCATTAATTGGTAAGATGTTTGTAACTGTGGGGTTTTGTATGATAAATGTTGTGCCCCCTGATGTAGTCCTTAATGCTGTAAGTACTCTTAAAAGTAAAAAATCAAAGGGATCAGGTGTTGCTTAGGGAGTATGTTTGGGATTCATTCAGTGTTTTACAAGTTATAGGTATTTTATAATCAATGTGAAATTTTACTGCACTTTGGAGAAGAGAAGGGTGAAGGGTCAAATCTGACTCTGGTAAGAGACGGAAAAAAATTTGAATGTGTTCTTCGCAAATTAATTTTTCTGCAAACATTTGCAAAATAGTTGTTTTTTTGGATTGCTATAGATTGCTATAGTTATTTTTGGTTCGCCATGTTGTGACCACAATGCTGGGGAGGGTTTGTTCACTTTGTTTTTTTTTTTAATGGGGTCGAGTCCATCAATCACTCTTTTTTCTTCTCTGTTTTCTTCCTCTGGTTTTTGCCTGGTATTTTACCAGGAGTTGGCAAAATTTCCCAAATGTTCCTAAACAAAAGAGTGGCAAATAGTTGCTAATCGGCGCAAAACACTGTCGCTAACGTGTCTGCCAAATGTCTTTTGCAAACGCTTGCGCAAATGTTGCTAATTGTTGCTAAATACCGCTAAATTTCCCAAAATGGTAGAGAAAGTTGGCAAACCCAAAAATGTCAGCATTCGCCACTCTGTGAGCTACAGGCTTTAGCGATATACATCTGAGAATAAAGAAGCCTGTTATACTAATATTAATTTACATGAGCTTCATATGAGAGATGGGTCAGTAATCACAGCAGGGTCTTTCTCTGCTGCACCTGATTTACATAAGAAATGTAGGACCGAAATGCCCGGGTTTAAATACACTAACACCCACTAATGCTGAAATAACTTCCTGGCACACACATGTCTTTTTATATCTGACTCAAACCAAAACCATTTTTATTTACTGCGGCTAAAATAGCAAAAAAACAATGACTAATATTGGCACTAGAGCAAGTGGCACACAGTAGGAAAGGACAGCATGTTCTATGGCAAAGATAACTGTGTCACTATGTACACATATCAACAATAACATTAATACTGATCACTAAACAGCCATCGAAAACATCTACACAACCATCTTCACCTCAGAAAGAGCAAAACGAGACTCTGAGAAAAGAGTCAGTCTGGAGGACGTTATTCTTGCACGTACACTCTCTCTCTCTCTCACACACACACACACACACACCCACACACACACACCCACACACAGGAAGAGAGACAACAGAGAGACATTTTCAGTTTGACACTTTTAAAATGTTTGTGCTTACCAAATAATATCTGGGTTTTCGGGGCAAACGGTAGCGGTTAGCACATCCGCCTCACTGCAAGAAGGTCTTGGGTTTGAGTCCCGGGCAAAGGTGTTTCTGTGTGAAGTTTGCATGTTCTCCCCATGCTAGTGTGGGTTTTCCCGATGTACTCCAGGTTTTTCCCACAGTCCAAAGACATGCACATTATGCTAATTGGCTCTCCAGATTATCCAGAATGCCCCAGGTCTGAGGGTGTGTGTTGGCCCTGGTCTGGCGATGGTCTGGCGAGCTGTTCAAGGTGGACCCAGAATATTTGCCCAGTGTTGGTTGAGAGAGGCTCCAGCCTCCCTGTGACCAGTGAGTGAGTAGTTTGGTTTGTTCAGTGGGAGTGAAAGAATCTCATCATAGTCATGGTTATATATTCAACATCTAGTTATTAAGTTGTCTGACTTTAAGTCAATTCTGTGTTTTTTGCCTAATATTTTAGACATGAGAGAAAAATTTAAGTTTAAAAAAATTGCAAATGGAACATTTTGATTTTATGACCTGTATAAGATTTTTGCAGTGTGTGTATGCATGTCATTTATTTGAAAATACTAAGTGCTACAATATTGTCTTCTGGTTAATGTCAGGATCAGTTGTATTCAGTTCAGTAATCATCATGTCATTTGATGCACTTTAAAGAGTGTGTGTGTGTGTGTGTGTGTGTGTAGCTGTTAAATGCAGGTGAGGATGTACTGGTGTTCTACAACGACCGGGCATCATTCCCAACGCTGCTGCAGCTAATGAGCTCTGAAACGGAGCGCAACGATGAGAACGGGGCTCTGGCCTACCACACTAACCTGGTAGAGCTGCTGGCTGCCTGCACCGAGGGCAAGAATGTCTATACCGAGATCAAATGCAACTCATTGCTGCCACTTGATGATATCGTCAAAGTGGTGACTCATGAGGACTGTATCCCTGAGGTTAGTAAGCACTGTTACACAATATACAGGTCCAAGTCGTGTGTTTAAGGCTTCTATATAAAATGTATATAAGTACAGTTCTATAAAGTGATTTTTTTTTTCCATATGTGGATATAAAAGATTGGATTTATAAATATTTTTAAGGACTCTTAACACAAGTAATGTGCTGTTTTCAATAATCCAGTTCAGATGTTTATATGCTGAGTTTGTGGATGTATTTGTGTTAGCATGCTCAGTAATGGAAAGTATTGATAAACCTTTGGTGAACATTTTCGATGACTTTGAATTATTCACCAAGTATTTGTCAGTCAGTGAGAAACAATTTTTTTTGGTGATATTCTGGTTGATCAACAGTTAAACAGTTGGCCAAATCCTGCGACGATTCAGCAACATTTCGGTAAATGTGCAACTGTAACTGTTTGCCAGACGCTCACCAAGATGCCTTCATATAGTGTCACACTCACATGTCAGTCACATGACCAGAGATGTATGTCTGCACATTTCTGAAGAAGGTGACTGATCAGAGACGACTGAACAAACTTTTGTAAATTGTTCAGAGAACAGCTGGTAACTGGTGCAGTATTTGCAGACCATTTGGTGAAGAGACAAGATCCCCAAAGATTCCTAAAAATTTTTAACCTGTTCAAAACTTGGTGAATGTAAGCAAAGTCGGCGACTACTTGGAGACCATTTGTAGAAATAATGGCGACTGCCTTTCAAAAGGGAGATGCACCTTTTGACGGGTGCAATGTTATCTACAGATTAAGCTCACTCGTCACTCATTTGGGCGCAGTGGTTAGCACGTCCGCCTCACAGCAAGAAGGTCCTGGGTTCGATTCCCAGCTCGGGTGTTTCTGTGTGGA
>JAQMYF010000004.1:26178829-26189133 GCA_030014195.1 Neosilurus mollespiculum
CTCTCTCTCTCTCTCTCTCTCTCTCTCTCTCTCTCTCTCTCTCTCTCTCTCTCTCACTGTAAAGCAGCTTTCCAGATTACCAGTGTCACAATTCTAACCTCTTACACACATGCAAACATACAGGCACATATCCGTTCAACAAGGTTCACCTCATAATAAAAAAAAACAAGTACAGTCTTGTGTAAAAGTTTGTGAACCCTTTAGAATTACACTTTATAAATATTTCTGCCTAAATATGACCTAAAACCTCATCAGATCTTCACACAAGTCATGAAAATAGATAAAAAAGAACCCAGTTTAACTAATGAGACTCAGTTATTGGTAAATTAAGCTCGGTTATTTATTAAGGTTGTGTGGGTTTCCTCCGGGTACTCCGGTTTCCTCCCGCAGTCTAAAGACATGCACATTCATCTAACTCACTGTTCCAAATTGCCCCTAAGTGTGACTGTGAATGGTTGTGTGTGTGTGTGGTAGCCTCTGCAGTGGTCTGGTGGTCTGTTCAGGGTGTACCTCGACTTTGCCCAGTATCAGCCGAGATAGGCTCCAGCATCCCACGAACCTAGTTGAAACAAGTGGTTTGGCAAATGAGTGTTTTCAATCAACTGTATGACTCTGGTGTGAGTGAAAACCCTGTTTTATTTCATCAGCAGGGATCTGTCAAAGTCTGACCTTCATAACACATGTTCGTGGAAGTATATTGTGCCATGAACGAGGTGGATTTATCAGGACCTCAAAAAAGTTGTTGATGCCCTACAGGCTGGAAAAGGTTACAAAACCATCTCTCAAGAGTTTGGATTCCACCAATCCACAGTCAGATAGATGGAGGAAATTCAAGATCATAGTTATGCTTACCAGGAGTGGTTAACCAATAAAGATCAGTCCAAGAGAAAGATATGTAATAGTTCAGGAGGTCTTAAAGAAACCAAGCCTTCGTCCAGTGTCGACCGAGGTGGGCACCAACCTCTCGGTGATCCTAGTAAGAGCCTATTGGAAAATGATTGACAGGGGGGTATTGAGTAATGCCATAGAGACAGCATGGTTGAATGTGATCCCAGATACACAAATCTAAGAAAATAAAAGGACCGTAAATGTGTCTGACCTTCCTGGAGGACTTTGGATAGGATTTAACAATTAACATTTTATGAGAACCGTTTAGTATCACTAACAGATTTAGTGCCACTTTTAGGGGTATTAAATGATTGCTTGCTTGTAAATCAATCCATGGCTTTGTGTCCCCGGTTGCATTTTGGTAACATATAGGTCATAATGTTTTCATTTTAGTATGGAAATGAGTGGAAAAAATAGACTCCCCAGTGTCTGAAATGTTATTCTTGTAGTTGGTGACTAATACTGACTGGCATCACTTCAGCAGGTGACTTTACTCTTTATGCTGAAGATGAAAAATATTTCCCTTAGCTTGCGATAAATACAGCAATTAAGGTGGTGCAGAGAGCTGAGCCCCTTGCCAAGTGTGTGTGTTTGTGTGTGTTTGTGTGTGTGTGTGTGTGTGTGTGTTTGTGTGTGTGTGAGAGAGCGAGAGAGGGAGAGAAAGAGAGGGACAGAGAAAGATGTATCATAACTCATCGTTCTTCTTCCTCAGACTTATACTCGGGTTATTGTCAGGTATCTGGCTGAAGGTGTGATTGATTATGTTTGAATCTCGCTCTCTGTGTTTTTTTTTTTGGCATGATTTGTGAAAGACATTAACCCAAAAGTTATTTTTTATCTCAAGTTAGCATCATTATGTTCTATTTTGAACTCATAACTAGTTTCAAGAAAAGTACACCAGAAACACCACTTTATCAGCTTCTTCAAATGCTCTAGTGAGTAAAAGTGTGTATTGGATGGGTGTTGGGTAACATCTACCACTCAGAACTTGGATAAAAGTGAACATAAAAAGAAGAAATGATGGGTGTTTTTCAAATGTTTCAGATGTACTCTTAAAAAGAGAAGGGACACTCTTTAAAAGATACTCTCACATTTTGGACAGAGGAGACAAATGGTTTGTTAATCAGGTTGTTTATGTCAAATGGAAACGCCCATCGTTGAACAGAAGTAGTGGCTTACTACACCAACTTTCAGTCCCTTCCCAGGTGACTTAACCTCCAATCATACTTCAACCCACGTGACCCTAAGGACTTGTTTGGTGGCAGGGTTGGGCGATGACTTGCAAACATTTCACACCTTGACTTGGCTGACTCTAGTGACTCCCATGTTGGCAGGGTGAAGTAATGACTCAAATCCACATTTAAGGTGACACTTCCTCTAGAGCAGTGTTTTTCAACCTTTTTTGAGCGACGTCACATTTTTTACATTGAACAAATCTTGCAGAAACCACATACCAAAAATGTTACAAATTAACTCATATTAGGGACAAAACAAACTCATATTAGGGACCTCATCTGGGTCAGAATTTTGTCCACGGCCCAGTTCAGAGTTTGCACTTTTTTTTTCTTTTTAAAAACCTGCATGGCTTCACTATGGAGCCCCTAAAGGGACATGGGGGAAAAAAATTACATGAAAAGTTTCTAGTGTGCACGAGAAACCTCAGGTAACTGGTGTGCACGCGATAGTTTCTCGTGCGTGTGTGAAAGTTTCTCATGCTTACTAGAAACCTATCTTTTTTCCCCCGTGTCCCTTTAGGGGCTCCGTACATCACTAATTCTCTTGTCTGTAAGAATAATTCAGGCAATTAAGCTCCCTACTGCCACTCTCTGACATGGAAGAGTATTACGTTACTCTGCCAGTCACTACAGCACAGACACTCGACAATGGCCAATGGTAATTGGATAATTTCCCACGGCACACCTGACGATCTCTCATGGCACACTAGTGTGCCGCGGCACAGTGGTTGAAAATCACTGCTCGAGAGGTTATATAACTGAGCTTTATAACCTGGAGGGTTACACAGCCCAAAAGGTTGAAGCCACCAGCTGCCATGTTGTTACTCCTTACTCAAAGCAGACAAAGCATGGTAAACATAATGAGTTTACGATGTTGCCAGTGCACGCTGCTTTAAAAACCAATGTTCAGTTCATTCTGAGGTAATTTCTTTACTGAAATATGAATGAGATTTCGCACACTTATCTTTTAGATCATAATATAGTTGCAAAATATGATTGCATGAACGAACAGCAAGATTTTAATGAAATACTTTCACCCACACAATTATCCAGTCTTCCTATTTTGTTTATTAATCCCTTTAAAAATTTTGCTACAAGTGCTACAGTTGCTACTTTCTTTATCTCAATTTATTCATTCGCCAAACCGTTAACTTCTGCTAGGGGTGCAGGGACGCTGAAGCCCATCTCAGTCGAAAGCAGGCTGTACAGCTCGATGAACTGGCATGCTTAGTTATTTGGCTGCACTATTAATGCAGCATTATTAATTAAGAACTTTACTCGCCCCTTCACTCTCCTACTCCATCATGAGGACAAACAGGAACTTCTCAGAGGGCATTTGCCGAAAGTGCAAAGTGTTTATTTTGATCTTTGGAATTCAGGGGTGCTTAGATTATTTCGTTTTTGATATTAGTGCAGTGGACATCACAGAAACTTTACATCAAATCATGATGTCTTGATTTTGTTCCCATATAGTAATAATAATATTATTATTATTATTATTATTATACAAGAGGTTATGTTTGCACCTGTGATGTTTGCTTGTTTGAAATATAACTTATAAAAAATTAATAATAAATTAAGAAATATAAAAAATTATCAGAGGATTTGAATTAAAAAAAATTTCTACAGTAGGGTGTGGTACAACTAACAAACCATTAAATTTTGGACGTGATCTGTGGAGAAGACATGTTTGTGGGGCAATCCCGGTATCCTGAAAAATTCCTATATTTAACTTGGGGTAAAATTAAGAAGCAAAAAAAACCCCAAATAAAATTAACCAAATCATACTGGATTCAGTTCTAATTCACACCAGGCATGTAGAATACCAGAATTTTGGTGAAGACAAGAGTTGGCTTTAAAAGATCAAGGTCAGAACTGATGATTTTGTGAAAAATGCTATATATTAAGATTTTGTATTTTTAATAAAAAAACAATAAATTATGTGTAATAATAATTTTATTATGATAAAATTGTGTGAATATGCACAAATTTGCATAATTAAAGTCAAATCAAGTGTGAATGAAGGTTCATCAGATGCCCACTAAGGACTAAAATTTCATTATAGACATGCCAAGTTCTAAAGAAACTTTAGCCAGATTTCTCAATGCATTTGTTAATTTAAAATGTATTATCCTTTTGTTCCTGGTGAAGGTATCTTGCGCTCTATGAAAGCTGCTGCTGCTTCTTCTTCTTCTTCTTTCTCTTACTATAATAATAATAATAATAATAATTATTATTATTATTATGGGTTTGCTTGTTCCATGTGCTCCATTTTGGTAGTGTGTAAGAACATGAAACAGGGCTCATTTCTCTGTCAAGCCTCGCTCTGAGCTCCTTAATCAAGTGATCTGGTCACATTTGCACCCTCCGAAATAGACCTGGGTCATAGAGGTTGTTTATTCTCAGCTGCTGTTTGTCTTGAGCAAGTTTAGAATTCAACAGGACTGCAGAGTGCTCTCGCATGCAAAACTAATTTGACTGCTGCTGGCTGTGTTTATGAGGAGAACCATCCTAAAACACTGCTGCTGTGTTGGGAGGGGCATCGCTGACCTCGTATATAGGAGACCAGTCAGGCCACTGAATAGGGTGGAGACTTGTAGGAGTACAAATAAAGACATGCACCCCGTTTGGTACTGGCTTTATAGTGAGAGAATGGAAGATAGATAGATAGGGGGATTTTGATGCTAAGCCTGGATGGATTTTGTCCCCAGATTACCAGTACCCTCTCTCTTTCTCGCCTTGTTGCATATGTCCTTTTTCATTCTGTCTCTCTGTTTGTGTTATATAAGATGTGTTGCTGTCACATTCATGCCTAGACAGGCCTATGGGGTTTTGAAATGTATTGATTTCTCTTCCTAAATCTGTTTCACTACCACAAAAGCCAAGCATGCAAAATTTCCTGTCCTATCATCAGCATCAAGAGGATATATGGAAATGTCAGTCTGATCTCTTCTTGCTGCTCTAAGACAACTAGATGACACTTTTAAAGCCCATATATCATGTTATCACAAAATGCCTTTCGAGTTTAGATGTATTTAATGCAGTAGTTCACACCCAGAGGTTGTTTTTTTTGTTCCAACAATCTACAAGTTAAAAAAAAAAAAAGACGTCCCTTAAAGTCGCATGCTGTAAAACAACTTATTAGATGTGCTGAGGGTTGATGGGGTGCTGGAGCGGATCTCAGCAGCGTGGAAGGATGTTGTTAAGCAACGTGCCAGCTAATTGGCCATTGCACGAGGTACTCGGATTCTCACGTGTTTAGCACTGACGCACAGCTGACATCTGTTCAGAGTCTTCTGAGAAGCCAGACTGAGTTGTTTGCATGAATTTTTCATATATCGAATAGAATCAGTTTAATGCTGATTACATTTTTGCAAGCATGTGGCAGTCGGAGAAAACACGTTGCTGTACCTGAGTTCTACGTTTAGTTTAGTTTATTGAACATAGCAGACATATTTATAGCATTGTAAAGACATGGCTTGTGGTGTAGTGGTTAGAGTGCTGTGCTCATGATCGAGTGGTCGTGGGTTCAAATCTCCGTTGGACATCCACTGTGCTAAGACCTGTGTGTGCCTCTGTCCACCTAGCAGTAAAAATGGGTACCAGTAAAGGATACTGGGAAGGTAACCTCAATGGACAAGCGTCCCATCCAGGAAGAGTTGAACTCCTAGACGCTTCATGCTACAGAAACTGGGATAAGCACCAGCCTGATGAGCCTGTAGGCTTGGGTGTTTAAAAAGCCCGACAGATTTACCTTAGACATGTTTCACCTCAAAAATATATCTAGTATGCTAGTACAAAGTGGGTTCGAGCGAAAAATACTGTAAAGCTAAATTCCTGTTGGAAAAGAACTGGTGCTGCAAGAAAGTCACAAATAAAGGGATTTTTTAATTGATGCTCATTCAAATGATTAGTGATGGTGGGTCTTTAGTCTTCATTTAAAGGTAGACAGTGACTCAGCTGTTCAGGCAATCAAAAATAAGTTTATTCCATTACCAGGGTACAAGTACACCTATGTATTATGAGGGATGATTGGTCGGGTTGGGACCACAAGACTTCAAGGAAATGTGATGTAGATTAGGGGTCATATAGGTGGATCTGGCCTATTTTTGACTTTGTAAATAAGCTCAGTGTTTTAAACCCAGAAGTGAGTGGTGGGAATGCTGGAACTGGGTGATGTGGGAGAACTTCAGGAGATTAAAAACTTGCAGCTGTTCTGGATCACTTGTCAGTTGGAGCACAGGGACAGAACAGCTATGGGTGAGTTGCAGCAGGTCAAATCTGAGTTGACAGGTGACTGAACAAACACCACATCCAGACTAGCTGGATAAAAATTACCTGTCCCTCCTGATGTTGTAGAGAATCCTGTGTAGACAAGTCACGACACCGCTACATCATCATTTGTGTTGTGCTTGCAAAACAGGAAATCTTTTATTTATTTATTTGTTTGTTTGTTTGTTTGTTTATTCATTTACTTATCCCCCCTCCCCCCATTTTTCTCCCTAATTTAGTCATATCCAATTCCCTCCCATCAAATATTGCCTTCCCTATCACATGACCACCACCAACCAGGGAGGGGCGTAAGCATGCACATGCCCCCTCCGTGACATGGGTGCTGCCACCTGCCTTTTTTTCGAACTGCTGCGCATGCGTATTTGGGAGCGGTCTAACACACTCAGAGGGAAAGCGCTATCCACCCCCTTGTACGAATGAACTCACAGACGCCCATGATTGGCTGGTGATCACTGTGAGTGACAGGGAAGTGAGCGTTTGCCATCCCTCCCTCCCATGAGAGCTCAGCCAGTTAGCTCCCATGGACTCCCGGTCACGGATGGCTGTGGCATCAATCAGGATTTGAAGCTGCGATCTCCGGGAGGAAATCTATTCTAAACATTCTCCTGTTATCTGTTTTACCAGGGTTGTGGGGGAAAACTGGATCCAGTAACACTTAACTTCAGGCAAGAAGTGGGATACACTCTAAACAGGTTGCCATTCTGTCGCAGGGCTAAAACAGACAGAAACAACCATTCATACTTATGTTCACACCTGTAGGCAGTTGACCTGATCTTTAGACCATTGGAGGAAACCAGAGTACCCAGAGGAAACCCTGCAAGGAAGAGGAGAATATGTGAACTCTATACAGAAAGACTCTTCTCAGCTACACT
The DNA here is from genome assembly GCA_030014195.1 of Neosilurus mollespiculum. Lineage (NCBI taxonomy): Eukaryota > Metazoa > Chordata > Actinopteri > Siluriformes > Plotosidae > Neosilurus > Neosilurus mollespiculum. The sequence goes on from JAQMYF010000004.1 coordinate 26,186,118, forward strand.
ATCTGAACCCAGTGCCTTCTCATGAGAAGCAGCCGTGCTAAACATTGTGCCATTGTAAAAGAGTTGTGTAGGCACCAGTCAAAGTGGGCGAAGCAGATTCACTTCCCTGTGAGCAGAGCAGATTCCATTGGGATCTTGGATCATTTTTTTTCTGGCTGGTACCCTACTGCCGTCCCTTTCTCCAGCTAATACTGCAAGAATTTCAGACCCATGAAAACTGATTTTCGCCACCAGCAACGACACGACTGGTTGCAACAAATTAACTTGAATTCCCATTAGATCTGTGGTGAAAGATTCCTTTTCATGCTTCTATGACCCCATGAGATAAATTAACATTTCGACCGTTTTGCTCCCATTGTCAACCACCACCAGTAGATAATTATAGCAATAAATAGGCAGTTTTCAGCATGAGTGCAAATGTGGCAAGAGTCAGTGTCAGGGCTTGATCAAGTAAATTTACATAATTACATGCCCAAGTAGAATGGATCTAAGCATACGCAACTGTAGTAGTGTTAAAATGTCTGCAGTCCTCCATACTTGGGGTGGAAGTATTAAAAGCTCTTTTGTACCTTCTCACTTTTGGGGTAACAAGACACTGAAATCCTAGAATTTCATTTAAAATACATAGAAATGATCAGTGCTGTCTGTCCTCTTTTACATACAAGAGCTCCCCGACACCTACAGTTGGCTAGTGTTTCTGTGGTATTCCTCTCTGATTTTGCACCCGTGGGTTCTGTGCATGGACTGTCTCCATGCACAGAAGGTGCTGAGTTTGACTCCCGGGCTCAGGTGTTTGTGTGGAGTTTGTATGTTCTCCCCATGCTTGTGTGGGTTTCCTCCCACAATTCCAAAGACATATGTTGCCCTGCTATGGTCTGGCGAGCTGTTCAGGGTGCCCACCTTTGCTTTGTGTTGGCTGAGATAGGTGCCGGCCTCTCCGCTACTCTAGTAGGATTAAGCGGTTCAGCTAATGATGAGGGTTCCATACATAGACAGGATCAGTCTCGTGATCATTGGGTGAAATATACTTGATGGAATCAAGTTTTAACAATGTTTTGTAAATATAATAATAAAATAAAATCTAAGATTTTATGTAGTATATTAGTAGAATCGATTTAAATGTATGTAAATGATGTATTTATATTGACTCCTATGCATGGATATTGCTGTAAGTCCAGACTAGTTTGTAAAATATATTGAGAGGTGAACTGGCAAGGTGACTGTATCAGTACCTTCTCTGACATTTAAAATGTATCAGCTGTTAATAATAGAAGTAAGTGAGTAAGGTTGACTGCTTTCTGTCTTCATTTCTGTCCCTATGCTTTATGAAGTGTAGAAGGTGTATGCTTTGGGGTCAGAACGGCCATAATTTGTAATTCTGTGTGACACCAGGCTTCGCCGTAGGGATCAGTGTTGACCCCACACTGGGCTCAGCAGGTTCAGCACACCAGCTGCCTCCATACGTGCTTCTCTCTATATATTCATCCCTCAGGTGTTTACAGATCGTGGGGTGTGTAGGATTGGGCAGTGTTGTCTGAGGCTCAGGCAGGCTAGCCGCAGTGTGGCGTGCCCACGCACATCTTAACACCCAATCCTCTCTCTGTCTATTGGCTATCTCTCCCTCTCTCTCTTGTGCTCTCTCTCTCTCTCTCTCTCTCTCTCTCTCTCTCTCTCTCTCTCTCTCTCTCTCTGTCCTTACTTTACCTGAGTAGAGGTTTTTTTTCCTCCATGCTGCACCAGACAGATGAGTCAGGCTGGCACAGCTAGCTTTATCTCCTTTTTTCTTACTCCTCCCCCTAATCTCTTCTTAAAGCCTTCTACAGGAGCACAAGAAAGACTGCAGCGTCTTGAGGTTCACTTTGTCAAACTTCCCCTATTAGTTGCTTTGGCTAGTGAATGAATAAAGCAGTGACAAATAGACTGAGGGTCTAAAAAAATGCAGAAATGGTATTTAGGTAACTGATCTACATCAAATGAGGGTGTGTGTGTGTGTGTGTGCGCACATGCACGTGTGCGTCTGGACTCTTCCAGACAGTGGAAGCAGACGTGTGTCTGTGCAGACTGCTGATGAGACTCAGTGTTTACTGAGAGACTGAGGGAACATCAGTGGCATGTGCTTGTTGGAGAGAGACACTGAAAAACAAAAAAAGACATACTGCTTTTCATACTGCAACGTCAGAAGCTTTTTCTGCGTCTATTTTTGATGTGTGTATATTAAAATAATATTTAGAGGATGCTCCTTAAGCTGTTCTCAACGGGTCCAAACTACTGGTCCGCATCATAACCCGCTGTCTCCTGAAGCAGTACAACTCCTCTATAGAGTGACACTTACCAGACCCTGACTGCTCTACCTGCCATTATGTAACCGTAAATAGATAGGAACATGTCTAAAGCAGTCGCCACAACCCACAGAGGAGATAAAACTGGGAGTGTGAGAGAGATTTGAGGTTGTGAAGGAGAGGAGGTGAATCGATACCTCGCTGCTTTTTCTGCCTGCCTTTCTCATGGTCTCCCAGCAAGTCACCACCAGGTGTTATGTAACTCTCTCTTTCTCTGTCTCTCTCTCACTCTCCCTCACTCTTCACCTCCCCCACCTGAGTATTTCTCTATCTCTTTCATCGGCACGTTTTTGTCACCTCTCCCTCAGGGAAACAGAAATAAGTGACAGTGGATGTTCGCTCTTCTTTGTGCTCTTTCATCCTTCTGTCTGTCCAATACTTGGGGTGTAATTGGTACAGTTAGCAGAGTATAAAATTCTTTCTTAGATGAATTAGCTTTTTTTTTTTTCGCTTGTGACCGAATAGACTAGCAGATATACATAGAAAGAGTTAGAGAATGAACTTCAAACCAATATGGAATGGTTTAGCGAGTGAAGAAATTTAAAAATACAGTACACTTATACAACTTAACAAAATGAAGATAAATCAGAAACCAAGTTCTATTTATTTTATGTAATATTGGATCATATTGATGAGAATAAGTAAACAAACAACAATATATAGTAATAACAAAAATA
>JAQMYF010000004.1:26195069-26209631 GCA_030014195.1 Neosilurus mollespiculum
ATTTCATCCCTTTGTATACCCGACGTATCGAGCACTATTCTACGGAAAATCGACTCAAGATCTTTTATATATATATATATATAATGTGTGTGTATATGTAAAATTAATATTATTTCTCATTAGAACTAAAAAAGTTCACACCAACAATCAATATGGGTGACTTATCAGTTGGTAGTGTAAAAGTGGTGTTAACTAGCAACCTAGCTTGTTATACATTATTGCACTTCTTGTAAAACATGGGACTAGGCAGCGCATTTGAAGACCTGATGACCCAGTGGGAATGACAATACAGTATATTGTCTTACAGCCAAGTCTTATTACAAACATCTTGTAGTGTTAGAGTTAGTTTAAAGCCTGAAGTCTGTTTAATGTTGCAATAATTTTACTAGTTATCGCTTGTTTTTCTTATGTGTGTGTGTGTGTGTGTGTGTGTGTGTGCAGCTGGTTCTCCAGGACAGGATTCTGATAAGCCAGGAACATCTATGGCGGATATCCAGTGTTTATTGGATAGTGTGGGAGCAACAGAGCTAGTGATTGATCTCATCGTCAGCACCAAGAATGACCGTGTGTTTGATCAGAGTATCCAATTAGGCATTGCACTCCTGTTGGGTGGAAACACACAGATACAAGTATGTACCCACTACACATGCATATATAGCAAAATAGGTTTAGCAGGACTCATATTTCTTGAAGGAATTGGTTATTATGCATTCCATATCCACCCACCTACTCTCTTCCTGTAGAATTCCTTCTATCATCAGCTGCACAAGCAGAAAAAGTCAGAGAAGTTTTTCAAAGTTTTCTACGACCACATGCAGCTGGCTCAGAAAGAGATTCGTTCCACTGTCTCTGTCAACATGTTTGAGGTCAGCTGCCGGAAGCGCGAGGAGGAAGGAGAAGTTTCCGGCTTCAGACAGAGGAAAGGTGAAGTGGCTCAACAGTAAAAAACATAATAATACCAATTCTCTCTGTTTGCTGATGTGTCAATTGCGCTCTTAATGTCCAGCCAAAATTAAATCATAAAAAATGCTAATGCTATTCATGATGACCAAGTTACAACACAGTATAAATTGTTGAACTTTGAAGGAGGCATTGTGAAATGCTTAGTTTAAATCCATGCTTATTAAGAGTAGCTATATTAATAGATATTGATAAACTCAATTCACTCAAGTGAATTTTTCCTTCCCCTGATTTTTCTCACTAATTTTTAGTTATGGCCAATTCCCTTCCATAAGAGATCTCTTCTCTGTCACACCACAGCTACCAACCAGTGAGGGCGTAGGTCACCACACGTTTCGTTCAAGACATGAGATTCCACCTGGGCCCTTTTTATTCCTCCGTACTGGCGATAGACAGACCGGAGACATTGTTTTCTGGTTGACCGTCCATCGTGTCCTTCAAGCTTTGTAGGAAAGCATTTCCTTCAGGCTTTGCACAAACGTGCATCTTGACTCAAGAATGATCTGATTATATTTCAGAAGTCAGTGGTCAGGGTCACTGCAGTCTCATGTGTGCCATTCTTATGAACACGATATCTCGAACACTTCGAGGGATGGTCTTTGAACTTTGCATTAAAGTCCCTCTGACTCAGGAATGAACTGATTAGATTCTGAAGGTCAAAGGTCAAGATCAGTGTGACTTCAAGTGGGCCATTTTTGTGAATGCGATATCTCGAGAGTGCATAGTGAAAGCAATTTCTTTAAACTTTGCACAAATATTCACCTTGACTTAAGGCTAAACTGAATAAATTTTGGAGGCCATAGGTCAAAGGTCAAGATTACTGCACAGAGGCATATAACTTGCCAGGTGTTTAGTTTTAGTTTTCTAGTTTTTTCTCCTTCATATGTACTATTTGCTGTGAAAAAAGTATATACCCCACTGAGCCCAGCCAATTATGTGGTCTTGGGGTCCTGGCCAACAATGGCTTTTATTTTTAATTAGAAAATGTGTATAACATTGATGTAAATCAGTTATGATGTGAATAATGGGTCTGTAAAAATGTAGCTTTCCATGCACAGACACTGTAGGCCTTAGGCAATGAAGATGTTCCATGAACTTGATATTGGCTAGGTGCCTTACATTTCCCTTGCCTCACTCCATAGTCTTCAACACATGAGGTCACATGAGGGCCACAAGTTCATTACAGAGCTTTTGTTAGTTTTGTGTTTATCCAAGAGGTTTAGCTTGTAGGAATTAAGTAGCCCAAATTTTTTAATGCTCTGTGAACACTCATTTTAACCATAATATTTAATCGTCGTTAGTGCAAATCACCCAGAGTATCAGTGCTTACTCCAGAAGATCAGAGGACGTAGAAACCATGTTGAAACCAGGGCCAGAATATTATTCACTCATTTACCTTGAAAGTGTAATTTTCAGGGACAGTGAAACTTGTAGGGAAGATATGTACTTAGAAGAAGGAGAACTGGAGTTTCAGGTTCCTGGCTGTGTTGCAGTATAATGATGTAATGTGTCAAGATGTTCTGAGGTTCTTTTAGTAGCTTTTTGGGCATGAAAACAGTTATTTATGTGTGCCAGTCTGGGAAGATAAAGGGAAGATAAAACTCCAGTCTGTTGCGGTATACAACTAACCAAAAACTTGATCAAAGCCTGGCATACATCATGTGAATCTAACTTGGCTAGATGGGTTGTGGAGTTCCATTTATGGTCTACACACTGATATTGCTTAGGCAACCTACTGGAAATTGTATGGTTTCTATAAATCCAAACACTTAGAATTGTCTTATTATTATGATGATGATGATCTGGCTTGAATTGTGCAGAACAAAACTAAGTCTTACTGACATGAAACTTGGTAGTAATCCTTGCTTTATTCCAGTATGATGGGTCCGGTGGAACTAATGATGGTGCTTTAGTGCAAGCATTTATGTTTTGGCCCATGTTTATGCAGCCTTAAAACTGAGTGGGCCAGGGCTCCCGAGTGGCGCATCAACAAGGTGGAGATCGCAAGTTCGAATCCTGGTTGATGCCACAGCCATCCGTAACCGGGAGTCCATGGGAGCTAATTGGCCGAGCTCTCATGGGAGGGAGGGATGGCATACGCTCACTTCCCTATCACCTATCACTCACAGCGATCACCAGCCAATCATGGGCGTCTGTGAGCTCATTCATACGAGGGGGCGGATAGCGCTTTTCCTCCGAGTGTGTTAGGCCGTATACGCATGCGCAGCAGTTCGAAAAGAGGTGGGCGTGTGCTTGCTTGCGCCCCTCCCTGGTCGGCGGTGGTCATGTGATAGGGAAGGCAAAAAGTTGATGGGTGGGAATTGGAAACGACTAAATTAGGGAGGAAAATGGGGAAAAATCCCCCAAAAAAACTGAGTGGGCCACACCGATTAATTTCTGCTCTGAAGGATTTTTTGTTAATTTGCAAAGCCTATTTCTGCAAATTATACCTAGGAATTTTATTCTTTCACAAGTTGACATTTGTAAACAATATAAAAAAATTATCAGTCCTTGCAATTTGGTGAAACAGATGTAAGTCATGATTGCTTTTGTGGATTCATACAAAGTTGAATTTCATTTGTAGGATAAGACTCTGACATCAGGTGCAAAGTTTGGGGCATGGAAAAACAAAGTGGGTGGAGCTAAAAGCAATTTAACTGTTTCTCAGGAACATTAAATTCAAGTAAGCTAAGATTTGGCATGGCCAATCCATATGCTAATGTCTAATGATAACCTACTTTAAAAAAAAAAAAAAAAAAAAAAAAAAAAAAAAAAAAAAAAACATGACTGCATCATTTTACAAGGTTAACATTAGGCTACTTAACAAATTTTCACCACCTTTTAATCAATTAAAGTTGGAAAGAGCTGTTTATTCAAGCAACGGGAATACATGATTAATTATGTGGATTCTTTAGTATGCTTAAGTTTTTTTTACTTTTTAAGAACATATGCAAAGGTCAGTGTAAAGAATTTAGTTCTGTTAGCAGTTTCTCAGTAACCTAAAGTCTAGTCTCAATGGACTGAAAGTCTACCGGGATGAAATTTGGTGTGTTGCATCATTTTACTCATCTGTAACTGGATTTTTAATCATCACTGAATTACTGCAAGAACTCGGCCACCTTCAGGCAATCAGTTCTGGAAAGGCATTTCACACAATTATTCTGCTTGAAAGCTTCTTTGGTGTCTACATCTTTATTAAACTCAGTTACCATTTGAGGTGATCATTATTATTTAATAGTGTATATACTACATGGGAATTGTCTAATATATGATTGGTTTGCTGTCTAGAAGTTAATTACCAATCATGTACCGACGGTCAGGTGGAAGCTGCCGATTCGTCCCTGAGACAGAACGTCAAGGGGACTATTCAATTTAGCGACATCCATCGAGCCTGAGGAGCATAATTGTGACAAAATTGATTGCACACAATGAATGGTCTGGTCCCATGTAAGAGCTACTGTAGCACAAACTGGTAATGTAGGCCTTGATGGAAAGGAGTCATGACACAGTGCATTGTAATGTTATGGCTGATCGGTTTATATTTTTAAATAGGGATGTCACCAGTGGGACTCGTGGTTTTTTGGTGAGCTATGTCTATGGTTTCCAAAAAAGGCTATATGTTCTAATGCAACATACAGATTTTCTCAGATTGGCATGTTATATTTTGCATGCATGTGCGAAATAGTTTAGGGGTGACACAATGACACAAGTGCTTTTATTCTATTCTGTTTCACCTAGTATGAGTAGACGTAAATATAGAAAAAGCATCATGAATAAATGAGGTTTGACTTTTCTGGATTTACTTTTGTGGTTGATTTTGTTTTGTCATATTTTAAATGCTGTAAGCCATTTTTGTGCCATCCTCACACCCTAAACTGTGGTTGGTCTTCTGCTGTACAGTTCAGTTTCTCCATCTACATCTGAAACTTCAGTGTCTGTCGTTTTCTGTAGGCTGGGATTCAATGCACTTGAAAGAGGAAATGAGGGGACAGCTAAAAGACGCCTCTTGTGCTACTTCCAAGGCTTACAGTGCTTTCCGTAAGGAGGGAGACCCGGACCTTGAGATGGTTGGTCAAGGGGCTGAGGAGGTGGAGGAGGAGGCGGAGGAGGTGCACATGAGCCAGTCCATCACAATCATGAACCCGATTTTACGCTTTCTGCAGTTGCTATGTGAGAACCACAACAGGCAGCTACAGGTAGAGTAAAAACCTCCATTCATCCATCCATTTTCCAAACAGCTTTATCCTACTAGGGTTGGATAAGCCTGAAGTTGGGAAGCCTGAAGCCTTTCTCAGCTCTGGGGAAGGCGGGCCACCCTAAACAGATCAGCAGTCAGTCACAGGGCCAGCATACACATAACCAGTCACACTCACACCTAGTGGGGAATTTGGAACAGCCAGTTAGCCTAATGTGCATCTTTGGACTGTGGGAGGAGTCCACAGTACCTGGAAGAAACCCATGCAAGCGCGGAGAGAACATGCAAACTTCAAAACGATCTCGCCGAACCCAGAACCTTGCTGCGAGGCGGACGTGCTAACCACTGTGCTACCCGGTGTCTAATAGTTTTTTCTTTATAGCTTTTTTTTTTTTTTTTTAATGTTTGAGGTGTATTGAGGAATATTTCAGCTATTCAGATTAGTGAAGGAAGGATTCGATTTATTGTGGAGGCATTCATTGGGATTGAGATCTACTTTTTTTTAAATTTACGGACCATTTAACAGTCTGACATGACATGGTAATCTTGATCATAGCTTTGTCTTTTGATAGACAGCAATGTTGGCTACAGTGACTGATGAATGATCATTTTAACCAGACCAAATTTCAATCTCGGACTTCACATTGCTTTGCAGAATTTCCTTCGGGACCAGAACAACAAAACCAACTATAACCTGGTATGTGAGACGCTGCAGTTTCTAGACTGCATCTGCGGCAGCACCACAGGAGGCTTGGGGCTTTTGGGCCTCTACATTAATGAGAGGAACGTAGACCTGGTCATACAGACACTGGAGAGTATCACTGAATACTGCCAAGGCCCTTGCCATGAGAATCAGGTAGACCACATGGCTTTCTTCTTGTAAAGATGATGAACATGTGATGCGGTAAAATGATTAGTTGTTACTTTTGGTTTTTAATTGTTTGACTACACTTGTCTACCCAGCATCATGCATATGTACTAAATGCATGGTTTTCTTCTTTTCAGTCTTGTATAGCCAAGCATGAGTCCAATGGCATTGACATCATCATCGCTCTTATAGTGAATCCTATTGAGCCCTTGGGGAAGAACAGGATGGAACTTGTTTTAAAGCTGAAGGTACTGGAAAACTTGCACATGCACTAATTGATTCACTTGTTTATTGCTGATATTAAAATGACTGACTAGCCCATGATATACTGGCCTGGACAATCTACAGTTTTTACACCGGTGTGTGTGTTGTTATGGGGGGGGGGGGGTATTAGTGATCAAAATCACATGAAACTTGGCAGAATTGTTCTTGTGGACTAAAGCTAGAATTCAATGGAGCCTGAGTTTGGATTTGCGAATTGGAATCTCTTTGAATTATGATGTGCCCACCTGGTCTGAGAAAGTCTGGCAAGTCTGGACATTTGCCACATTTTACATTGAATTTGAAACAACACATTGAGTTGAGGCATCAGAGCAGTCTTGAAGATTACATTTGACTTATAGATCAACTCAAGAAGGTTAAGACAACGAGGCAACAAAGTTCATCCACCCAAGTGAAGCTCACTGCATGTTTTTGAAAGGACCTGTTGCCTTTGTGTCCCAACAACAAGTGGACAAATATGTACTGGATCACATTGTGGCAGGTCTGCAGCCCTTTAGTAAGGTCGAAAAAACTGTCATTCATCAGTTTGGTGTTTGGTTTGTAGCCACCCGGATGTGTGCTTTTAAGAACGCAGTTACAGAAAATGCTGTAGAATTAATTCACTAAGTGTATTGCTGACATATAGGCTGAAGTGCACAACAGTAGATTGCTGTTCAGATATGAACAAGGTGTGTATATAGTCTTCACATTGATGTATTCATGCTCAAATCCCCTAATTGTTTAAGATTTCCCAGTATCTAAATGGCCTATTTACACCTTGATATTGGTAGACTTGGTGTAGTGGTAGTGCTGGGCTCATGATCAGGAGGTTGTGGGTTTGAATCCCCAATCAAACCCACAACCCCCCCACCCCCCTTCCCTAAACCACACACACACACACCAAACCCACCGTGCTAAGACCCCTGGGCAAGGTCTTAACCTTATCTTAAGATTTTAAGATAAGATGTCATTATGATAATTGGGTACCATAAAATCCCCAGATGCATCACTTCTTTAAAACCTCAGTTAAAGTGTCATATATCTTCCTTGTATGTATTTTGTTCATTATAAGATGTCATTATGAGGGCCAAGAATTTCGGCAGAATTTCATGTTTTTGAGACATCTAAGGGTCATTCTTGTGAATCATGTAAATCCGAGGAGGGGGGGGGGGTCCTTTTGGATAATAGCAACTCCACCCATACAGCCATGTAAGTTTAGGTGCTCTTCAGAGAATAATAGACCTGGCTAATAAATCCTGATCAGTCATTTTGACAACTACATAGTAAGTGTACCTACTAAAATCTCTGTAAGACACGTAAACGTTTCTTATTCATGTTGATCAGAATAATGCCTCCAAGCTGCTGCTGGCCATCATGGAGAGTTGCCATGATGGTGAGAACGCAGAGAAAATCCTGGACAAAATGAGACCCAATGAGCTGGTGAGTGATAAGAACAAGGTTGGATCTTTAACCTGATTTACCTTTTGTTCTGGTGAATTTTATGGAACAGTTGGATGTTGTTTTGGCTCACTGTTGATACTGTGGCACAGGTACATGTTTTGGATTTTCATTTCAGACAGCAAGGGACTCATTGTGTGTGTGTGTGTGTGTGTGTGTGTGTGTGTGTGTGTCCACAGGTGGATGTAATTAGGGAGGCGTATTTGCAGGGATTGGAGAATGAGGAAGATGTGGAGGTGTCAGGAGACAGAATCAGCCCCAAAGATGTGGGCCATTACATCTACATCCTGGCCCATCAGGTGGGGTTTTATGTTCAGTTAATATGTAGAAGGTATTTAAATACTTGTATTTTAATATGAGGCATAATTATTATAGAGCATATGTTTTTTACCCAAGTAACATTAAATTTTAATACATAACATTTATGCACAGAAGGCATCCACCTTCCACTGACATTCTCTGCAAATGAGATGAATAAATGTTGTACTACACAGAAACAGAAGCCAAAAAAAAATTAATCATGACAGATGCAGATGCACGCCTAGCACAGGTGTGAGAGTTTAAGAGCTGTGTAGCACGATTTCTTTTAACCCTTTTCAAAGTATTGGTAGTACCACGTGGAAACATGATGAAAAGCAAACTAAAACAATGTGTTTTATTAGTTTATATTTACATAATTAACCATGATGCAGACTGGACAGGTGAGATTTACGCTTTGATAATGTATGTTTTCAGCATACTTATTCAGAGCTTAGTACATACAGTATTACACAGACATGCAATAAAATTGGCTCTGTAAAGGTCTGTGTTTGCACACATAAAAAAAATGTATTATATAATACAAGAAAAACTAATCAGAATGAAATTTTGATGCTTTATTTTTCCATTTTAAATCGGGATAATGAAGACACTGCCCACTTGAATGCACTCGAACAACCATTCACACTCACACCTATGGGCAGTTTGGAACAATTTGGAATTAGCCTAATGTGCATGTTTCTGGACTGTGGGAGAACACCAGAGTTCCCGGAAGAAACCCACACAAGCACAGGGAGAACATGCAAACTCCACACAGAAGCGCCTGAGCCTGGGACTTGAACCCAGGACCTTCTTGCTATGAGGCGAACATGCTGACCACTATGTCACCGTGCCTCCCTATTCAATTTCAGGTGATTCATATATAACTTGTGTGACCTGAAACTCTACAACATCTGGCCATCAGTTACAGTTCAGTTTTATTCTTCATGTCTTGGGTTATTATTGAGCTTGATGTCAGACAGTGTCCCACCAACCAATTTCATAATCACCCATTATTTCATCAACTGCTCTCTTGTTTTCGCTTACTGACACACACACACACACACACACACACACACACACACACACACACACACACACACACACACACACACACACACACAAACACAAAAACAGTTAAGTAAGCAAGTTTGAAGTTAAATTTATCCATCGTACACACACTGCCTGCAGCCATGTTCTTTTTTTTTTTTCACGGCTCTCAGCTGGATTAGCCAACGCTATTTCAAAAAATCTTTTTTCTTACATTTTCTCTATAGGAGCAAAACAAAACACAACCGCAGGGACCCGGGTGTCTTTTGTCAAAAGCAACCCCATAGAGGAAAAAGGAACAAACATATCAGATGAGATGATGGGCATTTTAACAGAACCAAAAATATCATAGTTTTTCTTATTCAGAAGAGTATTTAGGATCTTCAGCTAGTAATGTCTGGAAAGCACCATGCACAAAGCACCATGCTTATGTGTGAGCTTGGATGTTTAAGTGATAGTATAAAACATTTCCTTTCTCCTCTGCGTGTGTCAAGAGATGTTTAATTACTCCTCTCCAAGCATTCACAAGTTAATTGGCATAACAGAATTATAATATATAGACTTAGACACTGCCTAAAAGTCATGCTCTCAATAGATTCTCTTGATAGGTGTCCGAGCTGGGGTTTGAGTTTTGCTCTCTTTTTTATTTCTGTTTTCATTTGTATCACCAGTCTTGTTTATTTAAGGCTTTACTCAGGGACCTAACAGTAGCAGCTTGGTGTTACTGGGGCTTGAACCGCCAACCTTTAGATCAGTAACCCAGAGCCTTAACCACTAAGCCTGCACTGCCCACTATTATACATTTAAAACATATTGGGGTGTTGGATGAAATAAGTATCCCACTTTTTGCCTCAGAGTGATTAACTGATTTGAGATGGCGATGAGTCATTAAATAGCAGAGTGACTAGTTTAAAGTACCTGAATTTTGTATAGAAATACACTGATCAGCCATAACATTACGTCTTCACTAGACCTTTGGTAGGTTCTAAGCACTGCAAACCAGGAACATCCCACAAGCGCTTCTCTATTAATCTCTGACCCAGTTGTCTAGCCATCACAACTTATCCTTACACTTTTGTCCAGGGTTAATTTTTCACTGACATCTTGAATTGATGACAGGACAATTGAACTACTCCATAAAGTCAAAGGTTTTTAAGAGGGTTTAGGGCAGAACTTGGTGGCGCCGGTTCATGTGTGGAAATTATTCCTCGTGCTTCCTGAACCACTCTTACAGTATTTGGGCCCTAATTTTTTATCCATGCCATCAGGTCATTGGTTGACCAGCTGAAATATCAATACCATGGTGATCACACTGTAATCAAGGCTTAAGGCATTCAAAATATTAGAGAGTTGGACCAGGCAGTGTGTATAATATGCTATGATATGATATATTGTAACGTAATGTAAGTCAATTCTTCTATGAAACAAGCATCAAAATCTCAGTTGTGTGATACTACTAATAGTCACTGTAAATGTACACATTGTGTAATGATCCCTTTTTTGTAGTCATTAACGCAACAATCTCTGGTATTACCGCCATTATTTCAACGTTAATTATAATTAGTGTTAGTTTTATTGCTTTTTTTTTTTTTTTAACTGTTGTTTTTTAAGATGATGTTATTACTTATGAATGGTGACTTCATTGTTTTTATGTAAATAATATTATTAAATGGAATAAATTATGCTGATTTGCAGTTGGCTAGGCACCGAAAATCACTGCAGCAGAATCTAAAGCCAGGTCTGGATTCGGACGATGATAGAGATGAAGCACTTCGATACTATGCCAAACACACAGCTCAGATAGAGGTATGCATACAATTCTGAGAAACAGGCCTAATTTAGACAAACCACTCCTTTACTGGTTACTCACTCTCTTAACATTCAGTTTAGATCCGAGCTCTTGTTATATTGCAAATAGCCACAGTGTGTTTCTCGTTGTTGTTTTAAGATTGTGCGTCATGACCGAACTATGGAGCAGATTGTGTTCCCAGTACCCAGCATCTGTGAGTACCTGACCGAGGAGTCCAAAGTGCGAGTGTTCACCACCACAGAGAGAGACGATCAGGGCAGCAAAGTCAACCACTTCTTCCAGCAGTTTGAAGACCTGTACAATGAGATGTGGTGGCAGAAGAAAATGAGGAGTATGAAAGTTTTATTTTCCAATCAAAGCAAGATAACACACTCAATTCTTGAAGTGATCATTTATTCTGTTCCATTGATTGTGTATGTGTGTGTCTGTGTGTAGATAACGTCGCTCTCTTCTGGGTATCGAAACACATCTCTCTTTGGGGAAGTATTTCCTTTAATCTGGCTCTGCTGGTCAACATTGCTGTAGCACTGTTTTATCCATTTGGAGACGATGAAGATGAAGGTACTTCTTTTTATCTAGCCATTTTATTATTATATGTATACATGTATATTTATTATTATATGTGCACGGTCAGTTTTTAACATATTTGATATTTGAGCAAGCGAACATTTCCCCCTCTTTGATACAGGGTCTGCAGATAAAGGTGATGTACAAAACCTTTCAGGAAAAATATTCACAGATGTTCTCATCTTATGTGGAGAAAAATGTTTTCCATGCAAAATTTCTTCAGTTGCTGTGAATTTAGGGGTTTTCTTGCATGTACAACCTTTTCGAATTCTCCCATAGCATTTCAGTGGGGTTGAAATCTGGGACCATCTCCAGATCAACCTTTGTTCAGATTTCTTCACATTATCTTCAAGCATGTTTTGATATGATACAGAATTAATAGTTGAATATTAATAACTGCAAGCTGCCCTGTCCTTGAGTTACCTCAAACCATAATGTTTTCACACCTGCACATCACAGTTGGAAGGAGGCTCTTTTCCTGTTCATGGTTTGCGGTGACTGTCGCCAAAGGTCGCTATCTTTAATTCACATGTTCAAAACAGCATATTCCAAAAGACCTAGTCTTTGCCATTATGTTTATTTGAAAATAGTCACCAAAAACTTTTTCCTGGCATGCATGTAAGGATGTAGACATATGCACTTTCATACCAACAGTTGCAAGAGTTACCTGCAGATCCTTTGATAAACTTTTGGTGTACTTGGAACCTTCCTTTTGCATTAAAGGGTCTTCTCTCAGGCTGTATTTGATGAAGTGGTCAGTCTTGAAAAAATTTACCTTCGTTTGAAATGATTTTGAATACAGTGGATTTATTTATTTAAAGTAATTTGAAGATCTTTTTTAAAATTTGCTAGTCAGGGTCGTAGGCATTCACAACCTTTTTTTTTTTTCCCCTGAAAGCCTTAGAGAGCTCTTTAGACCTTAGCATGATGATGGGAAATAGCAAAGAGGATACCAGACCCTAGATATCAGGTTAAAATAAGACAGGTGCCACTTTCATGAGGTTGTAATCAACTGCACCTATTCTGGGACACCTGATTCTACTTTTATGGATTTGAAGGTGAGATAAATGTAGGTGTATGACTATAAAAAGGACAGTTTTATGTAATTTGTTGGGGTGTATCACCTTTATCTGCAGACACTGTCAAAAAGGGTAAGATTTGGGTTTTTTTAAGTTTTTAGGAAAAAGAAAATCTAAAATTTGTATGGAATGTACATTTTTTGCAGTAATATTTTATTCTAGGAAGCTCAGAGTTACCGATCCATGTATGATTCTTTTGATTGCCATGTTTACCCCTTTTTTCAATAAGCAGGTTCTGAGTTATTGTGTCTTGTAGGTGTCCTGTCCCCTTTCCTGTCTGTCCTCCTGTGGGTGGCGGTAGCCATGAGTACATCTATGCTGTTCATACTGCCCAGACGAGGAGGCATTCTGGCTTTCCTGATTACCATAATCCTCCGCTCTGTATATACTATAGGCTTACGCCCCACGCTGCTGCTGCTCGGAGCCACCAATGTAAGATTGGAAAGCATTCACTTGACAGCAAAGAGAGCTTATTTCAAATTAAATGCAGCATGAACTGCAGCTTAAAGGAATATGTGGCATTTTTAAGCTAATCTTTATTTAGCCTGCTTGTTTCTTGTTGAGACATTGCAGGTTCTAACACAGACCTGCCAAGGCATAGATTATTAGTCCAGTAATAGTATTAGCCAATTGTTTGTAAATTTTTTTATGTTGGGGGGTAGGAAATTACTAATAATGGAAGCAATGTTAATGGAATAAGGGTTTTGAAAACAGAAAGCTTATACATATCTTTTTTTATTATTTAACATCCTGCACAAAGAAATGTTTGAGTGTTCTGAAGGTTTGGTGTTATCCTTGTACAATCATGTTAAAATGATGAATTAAAGTGAAAAATTTGTTCCTGTGGAGATCCTCAGGAACCTAAATTAGACACTTCGTTTTCGATTAAATTTAGATAGTCTTGGCCATGGTGATTTTTTTGTGGCTAAGGATTGAGGGGGAAAATGCTTTCTTTAAAATGTATTTTAAAAAATGTGCAATGATGAAACTCACAAACTACTATCTAAGATGTCATATGATTATTATCTTGCAACCCCAATTACAAAAAAAAAAAAAAAATGGGACAAATACATCTCAAAAAAGTTGGGACGAAGCAACAAAAGACTATAAAAGTAAGTGGTACAAAAAACAGCTGGAGGAAACTTTTACAACTAATTTGGGTAATTGGGTAGCAGGTCAGTAACATGACTGGGTATAAAAAGAGCATCTACACAGAATTTCATCAGTATAATCATAATATTATCAAATATATTTTGAGAATGTAAAGAAATCTCTGTGTGCTAGGGACAGGGCCAAAAAAATCAATATTTTATGCCTGTGATCTTCAGGTCCTCAGGTGTCACTGCATTAAAATAAATAAATAAATAAATAAAAATAATAATAATAATAAGCCATTATACTCAGGAAATCACAGCATAAGCTCAGGAACACTTACAGAATTTTTTCTAGTTTGTAAATGAGTGCTGTGCACATTGAGATTCTGACTTATCTTGTACTGTCAATATTCTTAGTTATAAAATAAATTGACTGAATTCATAAGAAAAAATGGTTTGGAATTCTTTGGAATCATACAGATTAAAATTGCCTGCAGACTTCATACTCTTTGCCCAATGTTATTTCTGCACCCAAATGTACTGACTTGCCACACTGAATTAATACAGGCCTAATAATAATAGTGATAATGTTAATAATAATAATAATATGACCTTGGCATAAAAGTTACTTTGTTAAAAGAATAAATAAAAGGAAAGCCTTCCTTTCATCATCAAGTGGTTTTTACTAACATTTTCAAAATTGTAATATGCTAAAATCCATTCGGTTGTTTGCATTAGCCTGTTTAAAAAGTGTGTGAATTCACAAGAATAGGATGTGGGCACATCAGTTCCAAGAAGGCAAGGTAATGGCAAAAATAACAGTATACAGGTATAACTAACAAATAACTAATACCGTGTTTCCCCGATAATAAGACCTACCCTTACTTCAGCAGAACGGTCCAAAATAAGCCCTACCCCGAAAA
>JAQMYF010000004.1:26247541-26259489 GCA_030014195.1 Neosilurus mollespiculum
GAACTATTTAATCCTAATTAGGATCGCGGGGAGGCTGGTAGGTGAGGCGAGGGAGGCTCCTGGCGAGGGCAGTGTACACCCTAGACAGCTCACCAGGCCTTCGCAGGGCAGAAACACGCTGACGGCAATGCAGCCTAATCTTTACGAAATGGTTCTTTTACATGCCTCTCACCATAGACAGTGGGGGACATGGCTGCTCTTTGATAACCCAGTTAGCTGCACTGGGGGACAGCAGTGACAACCCAGAAATAGTGGGGCTTGAACCCCTGACCTGGGGATGGATCAGTAAACCAGCAACCTACCACCAGGCCACCATTGCCTTATATGTTGCAATATTTACACACATCCTGCAGGGCAACACACTCAGTCATTCACATTTACACTCATACCTAGGGGCAATTTGGAATAGCCAACTTACCTAATGTGCATGTCTTTGTACTATGGGTGGAAACTGGAGTACCCGGAGGAAACCCACTTTAGCACAGGGTGAACATACAAACTCCACACAGAAATGCCCGAGCCCAGGAATCGAACCACGTACCTTCTTGTTGTGAGGCAGACATGCCTCATAACCACTACACCACCATGTCGTCCCTCTATATATGGTAAAATATGTAAAAATAAACTATTAAAATCTATGTCGAATATACCAAAACAATTATCCATTCACTGAACACTTTATTAGGAACACATTTATATTCAGTACCTCTTCATTTATACAATTATCTGATCGGTCAATCATATGACAGCAGTGCAGTGCATAGATTCATGCTTATACAGGCCAACAACTTTAGGTCATGTTAAAAATCAATAATCAGCATTAGGAAAAATGTGATCTCTGTGATCTTGACTGTAGCATGATTTTTTTTTTTTTTTATGCCAGGTGGGCTAATCTGAGTTTTTTTTTTTTTCCGAAACTGATGATCCCTGAGAGTTTCTGCAAGAGTTTATTTAGAGTGGTCCAATAAAGAAAAATAAAATATGTAGTCTGCAGCAGTTCTGCGGATGTAAACTCCTTGTTGATGGGAGAGGTCTGAAGAGGTCAGCCAAACCGGTTTGAGCTGACAGAAGGCAAGGCAAGTTTATTTATATAGCACCTAACATACATTGTGGTCATTCAAAGTGCATTACAGATAAGAAAATACAAATACCAATTACACAAATATAAAAATGTAGGAATGAAAGAAATAAAAAATCGATAAAGTTGAATGCCGAGAATAAAAGCAGCAGAAAACATCATAAAAACAATACAATAAATAAAATAAGAAAATAAACAGTATTATTCAGCACTTAGTAATTCGAAAGCTTGGCTTCATTCACTTATTTTCTGAACCGCTTATTCCTAATTAGGGTCGCGGGGAGGCTGGCGCCCATCTCAGCCGACTCTGGGCGAGGGCAGAGTACACCCTGGACAGCTCGCCAGGCCATTGCAAGGCATGGCTTCATTCAAATGGCTACAATACCTCACATAACCACTCTGTACAAGAAAATCATCAGGATGCACAAAAACATAAAATCTCTAGACTTATGAGCTACAACAACTATAGCCCATGTTGGGATTCATTTCAGCTGAAGCTGCAGTGGGAAGAGACTTGCTAAATCTGGACGTCTGGAAAAGTGTAGTCTGGTCTGAATCTCAGTTTCTGCTGAGGCACCCAGAGTGTAAATCCATGGACTGAGCCTGCCTTGTGTTAACAGTCCAGGTTGGTGGAGGTGGCTGCTTGAATACCGCAGTGATTAAGTATTGTTGCTGCCCATGTGTATCCCTCATGCCACAATTTACCCATCCTCTAATGAAAATGCTCCATTTCACAAAGCAAAATCATCTTGTACTGGATTCATGAAGATGACAGTGCATTCATGCAATGTTTGACATTGGTCACACACCCAATCATACATAACATAAATCTCAACTCAGTTACAGCTGTTTCCATTATAGTACCTCGAAACTCTCCTCCTGATGCTTTAGATCATAGGTGTCCATATCTGGCCCGCCACCTCATTTTACGTGGCCCACAAGAGCTTTCAAAGAATATGATTATCGTACATTCTTTGCATCAACCATTACCATGAAACCTTCCACTAGGTGGTGGCAGCCTATTTCAAGTAAACAGCTAGTCATTCATGACTTAAGAAAGATTGCATGCTAGCTTGTCGCTGTTAAGCCCTTTTAGAATAGATGTTCAGTGATTATTCGGCCCTCGATCAGTTTGACACCCCTGCTTTAGATAGTGAGTGAACAGGATTCCTTAGTGCTCTCTTTTCAAAGATTTTACCTACTTTTACTGGGGATGGTAATCTGGAAGGTTAGCAAAATTTTAAACTAGCATCTCTGCAGTGCTCCAGCTAACCCCTCACCTACCTTCAGAGGATTCTTTCAAAGCCATGCCCCCTTTACACATGCGCTGACTGCAGATGTGTGCATGGTAGGGTCACGCACGAGCAGAAAGGCACGGGAGCATTTGATTGGATATTTCCCAGCGGAAAGCGAGGCAGTTATTGGTTGGGGTCTTTACTGAATTACAGTGGTTAACTCATACATTGCTGATCATCTTTGGGGGTATAAAGACCATCTCAACCAGTATAACAGTTTGTGTCTACATCTAATGCCACCACATTGGCTGTGGGCATTTTTGTAGTGAATGTTGAAGGTCCGTGTTGTTTTAATTGAAACACTCAGTAATGTATACACTATTTCACTCTTCTACTGAAATTTAAATGTATCCCAAATATTCACATCTCACACTTCAGGTAAGATTTTGAAAGAGATTCATGCCCTGTATTCTATATTTCAGTTGCACTTAGTTTCCGTCTGAGGGTTGAGATGATTGATGGATTTGGTCTATTTCTTTCTGTGTGTATAGATGACTGAGCAGAGAAAAAACAAGCAGAGGATGGGTTTCCTGGGGCCAACGCAAGCCAACCATCATATACCCCCTGCACACTAGGAACAGGACTGCCAGCACACACACAGCTCCCATCTTCTCATCACAGACTTATTTTTCTGCTCAGACCTTAAGATTTTAGAGAAATGCTTGGGGACTTGCTGAAATCTCTTACACAGCAAATCAGTGATGTTTCCAGAGTCACGGGGCAGATGCCTAATGGAAATGCTGCCTGTGGAATTTTAACTATAAAGTATTACTCATGTTTTAAATGTCTTTCCAGTTTATTGGTCTTACTTTAGGTAGTATCCAGAGAGTAGCATAAGTCAAGGTGAACTTCAGGATGTGCCTCACTCACTGGGTTGCTGCTGCTTTGGAAGTGCCTTCCAGCTTTTTCTCATAGAAGAACTGCTGACTAACAAAGTGTCCTTTTATCCTTATCGAGAGCTGGAAACAAAATGTTCATCTCATCTCACAATGAAAGTCGCCATCTTGTTTTATTAGGGGGAAATTGTTGGTCATCTTTGTACGTTTATGTTCATTTTCATTGAAAACGTACAGTGCTTAACAAATTTATCAGCCCACCTGTTAGAAATGAAGGAAATACAAATATTTTTGAAAATTTATTACAGTTCCTATCTTATTTTTCTTAGCTAAAGAAAGAAAATGTAATAAATTACTTAAATGAACATAACAGTATTTAGTACGGCCTACTTTGGCCTTTATAACAGTGAGCGTTCTTGCTGGCGTTGTTTTTACTCGGTTTTTGTTGCACTGTTTCTAACTGCTCCCAAACAGTCTTTGGAATAACTGTTTGTGCAATCAATTTGTGAAGCATTTAAATATCCTATTTGTTCCAGATTGTGGGTTTCCAGCCTCTACACAGTTTAGATAAATGTTTGGGATTGTTGTTTTCCCTGATATGAATGAATTCATGCTTAAAAACTATTTGTATTTGTCTGAGTTGTGACAGGTGGTCTAATAAATTACTTAAGCATGGTACTTAGTTCCTGCTAAACAAGTCAGTGCACTAAAAGTACCTTTTTAAGGTGTTGTTTGTGCTTAGTGACTGGGTAAATGTACTGTATGTGTGAACCATCTCTGAATGTCACACTGGTACAGTTTGCTGTTAGCAGAAACGATCAGAAGGTTCTGCTAAGACACTTGTGTCAAATATTGATTTAATGCATCCTCTATTTTAACATTTGAATTTGCTTTTAATTGGATAATTTTACTCAATCTCTCAAGTCGGCTTACCATGTTTTTGTGTAGTTTTGCACTTGGACTTATGGGAGGGTTTTAAAGTATATAATTGACAACAAATGTCTTTTATGTTCAAGTGATCTCAAATGAGAGTATTTTGTGAGCATAATACTGTAATAAATATATAAGTATGCATATGTGACTGTGTAGGACTATAATTTTACTCATTATGTTGGTTTAGTATTCCTATGAAGAAACACACACACACACAGCCGTAAAGTCACCTAGAAAGTGCCCTGCACTTCAGTGTGTGACATTTCCTCCCTCTGAGTATTTATAGTCCAGAGTTCTGCCTGTCTTGAAGCAGTAGTAAATAATTACCGTCCATGAATATTGGACTGCAGTTAACTACTCTGTCTTTTGGAATTATGGAATGTGTCCCTGTCAGAGTTTTCACTTTCATGTTACAAGGAGAAATCAGATAACTGGAATTAACTTTTTGGTAGTCAGAAAAAAACAACAACAAAAAATTGCTACAGCTTTGGATCAATTGGATCAATGTGTTCAAATCCCGCATTGCTGGGGCTTCGATATATAATACGTGTTGTATGTGTGGGTAGAGGTCTGGCCCTGTTCCAAAAATGGCAGATTGGTAGCCTACGTGAGAAACGGGGCTGCCAAATTTAGCCTGTGACTGAGTTACTAGCACAAACAGCCATCAATAAGGAGAAAAAGTTCTAGAAAGCTCTGTCCAGTAAGAGACAGCAGAACAAGCTAATGCTAGTCTAAAAAACAAAGCAAAGTTCACTCAAATCACATTTTCAACAAGTTTGATGAAATATGACCTTGTAAAATACAAGTGGATGATAAATAAAAGGGAGGAAAAATGTGATGTCATACTGTGGCATTTTCCTGGCGTACATTGGCTCCACTTGTCCTCCTTGATGGAAAGCTTGCTGCAAATCAGTACAAAGTTATTCTGACTGATTACCTTTATCCCATGATGCATTTCTGCATTTTATCTTTTCCTGGATGACTTTGCCCCCATTTACAGGGTATGAGGGCTTGCAGAATGGTTTGATCAGTAAAATATAAATGGAAATCATATGTATGCCCATTACACTTACCAGATCGCCATCCAATCAACACCTACAGTATAGGAACAGTGCTCTCTACAGTCATTGTAAAAAGGCCTTATGGAAAAATCTTATGAAAGAATAACCAAGTTTATCAAAGCTGATCTGGCAATTTTTAAAAAATGGCCCAACATTATAATAAATGCTCTTTATGCTGTTTTTTCTTTTAATGTTTCATGAACTACTTAATCCTACTTGGGTCACAGGGAGGTTGGACCCAATCTGAGCCATCTCAAGGCAAAAGCGGGGTACAACTTGAACAGCTCACCAGTTCATTGCAGGGCAACAAACACGGCCAAACACTCACGCCTAGGGTTGATTATGCAATTATGCTAATGTGCATGTCTTTAGACTGTGGGAGGAAACTTGAATACCATGGAAGAAACCCACACAAGCATGGGGAGAACATGCAAACTCCATACAGAAATACGCTTGCCAAGCCTGGGCCTCAATCCCAGGACCTTGTTTCTGTAAGGCGGACATGCACACCCCCACACCACTGTTCCGCCCCTTAATGTTTCAGCCGTCTCTAATTAGTGCAAAGATATACACATAGTATACTATTGTGGTCACATGTATTCAGGTAAAGGGTAAGGTCTGATGAGCTTTTACACACAGGCCTAGTGGTTCATCAGGCCGGAGCTTATCCCCGGTTTCCTTAGCATGAAGCAACTAGGACTTCAACTCCTCCTGGATGGGACGCTAGTCCATCACAGGTTATCTTCCTATAATTTTTTACTGATACCCATTTATACTGCTCAGTTGACAGAGGCACACTTGTGGTTAAGACCTTACCCAGGAGTCTTAGCACAGTCGGGGTCTAGCGGGGATTCGAATCCACGACCTCTCGATCATGAGCCCAGTACCCTATCCACTACACCACTGGCCCCACTATGTATTCAATGCCTTACGAATTCCATAATTTTATTAATATAAATGTATGTTGCCAGAAGTGTTTGTATCAATCAATGTTCTAGATTTTACTTTAACACTTGCTAATTATATATTGAGTTGAAAAGTTCATCTTCGAATAACAGATACATGAAATGGCAATGTATGTGATATTTAGTGTGGCGGAAGTGCTAATTATTGAGTTAATAGATTTAGAAAGCATGAATATATTCAAATACTTAATAATTGCCATATAAAATAATTGATGTCTTTTTTAATTGGTTCTTTGTTGAATGTTTCATTAGAAAAACACAGGGATCTTTTAAAACATGGTGAAATGTCCCACAGTGATAAATAGACTATATAAACAGACTTTAATCTAAAATCTGCCTTGCTGCATGTGATGAGGACATGTGACATGAGGTGTCACACGAGAAGGACATGCAGCACATGAGCGAGTCACATGAGCGGTGGTGTAGGAACATCCCCGAGGCTCTCTTCCCTAAAAACACGGTGAGGGAAAACAAACTTGCCACTCCTTTTTTTTCTTTTTCCAATTTGACTCAGTGCTGTTTAGAAGATCGGCCTGCTTGGTGTCCTGTACTGGAGTATCTGCTACTGCTGTATCAGGCTTTTTTTCCTTCCCATTTTATCTGCTTTTGTTTTATTATTATTCCTGAGTATGCAGAATTGTCTCAACATGCATTGGCTTTATGGCTCTGATGCTTTACAGTGAGTGCAATTGTACAAATGAAGGGGACTGTAATGCCCCAGTCATTATGTTGCCGATATATTTTATTACACCCTAAGGCATTACTGAGACCTATACATGCTGTCCTATTTTTATCCTATGAACACTGTGAGAAATAGAAATGGCTATTATAAAGGGATGATGAGTCACAGATGTGAATTGGGAGCTTGCTGGGTTTTTCCCCCCTTAAGCATGTAGCACATGTCCTTCTCTCATGTATTTCTCTCAACCTGTGTTCAAAGTGTCTAACTACAAAAATCACACACTCTGAGCATTGTCTGCAGATTCTCTCTGTGGTACACGCCCTGTACGACAGCTGCGGTGGTACATATTAAATATACTGTACTCTTCCGATGGTTGTTACACGATAGGAAGTCAATTCTCTACTTGTCATACCTTCAACAAGAAATATACTGTAAATCCAGCTATAATGATCATGCAATAATCTGCTGTGTGTCTGAGTACTCCCTCTGACCCCCCTTCTGACCCCCCCATCTCTCTGCTGCTGTCAGTATTGCTGCTGTTTATCCACTGTGTAAGCAAAGCCTTCAGACCACAAGCCTGTCCTTTTTCTGGCCATGATTTGCAGCTGTGTGTCTGAGTGCAGGAGTATTTCTGTTCAGGAGTAATCTTATATTCATTATTACCAATAAGCAAGTCTAAGCAATGATTGTAACTGAGAACAGAGTAAGGAGGGTTTGGTTTCGACTGTTACATAATTGATGCATACAAAAATACAAAAAGTATGCAAATATCAGTAAAACAATGTTATATTCATTAAAATGTAACATATGAAACAATATCAAGGGCAGCTGCTTTTATAAGCAAAAATTAAGCTATACTCTATGGAATATACACTGTAATATCATGAAATAATTAACTAGGATACAGTATTAATATTGCAATATTTAACATACTTGATTGTTACACTTTGTCTTATTTGTTGGGTTAAATTATGAAACATGTAAAATACTGTATAAACAGCACTTAAACCATATGCTTTAATAAAACTGGCCCCATGCATGAACCTGATAACCCACATGCTCACAAAAATTTTAGTTTCACATGTCTGACAAAGCTGTTCAAAATTACCCAAGTATAATTTTCTGAATAATAGGGGATATACTGTACTTATGAAGCCGTCATAATCCTAACATTCATGTCTGGTTGACTGTATTTTATTCGGACTCAATTTAAAAATTTTTATGAATCTGTAGGTTATCAGGTTTATGCATGGGGCAACAAAACTTCAGTTAGATTCAAGCTAACATTACATTTGACATTATCTTAGTTTTGGAATATGAAAAGGACAACTTCCTAAAAAAACCCACCCACATACATTAGCGTGTTTCAAGTAACCAATTAATTCAAGTGATCTTTTATTTATAGGATAATAAAATAAATCATAATTATAACACTTGGAACTAACTATGAACTATGAAAATTGATATTCATCTCTACCCTGATCACACACACTTACATAAAACAGAAGATCCTTTAGCTAAACATCACAGACTCCTTTATGAGCACCACTGCCTTAAGGACAACAAGTGGATTAAAAATGGTGTATTCAGACGCAAAACATACTTTTTTTGTTGGGACGGTAGGTAACACTGGGGATTTGTCATATGACTGCTATCTATTAAGGCCATCAGTCTGATATGCAAATCATATCCAAACAGAATGAACATGTAGCACTCCCAGAATGACAGCTGTCCTGTTGGATCACACATACAGACTGTAAGATAAGAATATCCTTCTTGGTTCTACCAAAAGCAAGTATACTTTTAAATTAGCGGAAATGTCCAGACGCCAATAAAGAAAAAACACAAGAGCCCTAAAAAAAAAGGACAGGAAGCAGTAATTCGTCACCACAGTACAGTATGCTACTGTCACACCATGCAAAATGTATGTTCAGTTGTACACTCACATTAACAGACATGCTGTGGGAAATTCGGGACTTTCCCTCAACACACAACACGCTCCACATGTTTTGCTCCCAGGAGATCTTTTAGTCCCTTCTCATAGTGCCAAGTCTCGGTCCCTGTGCTGCTTTTAAACTTTCTGCCACTGCTGAGTGGAAGGTGAACCCATCTGCAAGCCTACGAAGAACACCTGATAGCGGTGTTTCCACATGATGAAAGCTCCTAGCAAGCAGACGATGGCCTGAGCCAGATTCAACACCATCTGCAACAGGTAGTACAGCATGAGAGTGCTTGTGACGGCAGTGCAGTCTGTCACCTCGGCGTAGGTGAAGGTGCGTGCGATGGGGTCCTCTGGTTCCAGTGTGCAGACACAGTTCTGGCCTATTTCCCAGCATATGAAGCCATTGGTCAAAGAGTAGTGGTGGCCCTGGAAGGCAATGACTACAATGGAGATGACTAGCCCCACCGAACACAGGAGGAAGTACACGAGCTGGAAGTACACAAAGGAGGACAAGAGCAAATTTGGTTAGTGAAATGTTATGTTATTCATGGCATGAATTTCCTTGTGAGTTCAATGGCCAAATGTATTTGGATGCCTGACTATGACCCCATATATGAAGCTTCCCTCCATAAAACATTTGCCACAAAGTTGAAGGTATGGAAATGAATGAAATGTCTTTCATATGCTGAAACTAAGGATGTTCCATGGATGAACATGTTCCAGGATGACAATACCACTGTGTTTAAAGTACACATAAGGAAATGTTTTTGGTTGGATTGGAAGTGAGCTGTCCAGGGTGTGCTCTGCCCTTGCCCAGAGTCGGCTGAGATGTTCGCCAGTCTCCTCACGACCCTAGTTAGGGTTAAACGGATTAGAAAATGAATGAATGAATGAATGAATGAATGCATGAATGCAGCACGGACTTCCTGGCAGGCCACCTTGCTCAGCATCAGTGCTCAACCTCACTAATGCTCTTGTGGCGGGATGAGTATAAATCCCCAAGTAACAGTCCAAGATCTAATGGAAAGCTTTCCGAGCAGAGTGTGGGCCTTTCCAGGAGCAAGAGGGGGAAGTAAATCTACATAAATGCCATGCCTTTTGAAGGCATCCACAAGCATGCCTTTTGAAGGCTTCCACAAGCATCATGATCAGGTGTCCATATATTATTGGTTATAATATGTGGCCATAAATAAATTATATAATAGAAAATGGAACCCTGCACAGCCTGATACCACCAAAGGTTTCTCCAGCAAAGTTTCAAGGCTAAAGCAAAAGATTGGGGAATAGACTGACCTTATTTAATTTGATTTGATTGGATTGGATTGGATTGGATATACTGTATTAATCCTGCAAGGGAAATTATTGCCTCTGCATTTAACCCATCCAAAGTGAGCGCACACACATACAGTAAACAGTGAGCATACACACACTTGGCTGCCAAACATTGGGGTGGCTGAAGAGCAGTTGGGGGTTACTGTAGGTGCCTTGCCCAAGGGCACTTCAGATATGAATGTGGAGGAAGGGAAAGTGAGTTCCCTCCCCCTGCCGCCACCCATTTTTCCTGTTGGTTTGGGAATCAAACCATCTTCCCAAACCCTCTTCTCTAGCCATTAGGCCACGGCTGCCCCCAAGATATTATATTGGTATAGACAAACAATAAAAAGTAACTGGAGAAAAGAATCCATAAAACCCATGTGCGTGAATAACATATCACAGCCCTAGACAAAGTATGCTCTCTACCTGACCTTTGTCTGAACACCACCTACATTAAGTACATTTTCTATAGATAGATGCACGGTTGCACCTTGGCTTCATTATCTCCTGCCTGTAAATGCAAAGAATAAAATGAGGAGCTGTAACTTCCAAAGTCTAGTAACTACGAATCTCAAAGTAGGTGCAAAACCCACACATACTTTAAGCAAGTAAGCATTACTTTAATACATTAACACAACATTAATAACATGAGGCAAGGGAAAGAGGAAATGTATACACACCTTACTGGATTTGCCTATCTATTTCCCATCAACCCACTGCTACACAATCATTGGATCCCGACATATAAGGAGAAAGGGCATTTCTTGGTTGGTTCCATACCTCATGCGCTTTCACAGTGTCCTATTGTTTCTAATTTTTTTTTTTTTCATTCATTCATTTTCTAAGCCACTTAATCCTAATTAGGGTCGCGGGAAAGCTGACACCTATCTCAGCCGACTCGGTGAAGGTGGAGTACACCCTGAACAGCTCGCCAGGCCATTGGAGGCTCATACTCACACCAAGGGGTGATTTGGAACTGCCAATTAATCTAATGTGCATGTCTTTGGACTGTGGAAGGAAACCGAAGTAGCAGGAGGAAACCCACGTAAGTGCAGGGAGAACATGCAAACTCCACGCAGAAACACCCCGGGCCCAGAAATCAAACCCATGACCTTTTTGCTGTGAGGCGAATGTGCTAACCACTATCCCATCGTACTGCCCTATTTATTTATTTTTAGATTGTGGAAAGTCACATTATTTATTTATTTATTTATTTTTATAACCAAACCCTTATTTAATACTGTTCCAGAACTTGGTTCTGTTCTGTTCCAGAACTCTAGTCTCATTGTGACTTCATGATGCTGTTTGTTTTATGTTTAACAAACTCTTAAGCTGCGTTCACACCTTAAGAGATGAATGAAACTGACCATGTAAAGTCACTGAATTCTGGTGAAATAAACAATGAAAGCTAAACGTTTCTCAAGGGCAGGTACAGAGTTCAACAGTGCTGAACTTATATAAGCTAATGATAATAGAAGCTCCCCTCCTTGAACTGCCACCTTACTGTGGTGCAGGGGTTTGTGTGCCCGAATGATCCTAGGAGCTATGTTGTCGGGGGCATTATGACCCTGGTAGGGTCTCCCATGGCAAACAGGTCCTAGGTGACGGGCCAGACTAAGAGCAGTTCAGAAGCCCATCATGAAAAAGTTTATATCAAGGACCGCTACATCGCCCGGATTGGCGTTACCGGGGCCCCACCCTGAAGCCAGGTCTGGGATTGGGGCTCGCAGGCGAGCACCTGGTGGCCGGCTCAGCCCGAAACGGTGCCGTGGGCCCGCCTTCCAGTAGGCTCACCACCCGCAGGAAGGTCCATGAGGGGCTGGTGCAATGTGGTTTGGGTAG
>JAQMYF010000004.1:26262349-26295937 GCA_030014195.1 Neosilurus mollespiculum
CCTCGGGGTCCCCCCGGAAGAGCTGGAGGAAGTGTCTGGGGTGAGGGAAGTCTGGGCCTCCCTGCTTAGACTGCTGCCTCCACGACCCGGCCCCGGATAAGCGGAAGATGATGCTATGCTATGCTATAATAGAAGCTATTTATTAGTAAACTAACTAGATATCACTCGCTGATCTACACTTCAGGTAGGGAACTAGCTGTTCACTGCTCATGGTTTCACTCGTAAATATTTGAAAGCAGGAAACATTTGCGAGGGTTACCTAGACAACCGGAGCTGGCCATGAGCTCGATTTGCATGTGTCGTGAAGCGATTTGCATGTCACTCGAATCGATTGTCACTCATCACTTCTTGTGTGTAGGCCACTTTACAGGTACAGGTGTATTTATCATATGACTCCTGACTCATGCCTGCACAGACTCCAGCCAATCAGTTACACACTGGAACTAATTTAGGGATTTTATCAGAGTTTAACATTTTTGCATATTTTCACAACTTACTTATAGTATAGTGTGTTGTATATATTTCTGACAAATACTCTTATTTCATTTCCATGTCATAAAGTAAAAAAAAAAAATTATATTTAAAAAAATGTGGAAACATTCCAAGGGTGAATACAAGGCACTGTTTATATGTGCAGTGAAATGTCAAGACGACAGAAGTCCTGTTGCACTAATTTACATTTACTGTAGAGAAATGACAGTATTATTTATTATCAAGTTCTATTTAATGGCAATAACTTAGAGTGTAGTGCATTGATTTCTTTCAGATTGGCTCAGTCTTAGCCTTAATTCTGGCTTAGCGGTTACATTACCACGCCACTGAGGCAACAAATCAGCTCTACATATATTTCAGGTGTCTACTGCCAATTATACAATCCATTGCAAATGTGCAAATATAATAACTGAAATGTCCATAATTATACCCACCCCCACCCCATCCTCCACTCCACTCTCACCTTTATGACGAATTGTGTGTAGGTCTTCTCATCCGGCAGATAAGTGATGAAATAAAGCACAAAGCCCAGAAAAGATACAATGCACAACTGCAACACAAGGCACACACACACGCACAGACACACACACACACACACACACACACACACACACACACACACACACACAAAAATGAATACAAATTTTTGTTAACCACAGTCATTTGCAGACTCATCACAGTTCTAAGATTTTGTGCTTCATGTGAAAGCATAACAAGCACATGTGCCGAACATCCAGAGGTTACAAATGCTGTCGCCTAATACACACATGCCAGCCTTCCTGACTGGACTAATCTTATTTGCCGGCTTATTCATTTCTGTGTTTATGCCAGGCTTTGCATGATTGTTGTAATTAGCATTGTACAACTCAGCACTCAGTTGTCATCTGATAGCATAATCACTGCTTCGCCAAATTGAATATCTTTTCCTCTTCCTAAGATAACACATTCTTTCTCAGTCCTGCAGAAGTCTTGTGACCAACGTGTGGTATCCAATTTAATTGTTTTTCCCAGAGTTCTTAAGCAGAGAAATCTTGCTGACCTCACTGTTTTTCTCCAGTAGCAGTGGTCCCGTGAGTGGTAAACTGGGAATATCTAGAAACACTCTGATGCATTGTGTGTGTGTGTGTGTGTGTGTGTGTGTGTGTGTGAATGAGAGAGAGAGCACACCCTAGCACCTGACAATCCATACCTACTCACATGATGAAGCAATAAACGTATAGCTGCAGTACTAGAGCGATGTTGATGGATAACAGGAAATAACTATAAAATGGCGCTCCACTCAGGCTCACAAAACCAATTAAAATGTCTACAAAATGTATGCGGTTATCAGTGCCATGTCAGTATGAAACGCAAAAACAGGAAATCATTGTACATTAGATACCCTCCAGAAATATCTTCACCTTTCATTATTAAAAAAAGTTTAAAATTATAGAAATATTTCTAAATAAATAAATAAATGATACAAGAAGTGTCAGTAAGACACTGGGTTCAAAATTATTGGCACCCTCACAATGAATATATTGTGGTGTCTGCCTGAGAACAACAGTGCTGAGTCTCTTCCTGTAATGTCTAAACAAGTAGGAAATACATGTAGAGGGATCTTGGTTTCCTCTTTGTATTCCTTCTTTGGGCTCTAAGGTTGGTGCGTATTGTCATCATCATCATCGTCTGCCAAACTGCTTAATCCTACTATTAGGATCACGGGGAGGCTGGTGCTTATCTCAGCCGACACTGGGCGAAGGCAGGGTACACCGGGAACTGTTAGTTAGACCATCACAGGGCCAACACGTACATGACCATTCACATTCACACTCACATCTAGGGACAATCTGGAACAGCCAATTAGCCTAATGTGCATGTCTTTTGACTGTGGAGGGAAATCAGAGTACCTGAAGGAAACCCATGCAAACACAGGGAGAACATGCAAATTCCACACAGATATGCCCTCGCTGAGGCCGGGCCTTGAATCAAGGATGTTCTTGCTGTGAGGCAGATGTGCTCAACACAGTTGGTGTACATGAACTCCTGAATTCTTTCATTCAGACCACAGCTTTCATATCAACTCTGGAAATGAAGGCGACAAAGTAATTCCAAAGGTGTTCGTGTGTGTGTGTGTGTGTGTGTGTGTGTGTGGTTTAACCATTTTTGTGTTTTGTAAATGAGTTTGTCTTTTCATCATGTTGAAAGCTCCATCTTTGGACAAGTCTGTACCAACAGTCTGAGGCAATGAGCTTTTAGCTGGAAATATCCTGATACTTGGTAGAATTGATGATGCCATAAATCTTCACCAGAGCCCGTAAACTTTCAGCCAGAATACAGCCCCAAAGCATTAGTAATCCAGCTCCGTATCACACACTGGAGTATCAGGCACTTTGCCTTGCATGCTGTCCACTTTCACTATCAAATAAAATGATGCTTTTTTTTCAGGAAGAGCTTGTTGTTATGGGCGGCATGGTGATGCAGTGGTTAGCATGTGTGTCACACAGCAAGAAGGCCCTGGGTTTGAATTCCAGATGTGGGTGTTTGTGTGTGGAGATTGCATGTTCTCCCCACGCTTGCGTGGGTTTACTCCAGGGGATTCTGGTTTCGTACCACAGTCCCTAGGTGTGAGTGTAAGAGTGAATGGTTGTGTGTGTTGGCCCTGCAATAGACTGATGAACCCCACCTTCGCCCAGTGTCAGCTGAGATAGGTTCCAGCCTCCACGCCACACAAGTAGGATTAAGTGGTTCAGCAAATGAATGAGAGAGAGAAAGTGCTTTTTGTCGTGAGAGTTGAACAGTGAACAGTCATTTGAAAACTGTCATATACAACAATTAATTAACTGTGTAATTGTAGACTTTTTTCTCCTTGTGGGGGACAGTGTAATCATGGGTCCATCCATCCACTCATACATCTATTCAGCCAATATCTATAATGCTTATCAGCTGACTTTGGGTGAGAGGCGGGGTACACCCTGAACCGAACATAAACAATCATTCACAGTCACACCTATGAGTAATTTAGAGTAGCCAATTCCGTTACTTTATGGGTGTCAATAATTCTGGTGCATATTTTAATATAAAATGTTATTAATAATTATAAAGATTATACTTTGTACTTGATCACTTCTCTATAATGTCACACTATTTGCACCACAAGTTACGTTACTGTACATAGCACATTACAGCCTTCTTCATTTGGTTTGTAGAACACGCACAGAATCTGCACAGAGACAGTAACCTGAGCTCAGGACTGAAGCAGGACCATGGAGCTGTGAGGCACCAATGCTATGGCCTCTATACACTCATATATTAATATTGTACATTTTTCTTCAACAGTAGATAGTTTACTAAAGTGGACAGAGCAGTCTAATCATGTAGTCCAGGAAACTGGAGAAGGAAAACTCACCCTGGAAAGTTTGGAAGAACCAGAAAAAGGAGATCTGATGTCATTGATTTTGGGCACAGGAAAGTGCCTCTCAGCAAACTTTATTTCTGTTTTATGAACGACTAATACTAATATAATTCTTTTCATAGACACAGCACAGAAATGCTTCAACATGTAACACATGCACACTGAGACAGTTTAATGTAAAATGAGGCTCCAGTACAGCTGCTGTACTGGCAGTGTGACTACTGGCACAGTAAGGTGGATTGGATTGCTGGCCTCATGCAGGGCCCTGGCAGTGAGAAAGCATGCTGGGAGCTGAGGAAGAGGATGGTTAGATGCTTACAGTGATTCCAGCCCAATGGGGTGTCTCCCTCGCCAACAGAGAGGGGCTGATCGTGGTCATGAGGAAGGCCACGACCGTGATGGCGATGCCCAGGAGCAGCTGCAGCAGGGCGATGAGCAGTGGGAAGCGGCACCCGCAGCATGTGTGACGTCCCTCGGTGTCTGGGCCTCTTCGACCAGGCTTGGGCTTATTCTGCCCTCCAGCAGACCCCCCTGGACTCTTCTCTGACCCCATGCTTCTTCCTGTCTTCCTTCCTTAGGCACAATGACTAATGCTTCCTTCAAAGCTAGAATTTTCTGAATCTTTAGGTCCTTCTTTTCTACACCCCTTTTCCTCTTTTTTTCCTCCTGTTTTTCTTCTTCTGCTCTCCTTTCCCTGACTGGCCCTCTGTACTGTTTACCACCTCCCTGCCATGCCCTACTCCTCCCCTCCCTGCCGGGGGCTTCTCTCCGAGCCAGCCCGCTCGACTACAGCTATTTGGAATCAAAGAGGGTTCTGAACTAATATGGAAAACATTTTGAACTGCCTGAGAGCCACATATAGAGCAGCAAGCAGTGGAGAAGAGGAAAAGGAGGGAGGAAGAGAGAGGAGAGAAGACTAAAAGGGGGGACTCCAACACACGACTACGATTACAACAGCAGCCAGTCTCCCAGCAAAGAGAGCAGGGAAACAGGATCATACAGAGAATGAGGACGAGGCGCTGCAAGTTAATAATTAGCATTAACATCCCACATCACAGTCAAATGTGGGCGAATTTGGACTCCTGCCTAGTGTCCACAGTCCACAAAACCCGAATTGTCACATGATGCCCATGGAGAAGTAATGTGACTTACAAGCATGTGAGGGGGATGCAGCTAATTCTTTAGTAATCCTTCATTTTTATATCTTAAAGAGTTTATAAACCTTATCTATTAGTAATATGTTGTGTGTATTTAATGGACCATAATCTGTATGATATGCACTCCGGTTTCCGCCCGCACTCTAAAGACATGCACAGTAGGCTAACTGGCTGTTCCAGATTGCCCCTAAGTGTGAGTGAGTGCATGAATGGTTGTGTGTGTGTTGGCCCTGCGATGGTCTGGCAAGCTGTTCAGAGTGTACTGTGCCTTTGCTCAGAGTTGGCTGAGATAGGTGCCAGCCTCCCAGGAATGACTGTTCATGAACCACATGTTGCAATGCAATGCAACATATTTTAGCAATGCAATGCAGCACATGTTACTATTCACCTTAGATTGGTTCTCTTTATTTTTATTATTCCGATGCACTTAATGTGGCCCAAACGGCAAAGTGAACCCATGCATTGTATATATCCAAATGTGCATCTCGGCGCTGCGAAGTGCGCTATTACTTTTATAAGTGTTTTGAGTTACCATGGTGACACAATTAGCCAAAAACCACATCAAAAATCCCATTGAAATGAATGGGGAGAGGTCGACAAAATATCCTGAAACTCTAAGGGAAAAGGCGTCTAAATTTGACGCCTCACCAAGAAGCCATACTTTCACCTAGAAACTTGGGTGATCTTTTAAAACATAGACACTGAAGTCATCATTTCGATGGTTAAAACAGCTTTTTGCTACCTTTTATGGTTTTCTTTAAATCGTTGTTTAAGTGTGACAAGGTTTTTCAGTTGCTTTGTCCGTTTATAATGGGTGCATATTGCATGGAATGTTCTGGGCTAGGAGGGTGATGTCATCAGCAGAGTGTGAGAGAAGAGAAGATTATCTTGAAAAAAGGTTTTTTAACTCGCTCCTACTCCCATAATTTTCAATCTACACACATACATTTTACATCAAAACAGAGAGAAATTTGTGCTGGTTCTGACCCTGTAACTATCAAGTCAACACCAATTGTAGAAGTTAAATGGCGGGCCTCTGATTGAGAGCTGCACCCTGAATGTCTCCATAAGAGTCAATGCAAAAAAGGTGCTTAAAATCATTACGAGGGTAAATTTTATATCTTGACTCTTTGAATATTTTTCGCAGTACAGCGAATAATTTACATCACTGCATTCATCAAATTCTTGGCTCTCCAACGCTGTCAACCTCATTGCGATGGGAAATACGGTTTCCAAATCAGAAGTCCAAAAGCGAGACATACCCAATATACATTTTTCAGCTGAAAAGGCAGTGTAACTGTTAGTAACTGACGGCTTAATCACTATGGCAATGACCAGCTGTGTCTGAACATGAACCACACACACACACACACACAAAATAATATGAAGCATCCCAGTTAGGCACGCCAGTTTTCACGTATTTTCCGGCAGCAGTTGCGGCACATCTCAAAATTTCTCCAGGAATTTTTCAAGGTTTTAATAAAGTGCATATTAATTTTTACACAAATTCTATGAGCCAGCCACAAACCTTATACATATCCACCTTGTTTGAGTCCACTTATAGTTTATGCATCAGCTATTCATGCTGTATTTACAGATTTTACTCAAAACAGTTTGTCTTTGAATACTACTTGCAGAGCTTAATGTTCATGTGTTATTGTACCAAAACGGCAGGGAGCTGTTCACACAAGAAAGCTAATCACACGCCATCCTTAAGTAACATTATACATCTGTTTTAAAATATTTATTATATAAAAAAATCCATGTTGTGTTCTCTCGTCTCACTCTCTCACTCACTTATTTACCAAAACCATGTAATCCTATTTGGGTCACGGGTTGGATGGAGACTATTTCAGCCAACTCTGGGCAAAGGCGGGGTTCACCCTGAATTGCTTGCCAGACCATTGGAGTCCAACACACACATGACCATTCACACTCACACCTAGGGGCAATTTGGAACAGCCAATTAGCCTAATGTGCATGTCTTTGGACTGTGGGAGGAAACCAGAGTACTTGGAGGAAACCCACGCAAGCACAGGTAGAACATGCTCCACACAGAAACACCCTTGCCAAGCCCAGGACGCAAACCCTGGACCTTCTTGCTGTGAGGTGGACATGCTAACCACTACGCCACTGTGCCACCTTTTGGTGTATTCCATTTACAGAAATATTAAAGAAAACGTTGGAGGTTCGTGTAGGCTCAAACTATTACTGAGTAACATATTTCTATATTTCTATTGTTCCTGTATGGATGTGTATTTCATTCATTCATTCATTTTCTGAACCGCTTATTCCTAATTAGGGTCGCGGGGAGGCTGGCGCCCATCTCAGCCGACTCTGGGCAAGGGCGGGGTACACCCTGGACAGCTCTTCAGGCCATCGCAGGGCTTTATATGTATTTATGTATTTTCATTTTTATCACCTTTTAGATTGTACCTTATGTGTGTATCTTGCTGCTATGACAACCAAGTTTCCTTTAGGAGATTAAAAGTCATTTATCTATCCATCTATATTTCACTTCGAATGTTATTCAAAAAAACATACAGTGAGGGCATTTGCATGATATTCCTGTGCTTGTATGGGTTTCCTCTGGATGCTCCAGTTTCTTCCAACTGAACAACTTATTAAACTTTACAATCAACATGTGATCTGCAGCAACATCTGAGATTCTAGTTTGTAATGGTTTTATAAAGTTTATACTTAGGTCAATTTTAATGATTTCTTACATAACCCATAATGCAGTCTGACTCCATGCTCAAACACATAAAAAGCCTCAGCCTTCGTGTTATTACAGATATCAACACCATCATGCTTGTCATTTCACAGACTGCTGACTCCGGTCTCTGCTGCATTTCAGCTCAGCTGTGTCATATAGACACATTGCATTCTGGGAGTTTACGTCTAGCGTTTGCTGCCTCCTCTTTTACTTTGTCTGTCTTGTCAATATGATTCTGTGTGAAATTAAGGTCTTTTGCTTTCAGGAGCCTGAATGCTATCACTTATGTTTGAGATCCTTAATATTGTGTAAGGGTCATGACACGAATAAATGATGCGAAAGTGTCAAGAAGTCTGAGAATTGAATGCAATTTAATTTTAGTCACACCTAATGTGAATTAATATTCACATTAGGTGTGACTCAATAAGGCAGGCTTTCCATAAAAGTAATCATGTGATAATGGAGTCTTGAAGAGATGATGGAGCTTAAATAAAGGGAAGGGGGGGGGGGGGGGGGGTTGTGGGGTGGGTGGAGATGGTAGCTAAACACTTGAAGATGTTTCTCCTCTATTTCTTCCCAGACATTGTCTTTATAGTCATTATCTTTATAATGTTTGTTGTCCTTGTCCAACAGCGCTGCGTTTTGAGACACAAACTAAATGAGAGACTCTACCATGCATGCAGCAGTGTAATGATGTCTGCCACGTCTTCAGCAGCGTGATGATGTCTGCAGTAGTGTAATGACCTCTGCCACATGTACAGTAGTGTAATAACGTCCTGCCACATCTGCACCAGTGTAATGACGTCTGCCACATCTGCACCAGTGTAATGATGTCCTGCCACATCTGCAGAAGTGTAATGATGTCTACCACGTCTGCAGAAATGTAATGACGTCTGCTACATCTACACTAATGTAATGACGTCTGCCACAACTACACTGGTGCAATGACGTCTGCCATGTCTGCAGAAGTGTAATGATGTCTACCACGTCTGCAGCAGTGTAACGACGTCTGCCTTGTATGCAGCAGTGTAATGACGTCTGCCTCATCTGCGTTAGTGTAACTGAGTCTGCCACATCTGCAGTAGTGTAATGATGTCTGCCACATCTGCACCAGTGTAATGATGTCTGCCACGTCTGCACCAGTGTAATGAAGTCTGCACCAGTGTAAAGACATCTGCTATGTCTGCAGCAGTGTAATGACATCTGCCACGTCTGCCACATCTGCAGCAGTGTAATGACGTCTGCCTCGTCTGCGTTAGTGTAATTGAGTCTGCCACATCTGCAGTAGTGTAATGATGTCTGCACCAGTGTAAAGACGTCTGCTATGTCTGCAGCAGTGTAATGACATCTGCCACGTCTGCCACATCTGCAGTAGTGTAATGATGTCTGCCACGTCCGCAGCAGTGTAATGACGACCGCCACGTCTGCACCAGTGTAATGATGTCTGCACCAGTGTAATGACGACTGCCACGTCTGCACCAGTGTAATGATGACAGCCACGTCTGCACCAGTGTAATGAGATCTGCCACGTCTGCACCAGTGTAATGACGACCGCCACGTCTGCACCAGTGTAATGATGTCTGCACCAGTGTAATGACGACCGCCACGTCTGCACCAGTGTAATGATGTCTGCACCAGTGTAATGATGACAGTCACGTCTGCACCAGTTTAATGATGTCTGCACAAGTGTAATGACGACTGCCACGTCTGCACCAGTGTAATGACGTCTGCCACGTCTGCACCAGTATAATGATGTGTGCCACGTCTACAGCAATGTAATGATGTCTGCCACATCTGCACCAGTGTAATGGTTTGCCATGTCTGCAGCAGTTTAATGATGTCTGCACCAGTGTAATAACATCTGCAGTAGTGTAATGACGTCTGCCACATCTGAAGTAGTGTAATGATATTTCCTCAACAGACACAATTGTGAAAAGACCTTAACTGTGCTAACTGTGTCCCCTGTGATGCCAGCACAGCATGCGACCATTAACTTCTCTCAGGAATAATAAAAACACTGCATGAACTAATTGATTACCACCAGAATTGCACAAAAATGGAAAATAGACAGGTTGAAATAAACAATATATTGGTTATGCCAACTATCATATATGACTGAAATGAGTCTAACCAAAACATTGGTCGCCTCAAACTAGTGATATTATTGGTTGATATAAACATTGGTTATGAAACATAGTTACATGTTAAGTCATATAACTTGCCTATGATTGACATTTCCTCATTACCCCTAAGCTAGAAGAAAGGGGGGGGGGGTGTACACCATATACTGTTACAACTCTGAGAGTCCAGCTATAAACCAGATTTAGTGTTCGTGAACTGTGACCCACAGATTAAAGACTATACAAACATCTATGTGAACATCTTTTTCTCTGACTGATCCGTGTTAATCAATTACAAATATTTTTTACAGACGGCACAGTGCCATAGCGGTCAGCACAACCACCTCACAGCAAGAGGGTCCTGGGTTCAAGTCCCCAGTTTGCATGTTCTCCACATGCTTGAGTGGGTTTCCTCCGGGTACTCCAGTTTCCTCCCACAGTCCAAAGACATGCACATTAGATTAACTGGCTGTCCCAAATTGCCCCAGGCGTGAGCGTGAGTGTGAATGGTTGTGTGTGTGTGTTGACTCGGTGATGGAGTGGTTAGCAGTTCAGGGTATGCCATGCCTTCGCCCAGAGGTGCACCACGTGACCCTAGTAGGATTAAGCGCTTCAGCAAATGAATGAATAAATGTTTGAATTTTAACTAGACTCTTTTTTTTTTGCAGTGCACAAAGGACACCATGAATATTTGAATGCAAACACAGGATATTGTGTTTCAGGGTGGAGTTCTTCTTTAACACCTGACTACGATTCTAAGCACAGGGTCAGACAACAGACAAACAAACAAACAAACATGCTAATGCTAGTCATTGTGCTGGGGTATAGCTACAGGTTGGCACTGGGGCAAACGAGATTTCAGCTTCCCAACACAGGCTCCACCAGTGTGAGTTCGAGCGCCCTACAGGAGCCATAGTGCACGTGTTCAAGCACGCAGCACGAGCTCGCTGGGTGCGCGCGCGCGTCCCTGGTCGCTTTTCTACTGAACGCAGAACGTTCACGCGACCTGACGGTAGATTTTAATAATATTGTTTATTTATTATCATTATTATTATTTTAATTTAACCAACAACGGGAACCGGTTTTAGGAGCATGTAGATTTAGTGTTGGAAGTTAAACGCTCCCCTCACACCCCCCCTTCCTTTACCCGAGCTATGTTTATGAATAGCCATCAGGGTGTCGTCATCTCTGTGTCAGACAGCCGTCTCTGATTGGTTGCACGGGCTGTAGACGATTTTCTGCGGCGGCGCGAGGTCTCGAGAGGTCGCTAATTAGCGAGCAGACTTTTTTTTTCTCTCTCGAGCGGGTGCCGCTTACACGTGAGCTCGAACAGAAGCAGTTCCTGTCGGTCGCGCGCACGCACGCACACACGCGCTCTGACTCTCGCGCATAGTGGCAGCTCGCGCTCAGCTCGGCGTCATTCTAAAGCTCTGTGCTGCCGGACATACCTCACAGCTCTCTCTCTCTCTCGCGTGCGCGCGTTCTCTCTCTCTCTCTCTCTCTCTCTCTCTCTCTCTCTCGCGTGCGCGCTCTCTGCTCACCCAGCACTTTCCGTTGGCTCGGGATTCCTCTCACACGTCTCTGCCAAAGAAGCGGATGAGAAGGTGAAAAGTTATGGATGAAAGAATATCTCGACTGCAGGACCGAGCGTTCCTCGAGCATGCAGACTTCCTGGGGTAATGCTGTCAACAGGGCTCTTCCTCCTCCTTTTAATAAACATGTATCTTCGACACCCGCTTTCAGCCCTGCTTCCTAACACCTGGGACTTTGCTCTCTCTCTGTTTCAGGGTTGATTATTCTTCTCTTTATGTGTGCAAGTCGAAGAGAGGGATGAAACGAGAAGAAGGAAAGGTGAGTGTGGATCCCAGCCCTTCATGCCATCCAGGTACACCGTACATTATGGTGTGTAGCCTGTAACATTTCCAGTTCACCTTGTTTACCTTTCTTTTTTTAACAAGACCAAGTCGAGTCATCTCCATTTGCAGAACTTTCTGTCGCCTGATTGTTTTATTTCTAAAGCAGGACGCGTATAAGTTGCCACACAGGCTGATAGAGAAGAAGAGGAGAGACCGGATTAATGAATGTATTGGACAGTTGAAGGATTTATTACCAGAACACCTTAAATTAACGGTATGCACCTTTTTTTTTTTTGAAACATCTTTCTGTGCATCATTTGCATGTGACCTCTATAATAATCTTATAATGATCTGTTATGGTCTGTAGACACTGGGACACTTGGAAAAGGCGGTTGTGTTGGAGTTAACTCTGAAACACCTGAACGCTTTGACAGCCGTCACTGAGCAGCAGCACCAAAAGATCCTGGCACTGCAGAACGGTAAATCCTGACCCATCATATCACATCCCATTCCATCACAGGTCCCTTGATAGTAATGTCTGGTTGAGCAAAAGTCATGCGAATTAGCCAGAGAAGTGTGTGTGTGTGTGTGTGTGTGTGGACGGGTGGGAGTCTGAACCTTAAGTCGTTGTCCTCTGTGTCTGATCAGGAGACCGCTCGCTGAAGTCCTCCATCCGAGCAGACTTGGACGCTTTCCACTCAGGGTTTCAAGCGTGCGCTAAAGAGGTCCTGAAGTACCTGAGTACAGTGGAGAAGTGGACCAGCTGTGAGCAGAGGTGCACGCAGCTCATCGAGCATTTGCACAAAGTCCTGGCGCGACTCGTGCAGCCGCAGTTAGGCGCACAGGAGAGGGACGGCCAAGCCAACTGCGTCCCCGTCATCCAGAGGACTCAGAATCCTGAGGCCAATGAGAACGACACGGACACCGACAGCGGATACGGGGGCGAGGCTGACAAAAGCGATGCTAGAGCTGAGAAAGCATGCGACACGGCGAGAGTTAAAATAAAGCAGGAGTTCGGGGACGAGCGTGTCGCCAAAAAGCCCAAAATGAGCTGGAGGGAGAACAGCGGTGCTGGAGGTGCGGAGCAGCCGAACTTGGCGTTCGTGAACTCGCTGATGGGAATGGCAGGAGTGGGGCAACAGACTCCGTTCTGTGTGCCGTTTTACTTTATAAACCCATCAGCGGCTGGCTCCTACATGCCTTTTTTCGATAAGAGCAGTCTGGAGAAGTTAGTATACCCGGCTCTGAGCGGGCCTTTCCCCTGGCTCTACCCAGGCATCACCGCACACACTTCAGCCGCTGCAGCCGCTGCTGCTGCTTTCCCCGGAGGGGCGGTCGAGAAAAGCTTGGGATTTGGGGCTGCTTCAAAAGATTG
Organism: Neosilurus mollespiculum; assembly: GCA_030014195.1. Lineage (NCBI taxonomy): Eukaryota > Metazoa > Chordata > Actinopteri > Siluriformes > Plotosidae > Neosilurus > Neosilurus mollespiculum. Next base: position 26,275,460 of record JAQMYF010000004.1, read on the forward strand.
CCCTTCTCCCCCTAACGAGGCCGAACAACCCAACAGGGCAGGAGCGTCCTCTCCCACCGACGAGGAACAGAACTCAGACCCCGACCTTAACGAGGATCAGACCCAAATGAAGGACACCAGCACTACAGGCTAATCCAGTCTGAAGGAACACTTGGCCTTTCTCGCGATCATGTTGGCTTATGTGATATTGTGTGTTTCTCTATTCTCTAATTTAATCACCGTCACCTTCATCGAGTACTCTGTGGCCTGTAGTGTTTCAACGGATTTACTGATAAAAGCAGTTATTTGTTATTCTTTATATTTGAAAGTGTGTGCAAAACAGGGTTTTGAGAAGGTCTTTCTGTAGGGACTTTGGAACAAAACCTAGTGCCTTTTGCACTGAATGCTGACACTGGAATGGGAATCGACACTGACTGACAGCATACTCTATCAGCATACAGCCTCACTTTATTGGCTCTAGTAGTTTGGCCATATTTAAAATAATAATAATTGGTTAAATTTTTAAAGTTGCTTTTATGTGCTGAGGAAACATAATGTATGTGCAATACTGTCGAATTGATTGCTGACTTATAACCTACTGCACCTCTTATCATTGATTTGGATTCATATTGGCATCTTGGATGTATTGTATGACAGTGACCTCAAGCAAGCTGAAACGACTGATGCAGTACTTTTAAGAACAACTTTATTTTTATTTTTATTTTTTTGTAGAATTTAGCCTGCAGGGTTTGCCACTGATAGTGAGATTCTTCTTTCACAATTTATTCTTCAGTGCTCGAAAGAGTTTCTTAAATACCTCAAGACACTTTCGTATTGAGAGCCAGATTCATTCCTATAGATGCTCCTCTGGTAGGGGCGGTACAGTAAGCTGAATAGTCTTTGTTAGGATGAAAGTAGTCTTCATATTGTAGTCAGGCTGTACTTGTTGGTAGCCTTTGACTTACTGTAATGAAAGTCCTATCTCTCTAGAACTCGTTTGAACTTGAGTTGAAGGAAGGCGTAAAATTTTGTGGCCTAGTTGACTTTGGCTTGTCATTCATGAGCAAATCTGACAGCGTGGTGACACCATCTAAAATACTTTGACCACATCAGGACAGTAATTATAGGCAGGAGTCTCAATTTCTCTGGGGAATTTCTGAGGAAAGTCCTATTTAATCTAGCACATAAGTCTGGAGTGAGCCACGTGTCCCCAGTTATATAACATCTCAGTATGTGGAGAGCTATCGCATATGACATGCAACTTCAGCTATGTTTGCACCTTGTGGAACTTTGATATTGAATGTAAACTGTTTTATGTTGATATGAACGTTTGTAAATATTCTGATACAAGTAGATCCGCGAGGTAAAGTGCACTTGTTCATGCCTTCTTTATTCCTCGAGAACTCTTCTCACACATTATTTATAATCCATTACCCTTTGTATTCTGCCTGTAATTTATATATACAGTATCTATTTTCTTAAAGAAACAATCATGATTGAAAGGAAAGTCTTGGACTAAATGTATAAATATTCAAATAAATTATAATCGTAGCATACTCTATAGCTGCACAAATCTCAGTTAAATTCTTCTGAAAGCTCTGTTATACAGCAAGTGCTTTTACAGATTAATCCTGAAATGCTTATATAAATTCAGTAGTAGTCTGGCTCAGTGATTAGGGCAAAACCCTTCTTTTTGTGCCTAAGGTAGTACTGCCATTTCCAACATATTATAATAACATTAGTTAAAGTCCCACTCACGAATCATGGCACTGGGTCTGTTGTTATTATTAAAACATAAACTTTTGAACAATTACAATCACTTATGTGTGCAATGTGCATATACCATGTTGTCTAATAATATTTTTCCGAGCTAATTATTGGTACAAGCTCTGAAGTGATTGGGAATCTTGTGGAACATGTGTAATGCACGATGTACTGCACATAATCAAAGAATGCAGAATACTTGGGTACTGGAAGAATGTATGAAAGAATGAGGGATTTTATTACAAGGAAAGCTCAATGTTAGATTGACAGCAACCAATAACTTTCCAGTTGGCGTGAGCATATGTATATTCAAGCAAGATTTGCTATTTACTTTTGCATTGAACACATTTTCTAGGCCCCTGATAGCCTCTTTGCCTCAATTGTTTTTTTGCCTCTGTAGTGGCATGTGTATGTAAATAGTTTGTGAATACGCAAAAATGTCCAATGTTTATGTTGTAGACGAAATCTTTGGATTTTTTTTAAAGGATAAACCTAAGCAAATGTTGCACATTTCGCTAACGCTTTACACTACTGCTGTTATAAATTATTGCTCACAGTTGTCAAATAAATATAAGCTCAAAGACTAACCAGTGCTCTTTTTAATTAATTATTTCTGTAACCAACCTGGTACCATTTCATTTGATTTTACTACACAGATTTTATTTTATTCTTTAGGATAGGTGGTAAGTACCTTCAGTCCTGAGAAAGTGCTACCCTGTATTGTTTAAAGTTTCCCCTAATTCTTAAACGCCTGATCCAATTTATGAAGTCGATAAACATCAGCTGATTCAGATGTGGTAGTCATATGAACAAAAAAAACAACAACAACAACAAAAAAACCCTGCACTGAAGTCTGGAGTCTCTTCAAGTCTTTACTGCGAAAAATACATCAACAAGTGAAAATATGCCAGACATGGACAATATTTAATTATATGTAATATTTCCAACTATGAGATATTTACAAATCAAATACAGCCGAGTCAGCCTACTTTAGATGCTGTTAGTAATTTCAAGATTCGTATCTTTTTTATTCCATTAGCAGATAATTTTGTTTCTTTCTATAAATGTTGAAAATTAGAACAGTTATCGGCCAATAGAACACGATTACTTCAAAATGTTTTGTAATCTCATGATAAGAAATACTAGATACATTTGATATAAATTGAAAAAGATATTTTAATTTGGTAAGACGTCCTTTTTTAAGAGTCCCTGTATTAAGGGTTGTTCAGGGGCTAATGGCTCCATTACACACAACTTCATTTACCGTTGCAATAATGAGGGTGCTGACACCTTTGAAAATATTGGATCTTTATTATGTGATTCATAAACACTGTAATAGTGCCCAGTGCTCCTGGGACAGGCTCCAGATCCACTATAACCCTGATAAGATCTAAGCAGTTATTCGAGATGAATGATGATTTCAGGAAAGACAGGGCATGTGACTCATGTTAGCTGTTAATATAACCTTCCGCACTGTATATTTATTAGGGTTAACTTTAACGGTAGCTTGATATGTTTATTTCTGAACTAATCAGGTGACTTGAAGTTCACTGAACTGGAATTTACAGTAAGCCAGGGCTTAGGTCCAGTCATGTGACACAAGATGGAAAAAGGATTGCTCACTTTTCACCCCAGCAGCAAAACAACCTGGGGCTTTAAAGGTGAATTTCAGTGCACTTCAAAGCAGCCTTAGAGAAAATGTTGACATGCTATCATAAAAGTACAAGTGGATCACACTGTTCAAAGATATTTCCATACACACAATCCTTCATCTTTAATGTAAATCCTCTTACAGATACTGAAATACTATAAAGAGTATTTGCAGGGTGTGAAAGGTGTGAGGAACCTTCGCCTTTTATTCCCATAAACTGGTCCCTGTGGATCATACACCAATGTCAGAACAGAAGCCCCAAAGTATGAAATACACTGAATAGCTGTTAAAGGGAATTTGAATTATTTTTCAACATTTGGGAAACATTTTTTTTGTTCTAGGGAAATTCCCCAACTCAGATTTATTTACAGATTTATAGATCAGTTTTGATCTAATCATAATACATCTCCTGCTACCAATTACTATACAACTGTTACTTAAATATTCTGTGAGTTAAGAATTTTATTAAATTTTTTTGTTGAGTTTATTAAATGTGTTGCAGGTATCAAATTTTACCTTTTTCATATTTAGAAAATACAATCAAGTTGGTCAGTAAAAATATTGCAAATCTTTTCTTTGATAAATAAAAAACTAATGTTTTTTTAATGCATTTTGGAAAATATCCCAGGTTTTCTGAAAATTATTGATCATAATCAATCCATTATCTACACCACTTCTCCTGCAGGATCATGGGGGGAAGCTGGAGCCAATCAGGTGACACCCTGAATAGGTCACCAATCCATCACAAGACTAACAAATCTATTCACATTCACACCTTTGGGCCATTTAGTGCAGCCAGTTGACCTAACCTGCATATTTTTGGACTGTGGCAAGAAATTGAAGCTATATATTTAGGCCCATAAGTATTTGGACTGTAACAATTTTTGTAAATTTGTCTCTCTGCATCACCACAATGAAAATGTGATTGAAGTATAGACTTTCAGCTTAAATTCAACGGGTTTAACAAGAAGTTTCACCATACATAGTCCCCTCATCTGACTGCTGATGAAGAATTAGGATGAATTCTGAAGTGTATAGCAATATACTTTCAGCTCAGATTCAGTCATATGCTGCAAAACGTATCAAAAGGCACATCACAGGACAAATGAACAATGACTCAAAACATACAGCAACATCCAAGAGCTTCTTAAGGTAATGAAAGTAAATGTTTTTAGTTTGAGCATGCTTTTAAATTACTAACTACAAGACTGAAGGCAGAAAGACCCACAAACAAGCTGCATTGAAAAGGCTATAATAAAAGTCCAATAACATGCACGGTAGGCTGATTGGCGCTTCCAAATCATGTGAGTGAGAGTGTGGTTGGTTGTGTGTGTGCTGGCTGTGCAGTGGCCTGGCGCGCTGTTCAGGGTGTACCCTGCCTTCGCCTAGAGTCGACTGAGATGGGCTCATGCTTCCCCGCGACCCTAATTAGGATTAAGCGGCTTAAAAAATGAATGAATGAATGTGACATTGTCAAAATACTTACTTACTTAAGACCTACCTATATATATTAGTCATGAGGTATTGTGTTTTATTTTTTATTTAAAGGGGGCCAGTGGTGGCCGGTGGTAGGGTGCTGGATTACTAATCTCAAGGTCAGGGGTTCAAGCCTCACTGTCACCGGGTTGTCACCGCTGTCCCCACAATGCAGCTAACTGGGTCATCAAAGGCCAGCCATGTCTCTCACTGTCTGTGGTGAGAGGCATGTAAAAGCTGCTGACTTTCGTAAAGAGTAGGCTGCACTGCCGTCAGGGTGTTTCCGCCCTGTGGTGGCCTGGCAATCTATCCGGGCTGTACTCAGTCCTCGCCCAGAGTTGGCTGAGAAAGGGGGCCAGCCTCTCTGCGACCCTAATTAGGATTAAGCGGTTCAGAAAATGAATGAATGAATGTGGGAGGGTTTTTTGGCTCAATCTGTATTTATCTGTTTACCTTTCTATGGCTATCCTGCTATTAAGAATTATCATTTTGTTGTAAATAACCAGTAAAAAGTCAGACAACAGTTCTACCTTTTTAACTACTGAAAACAAAAAAATAAAATCATATATGATGCAAGCTGGAGTCAATTTTACTCCATTACCTTGAGCACAATCCCACCTGCTGGCTGTAGTGCAGAAGCACATAAGATTACACTGTGGATAAAGCTGAAGAATAACAGTGTGGGAACTCCAGGCTGGCATTTGAAAAAACTCAATCGTTCATTCACACTCATTCATTTGCCAAACCGATTAATCCTACTTGGCTTGTGGGGAGGCTGGAGCCTATCTCAACCAGCTCTGGATGAAGGTGGGGTACACCATGAGCAGCTCGCCAGTTCATCGCAGTGCCAACACACAACTATTCACACACTCACACCTAAAGGTATGTCTTTGGACTGTGGGGGAAAACTGGAGTACCCAGAGGAAACCCACGCAAGCATGGGAAGAACATGCAAACGATATGCAGATACACCCTCAACAAGCCCCGTACTCGAACCCAGAACCTTCTTGCTGTGAGGTAGATGTACAAACCACTACACCACCGTTCCAACCTAAACTCAATCACTTTTTTCTAAAATCTCTTGATCCTGAAATATACATTCACTATTCACTTTATTAAGAATGCATGTACACTTGCACGTTCATGTAATTATCGAATCAGCCAATCATGTGGCAGCAACACAAAGCATCAAATCATACAGATACAGATCAAGTGCTTCAAGTAATGTTCACATCAAGCATCAGACTTTGATGGTGGCATAGTTGTTGGGACCAGATGGGCTGGTTTTAGTATTTCCGAAACTTCTGATCACCTTGGACTTTGTCAAGGTGATCAACACTGTGTACAGTTTACACAAAATTATGTGAGAATCAATAAACATTTAAGGGCAGGTGATTACCACTTCTACCTAACAGCAAGAAGTTCCTGGGTTCAAGTCCTGGGTTCTGCAAGGGCGTTTCTGTGTGGAGTTTGCATTTTCTGAGCATGCTTGCATGGGTTTTCTCTGGGTACTCTGGTTTCCTCCCACTGTCCAGAGACATGCATGCATCAGGCTAAATGGCTGCTCCAAATTGCCCCTAGGTCTGAATGTGAACACGAGTAGCACTTCCACGTCATAGTAAGTTTTGCTATGAGCCCCATGCTCGGCAAAGGCGTTTTGGTGTGAAGTTTGCAAGGGTTTTCTACAGGTGTTCTAGTTTCCTCCCTTCCATTCCCACAGAAAATTCATATAAAATCAGATCTCATATTAAAATTTCTAATTGCTAATAGGCTGTAAAATGGCTTTAATACATTTGATCATTTCTACAAAAAAAGATAAGAAGCCACTGTGGAGGTAAACCCCTTTTCAGGTTACATTTCAGGACCTAATATCTATATTCCCACATTATTAGTCATTCCTACAGTTTGTGACATCATCACGTAAAGGTAAAACATATCCTGCAAACTATTCAAAATGCACAAGAAACATAACATCTACAAATGTGTTCTCCAAAAAGTGTTAGTTCTCATTTTCTGTGCTGGAGGAAGAATCCTGAATTTTGAAATAATTTCTTCTAAAAGTCTCTTCGATTGCATCCAAGTTCCTGCACTTCATTTTCTGTTGACTGCTCAATCCTAGTAGTAGGAGAAATGTTCATATCATCATTCATTTCCTGAGCTGCTTAATCCTAGTAGGAGAAATGGAACATCATTTATCAGTAGCAATGTGTTTGGAATGTGTAATCACACCAAATGCCCAGAAGATGGCACGAAACCTCCACGTATGAAATTCAGCACTGGGCTCACCAGGGCTCTCAGCAAAGGTTCATCAGAAGGTTGGCATGAGATTACATCTGATACTGGAGGAGCTTATCAAATTTGGCAGTAGTGGTCCCTCAGCCCCACCCTGTTCCCCACTCACTTTTGTTACTTAAAAACCAGTTGGTTTACCAACTGGTAAGTCTGATAAAAGACTGACAAATTCAGCCAAATGAAATCAACTGTTTTATGTATAAATTTCAAAAATAAAATGGTGGTGTAGTGGTTAGCACATCACAGCAAAAATGTCCGGGGTCCGAGTCCTGGGCTTGGTGAGGCTGTTTCTGTGTGGAGTTTACATGTACTGCCTGTGCTTGCATGGGTCTCCTCTGAGTACTCTGGTTTCCTCCCCAAGGCTAAGCATAGGCATAAGCATGTTCTCTCCATGCGTGCATATTTTATTGCCAGGTAATCCAGTTTCCTTCCACAGGCCAAAGACATGCACATTAGGCTAAATGGCTGTTCCAATTTGCCCCTAAGTGTGAATGTGTGGTTGTGTGTTTGCGTGTGTTGGTCCCACGATGGACTGGCAAGCTGTTCAGGGTGTACACTGGCTTGGCCCAAAGTTGGCTTAGATGGGCTCCAGTCTAGTAGGATAAAGTGGTTGGGGAAATGAATATGGAATGGAAATACACTGTAATGGAATGAATGTGATTGGTCTCTACTTAGGGATTTAAAAATATTTAATTACACATGAATATTTAACGCTTTAATTAAAATGATGGACACTCATGGGTTTTTCATGATCACTTGAAATCACGGTCACATGGTGGAAAAATATACCACAAAAGTCTGATTTTAGTTTAGCACAGTTTAATTATGTTTCAGTGTAGCATACATTAAAACTCAGAATGGGCTTAAAAATATGATTTTAACTAGCTCTTCTTGGAGTGTGTGAAGCTAACCTGAGCTGCCATAAATATGTAAAAATAAACTATGAAAAAATCTTGATTTAATTTGCTTCTTATATTCCTGTGTACAGGGGTTCAAGCCCCACAATCAATGGGTTGTCACTGCTGCCCCCCCCCCCAGTGCAGCTAACTGGGTCATCAAAGGCCAGCCATGTCTCTCACTGTCTGTGGTGAGAGGTATGTAAAAGAACCATTGCTGATTTTTGTCAAGAGTAGGCTACATAGCCATCAGCGTGTGTCTGCCCTGCGATGGTCTGGCGAGCTGTCCAGGGTGTACTCTGAACTCCACCTCTCATCACTCCACCTTCCCCATGCAACTGTGACGGAGAGTCGCTATAGATAATGTTTATGACTGCGTTAGCATCAACCAAGTTATAAGCTAGAGATTATATGTTTTATTTGAGACATTTTAGATTAATCTTAAGAGGGGAAATTAGGCTCTGCATTTAACCTGAATGAAGCGCGTGCACACACACACACACACACACACACACACACATAGCAGTAAAATGTTTAGAACATTAAAGGTCACCTTTTCCCCCTCAGTTGAGTTAAACACACTGTATAAGAAATTAGTATATTAAGTGTGTGTGTGTGTGTGTGTGTGTGTGACATAAGGACTCTTATAAGTAGTAGCCTATTACTTTGGATTGGATTTCCTCCCACAATCCACAGACATGCACATTAAGGTAATTGACTGTTCAAAACGGACCCTGGGTGTAAGTACAAATTGTTGTGTGTTGCCCTGTGATGGTCTTGTGAGCTATTTAGGGTGTATCCCTGCCACAGCCTCCCTGCCACCCTAATAGAACTAAGCAGTTTGGTAAACGAGTGAGTAAGTGAGAAAATGTTTTGACATAGTGTATTAAAATGTATGCTAGTAACAGAAGCCAGTGGCTTGTTAGTTAAAAATCTCAGAAAAGAAGTTTGAGAGTGGCACAAATAAGTGAAAACTATTACGGCAGAAAGAAAATAATGAAACAGAATTGCTGAAAAAGTTCCAGAGCCAACAGGTTTCATTAAAACTGTAACTGAAGGCTCATTAAGTGGGGTGGTGATAAATGGCGGAGAGGATGAACAGATGGAAGCAGGAGTGGGACTTGTTACCTGGCGGAGAGGCTAAAATCTGACTACATGACGCAGAGCCAACCGGAGATGAGGAGGACCCTTACCTCACTCACCGGAAGGGAGGAGGACCAGGTATGGGTTGATTTAGCCAAATGGGAGCACACAAGTGGGGAAGAAAGCTAGGAAGGAGCGATAGCTATCAGCCCTATGTTCCCCAGGACATCATCTGGATCTCTGGGGCAGCAATATGGACAAAAAAGGGACGGAGTCAGGGGCCTACAAGCCCCAGGACCTAACGACAGGTCAATTTGGGCCTGATGTATACAGACCTATTTACTCTTTTGTGTAAGTTTTAAATGCTAAAATCCTACTCTTTTTTTATCTTGTGAATTTCGAAGTATCTTGCTTACATTTTATCAGTAAAATGATTTTCAATACACCTGGTTTACCATGAAATAGCCATAGGAGCTGATTTGAAATTAAATAAAATTACCTAACTACTTACCTGCTATACCTGCTTTTTATTTATCAAAAATGTTTATTTAATTGCTTATTTTTTTATTCTTATAGTTCACAGAAATGTGCCTTATCATGATATATACCATTACCAGGATCTGAAAATTTTGTGATCGGACGGCACGGTGGTGTAGTGGTTAGCGCATCCACCTCACGGCAAGAGGGTCCTGGGTTCAAATGTTCTTTCTCCCTGTTGCACGCTCTTTCCTGTGCTTGTGTGGATTTCCTCCGGGTACTCCGGTTTCCTCCTACAGTTCAGAAACATGCACATTAGGCTAATCGGCTGTTCTAAGTTTCCCCTAGGTGTGAGTGTGTATGGCTGTCTGTGTGTTTGGCCCGGTGATGGTATGGTGAGCTGTGCAGGGTGTACCCCGCCTTCACCCAGTGTCGTCTGAGCTAGGCTCCAGCTGCGACCCAAAAGCAGGATTAAGCAGTTTGGCAAATGAGTAAGTGATGATTTATGATCTGGTACAATAAGGTGTCCTCAAAAACACTAAAATGTTCTTCTATGTTGAAATCCCCCCCTCCTACATGTCGAAGCCTTAAGTTTCTGGGTGTATTTTGTGAATCTGCGCACTTTGGTTGCACAAGGAAAGCAGCGCGCACGAACACGCCCAGATCATGTGCTTGTCGTCACGTGACTGTGGCGTCACAACAGTCAAGTGACTGAAGCCGTTTGTCTATGAAGCCTCCTGTTGTAACAAGCTCAGAGCTTTACTGGGTTTATTCTGTTTGTGTAGTTAAAATCTAGCTTTAAAAAAATGAAGCGCTTCTGTTTGCTGCTCCTTATTCTTGTTACTTGGACATCCGACGCCGTTGTTAGGTGAGCTGAATGTTGTTTTATTCAACAGTGATAATGTTTACCAAACATAAAGCAGTACAGTTAGCGCATTAGCTCTCTGAGACCCTCAGTGCTAACTAATTTTTGGAAGAACAGCTGAATTTATTAAAGTCAGTTATTTGTTTCCTTCTAATTACCCAATTTATCTAAACTTGGTGTCTGTTTTGTTGGGGTGTGACTCAGCAGAACCCTGTACTGGGTTATATTTAGATAACAGGGTCCCATCTGCTATTATAAAAACAAGAGCTCCTCCAAATCATGTGCAAACAAACAACAACCCACACGGTGTATTAAAGCGCCAGGACTCCTGAAATCTAACCCTGTGCGCAGTCTAGTCTTCTCTGTAATTGATCACTGACCAAAGATGAACTGGAGCAGTCTTTACTTACAGTCTGATCTCCTCATGTTCACTTCAGAGTTTTACAAACGCCAAAGAAAATAATTCACACCACCAGTATCACACTTTCACATGTTTATGCCTACAGTTGACCACAGGAACACACTCAGAGACATCCATTCTCTCACACAGATATGCAGTCTGTTACACTTTCTCTCTCTCTCTCTCTCTCTCTCTCTCTCTCAGTTTACAGTCTAAAAAGCTTTATTATCAGGACCTTATACATGTACAGTATTGCCAAAGTGTTTCAAGAAAAATATATGAACATATTTTAAACATTAGTAAATGACATTAACAATAAGAGAACTAATTGGTTCGAACATTAGGGGGAGAGGGAAAAAAAAAAGTAATAATCAATGAATAAAATAAAATGAAATGAATAAAAAAATTAAGGAAGAAAAAAACCCCAATAAATAAAAAAAAAATAATAATATATTTAAAAAAAATATATATATATATATATATACAAAAAAAAAAAAAAAAAGAATAAATATATACGGTGGAAATATAAAAGAATTCAGCATTAATAACAACAGTATCGATCTTCTATGCACTAAATAGAATAGTTTTCAATAATAATAATTAATAGATAAAAATAAATTGAAAAAATATGTACATATATAATATAGAAGAGTCTTGTCTATATTTTCCAAAGTTTTAGTAATTATTAAGTATTACATATAAATTTATTGAATAAGTATACAAATTCTATTAAATAGTCAGTATGAAATTGCTTTCCCTTTAGATTTTCGCAAACATTCAAGTCTCTTGGTTTGACTCGCTGAAAGTTTCTTGCATCTGGAAATGTCCAAATTCATCCACTTGTACTTGACAGCCTCCCAAAGTTCAGTGCTGTTACTAAACTTGCGTCCAACTAATTTATGTATGAATGCCTAGATGTTCTCTACTGGAGTCAAATCTGCATTCTGTCCCGGCCAGAACAGGAGCTTGATGGTGTTCTTGTCCAGCCAAGCTTTAGTGGCCTTGGCGGTGTCAGCTGGCCCGTTTATTAGCTATAAATCTAATTATTTAATATAAGTTAGCTGATGTTCAGACAAACCATCACCATTAACTGGTAATGATGTATTCTTGGCATGTTGGAAACACACAGGGCCAGTGGTGGCTTAGTGGTTAAGGCAATGGGTTACTGATTCGAAGGTTAGCGGTTCAAGCCCCACTATCACCACTGTTGGGCCCTTAAGCGAGGCCCTTAACCCTCTGTTGCTCAGCTGTATAAAAATGGTAATTGTAAGTCGCTCTGGATAAGAGGGTCTGCCAAATGCCATAAAAGTTGGCTTTTTTTTTTTTTTGCACAGAAGTGCACACTCTCTTTCACACACATACACTCACTCTCTCGTGCTCTTTTTCTCACACTCGCGCTTTCACCCTCTTGTTCTCTAACTGTCCTGCGTGCTCTCTGACACACTCACGCTCCCTCTCTCTCACACACATCTGTGTGTAATATTAGCTAGATTAAGATAACAAGGAGTAATTTCAGTTTTTGAGAATTCACATTTGTCCTTGATTTTGCGTATCAGCTATTTGTTCAGATAATATCTATTCCTGCTCTATATGAGTGAACCTTTCGATCATGAAATAATGAGAAATGCTTTTGTTTAATGCCTTTTTTCTTTTTATGTCCAGTATTTCCACAAAGAGCAAGGTATTAACATTATTACCAGGTGAGAGCTCGAACCCAGACAGTTTTAGATAATTCTGTTATAACAGAGGTCATGCTCAATTTGTCAGCACTGGAACGGATGATGCTGCTTTGTCTTGAGCTTGATGTGGTGGTGTCACCACCCCCAATCCCCCCTTTTTCAAATGGCTTTGCTAAATTCTTTAACTTTTGGATGTTCTTGTTGCAGGATTCCTTTAACGAAGTTTCGCTCTATACGGCGCTCAATGTCCGATGCAGGCCGATCTGTAGAGGAACTCTTGGCCACCTCTCAGCACACAAAATACAACCTGGGTTTCCCACCTAATTCTGCACCGACCCCTGAAACTCTAAAAAATTACCTGGATGTGAGTCTGGCTTGTTTTTACCCTTTAAAACACTTAATCTTGTTGAGAGTTTGTAAAGTCAGGGGCCTTCTTCATCGTTTTCTGAAACCGAATTTCCAATTTATTTGTAGAGAAAGTTTGATAATGATTGTTACCCAAGTCATGCTAATTTGTATACAGCTAATGTATTTGAAAACTGTGTTTTATTTACAGCACACTGCTGATATTGATTGTCTGCAAAGTTACTGCAAAAATACCAATGGAGTGTATTAGTGCTTACAAGGGTTCTAGTACTCCTTGGGAATCGGAAAGTTTGTTGTAAAGAATGCTGAGTCTGTGGGTCTGAGGAAGTCATGTTTCTCTGGTTTTCAGAAAATGTAGATAGAGGAATTAATTCAGGGGTTAAATGTCAGCTGTGTGAGAAAATTATGTCATGGGGTTAGGCATGCTTTAAGAATTAAACTTCCTCATGGCTGGTTTCTGCAAGAATGAAACTTGTTCTGTTATGATCTTGAAAAGCATTCCATCAGCATTTGATTAATCCTGGTTGCTTATCATGTGACTGTTAGTCATGCCAAGCACTATAGAGAAATAACGCAATCATCTTCAGCAACCACTTTTTTGTTTTTTGCCCATTAGTTTTTTATAAACTGTTCATTGATGTAAGAATTGATTTTACAGTTTGTTGCTGTAAAATTCTTTATATTTTATCGTATTTAATTTTTTATTACGTTTTTGCTACTCTTAAGGCAGATTTTTGACTTTTGGTGTGAATTTTTGTGTCCCGTTTAAAGGCCCAGTACTATGGTGAGATAGGTCTTGGCACTCCAGTCCAGACCTTCACTGTAGTGTTTGACACCGGATCCTCCAACTTGTGGGTGCCATCTGTCCACTGCTCCTTTACTGACATTGCATGCTGTAAGTCAACACTTCGACATGGCATAAAATAGTATTTTTTATGAATGAATGTTTGGTGGGTTTTTTTTTTTGTTGACATTGGGTCATTTTGGTACAAGTTGTTTGTTTTTGCTGATCTTACAGTACTTCATCACAAGTATAACGGGGCCAAATCCAGGACATACGTCAAGAACGGCACTGCTTTTGCAATCCAATATGGCTCTGGGAGTCTCTCTGGCTATCTCAGCCAGGATGTCTGCACAGTAAGTTTTTTTTCTTTTGTATGGTTGTTTTTGTTGTTTATTATTATTATTATTTTTATTATTATTATTATTAGGGGTCCAAGTGTTAGTTCCACCACTTTTTTTCCTTGTTTTGATTAAAAAAATCTCCGACTTCAACAATTCTATGTGTCAACTCTCTGTGACATCACCCCTCCTCTTCCTCTTCATCACCATCATTGTCTGTGCTCTTCATTAGTCTCTTTGGACCCTGGGATTTGGTGCTTGCAGCTATATTATTATTATTGTTATTGTTGTTTTTATTAAGGGACAAATGTGACCCATCACAGAGTGGGTATTAAGTTGGAAGTTATTTTGAGTTATTGGTACCATTTTGTAGCTGATACCCTGAGCTTTGAAATGATACCAAATTTTCTAACATATATGGCTAGTTTTGGAGTAACTAACCAAAACCTGCCAGGTTAAGCATGCAACTGTGGAGAAAATCATGTTTAAATTTCAAAACCAAGTATTTAATAATTTCCGACTTAATAGCGACATACTTAATGACTGAATAATACATATATTTAGATATCTTTTTAAAATGTATCCACTATCTGTAGTAGGAAAATCATTTGTGGCAGGACTCTAGTCTAGAATCCTACACAAGTATGTGAATTGAGACGCAACACTATTTTATGTAATCCATAATGCAGACACATTATGGACCCTCCATTACTTTTGTTGGTATTGCACCATACAGATGCATTTCTGAGGATGTGCACAAGGTACCAAAAGGCCACAGGATATGGCCATCTTGCATACAAGTTCTTGTAGTTGAAATACAGGCTTTAGGGGGCTGCATTGCTGATTGAAATTAATATGAAATTTATTTCAGATCGGAGACATTGCCGTTGAGAAACAGATATTTGGCGAGGCCATCAAGCAGCCTGGTGTAGTCTTCATTGCGGCAAAGTTTGATGGCATCCTGGGAATGGCCTACCCTCGCATTTCAGTCGACGGGGTTACTCCAGTGTTTGACATGATGATGAGCCAGAAGAAAGTGGAGAAGAATGTCTTCTCTTTCTATCTGAACAGGTTTGTAATTCGTTTATCAGCCACTCCTTTGTGAGTTTCAGGTGCAGTGATGTGTCAAAGTTCATAAAGTCCGATCCCCACTAATCTGAGATGTAGATTTAAGCAAAGAATGATCACATGGTACCAGTTTCATCATTCCTCCTGTTGACCCAGGGCTGACTGATAGGAGTTGAGAACAGTGATGTTTTCTTGATTAGACAAAAAAAAAAACCCAAACAAAAATCCATCAGATTTCTATTTGATTACATTCTATTGTACGTAAATACAGTGGTGGCTTAATCAGTTAAGGCGATGGGTTACTGACCTGAAGGTCAGCGGTTCGATCCCCACTATCACCACTGTTGGGCCCTTGAGCAAGGTCCTTAACCCTCAATTGCTCAGCTGTATAAAAATGATATTTGTACGTCGCTCTGGATAAGAGCATCTGCCAAATGCTGTAAATGTAAATGTAAATTTTCTTTCATTAAGCACATGCTCTGGTGTATTTGTATGATTCTTTGGTAGGAACCCAGATACTCAGCCTGGTGGAGAACTCCTTCTGGGAGGCACAGACGCAAAGTTCTACACTGGAGACTTTCACTACGTAAACATCACCCGACAGGCATACTGGCAGATTCACATGGACGGGTCAGAGTTCACTTTTGTTATACTCTTTGCAAAGTCATGGTTCCATCTTCCTTTCTTATAAGAGGAAGCTTGCTTAGACCTCAAGTCAGAAGCTGTCACATGAACTTAACATTATGTATGTTTCCCAATACTTTCAGCATCTCATGATTGTAGACGCTAATGCCCCAGCCTGTCTTCAGTGACTAATTCTTCCTGTTTGTGGTCAGTGCAGTGCTCGGCATTGATGCTTTTTTTTTTTCCATGATGCTGAGTGCTTTAATGGAAAGCTGCTGTGCTTATCCACTGGCAGACATCATTTTAAATAGAAAAGAACAGTAAGAGAAGTGCTCTGCCACACAGATCTGTTTGACCTATTTTTCAAGGTCACAGAGGTCAATTCTTCAAAAATGCCCATTAACACTAGAGGCTGCAGCTGAACTCGCGTGGGATACACCTATTGTTCTGTAGCAAGGACGCATTTCTAGTTTTTACTTTTTACCCTCAAGATCTGATCTTTATGGTGTGTTGAAGCATGGTCTAGGTTTGTTTTGCTCTTGTGTAATTGAAGCTGCATTATAATGAAAATATAGTCAGTCTAACATGGGTCTCTGGCATTTTCCAGCATGTCCATTGGCAGTCAGCTGAGCCTTTGTAAGGGAGGCTGTGAGGCCATTGTGGACACTGGCACGTCCCTGATCACTGGACCTGCCGCTGAGGTCAAGGCTCTCCAAAAGGCCATTGGAGCCATTCCCCTGATCCAGGGAGAGGTATGCTATCACTGATCTAAAGACTCCAGGTTGTTTAGTTTTAGACATGTTGTACAATACTGAACTCCTTGCATGCTGGTTAAATATTTTAGTCTTACTAATGATTGATGTAGCCTTGTTGTTGATTTTAAATTGATTCCCAAGGTAAACTCTTGTAAGCATTCGTACCTCTTGCATTTTTTCTGGGATTGTTGCTAAAAGTTCATTTGTTTCTTGGTAGTACATGGTTGACTGCAAGAAGGTTCCTTCCCTTCCCACAATTACCTTCAATTTGGGTGGACAGACCTACACGCTGACTGGAGAACAGTACATTCTCAAGGTTGGTCATGTGTGAAAATGGTGTCTTGCTGTGTCTCGATTTTTATTTAATTTGCAAAAACAATATATATATTTTTTTATTTTATTTTAAAGAATCAATTTACCACAACCCATGCTCATTTCAAGTTACAGGCATATATGAGTCATGTGGTTTTAGCCTGACAGCAGGTCACAGGCTACTACAGCTAAGCTGTGGTGTGACTGAATTTTCTCTTTGTAAGTAAAGTTTCCTGTTTGTGTGTGTATACATAGGAAAGTCAAGCTGGTAAAGAAATCTGTCTGAGTGGCTTCATGGCTCTGGATATCCCTCCTCCTGCTGGGCCACTGTGGATTCTGGGTGATGTCTTCATTGGGCAGTACTACACCGTGTTTGACCGTGAGAACGACAGAGTGGGTTTTGCTAAGGCCGTTTAGGCTCGTCATAATACTATATTATCTTTCTGAGCAAAATTGTAGAAAAAGAGGAAGGTTGGATACAGGTTAAAACTCTAAACTCTCCACTAGAATCATATCAGCTGCTATGATGATACCTGCTTAGCGATATGATAGTACTGTGATTGCACTGTGCTTCTTTAGCTGCCCTTATACTCCGTTTCAATGAGCTAAAAGTTTAAGAAATCAGGGAAAGGCTAAAGGAGTTCTACACATGCTAGAAATGTAATGATACAGTTAGTATTTAATCAGTAGCTCTTTTATGTATGTTTTAAGGGGTATAACAGGTTTTATCATTGATTTTATTTAGCTGTTGTGATTTTTATTAATTTTTTTTCTTCATTAAAAAAATACCTCAAGTAAAATTTTATAAAATAGTCAGCCGTTTAGGACAGTAAACATGTCTACTGTGGCATTTTCCTGCCTGGTCATCTGTGGAATTAAGATTTTTTTTTTTCTTCCATTTATTTTAATCTGGGTTTGAGGAAGAGCTTTGCATTTGTCTGCTGAAGTTGAAATTTGTTGCCCAGTTACACTGGTTGGTTATTGTAATTTATACTTTCTTCCAAATAAAGAATTTCATCAAACAATAAAATGTGTGGACTTAATAAATGCAACAGTAACTTGCTTGTATTTTTTTTTAATTATTATTTTTAATTGTAATGCTAAAAAAAGCCAAAGCATTTCATGGAAATTTATATTTACAGTTAATAGCCTGCCAAATATCCATAGTGACATTACATAAACAGATAGTGTTTAGGACTTTTTAAAAAACCCAAAACATGTTTTGATATCCAAACTATCAGATAAATACAATATATATTTACAGAATACCTTAAGTTTACAACAGCCGCACTGTATAAACAAATGATTAGGCACACGTTATCTGAACAATCATTTTAGGTTGTACATGTCATTCATACAGTACACATGATCATAATTTTACCAATTAAAACTAATATTGCATGTTTTATTTCACATTTGACGCTTACAGTACATTCTAAATGCTTTCAAAGCTGCTAAGCGGTTTCTAATCTTGTTAGTGAAAGACGGTGACTGTCCTTACTCCAGACATGATCAGTATTTACAGAATGAAACCCAGAGGTTAAACATCTGTGAGCAGAGAGGAGAAAGAAGGAGTACACAAAACCTGAGCAATGTTAAGGGTGATGGATGTGTTTACAGCATCTAAAGATAAAATGCTGTTTCCCGTGAGTATGAGGTGGGAAGGAGAGTTAAACTGAAGGATGGGTGTGAAGATTGATGTGGTTATGCAGGTGAAATGGAATGTTAAATTGATATACAGATGCTGACAAATGGCAAACAAACTGATGTTCGAAACAAAGCATGATTTGCCCTCATAAGTTAGACTCGGGCATATCTGGCATGTCGGCCATGAGATACCCGATGCTGAAGTGACCGTTGGAGGCAGGCTCTGCCTGACCTGTAGAGCTGCTCTTGGGCGGCATGGGAGAAGGTGCCTCACTTGGTGTCTTTCCCTGAAGGAGACTGGTGTTATCTCCCTCATCCTCTTGCCTTGTTCTACGAACACTCTCTTTAATGATGTGACCTTTCTTATAGGAGATGGAGGATGCCCCACTGGCCTTCTCATCAATCAAGTGGAAATACTGCAAGACCAACACCACAGGAACGGGCAGAATAGCAGTGATCACCAGTGTGATGCAGACAGCCAGGCCCCATGGAGGATAACTACGGGTTACATCCTGACCCTGAAACACACATGGATAAAATTTCCACTTGAGGGTGAGTTGTACATCATCCATTTAACACTGTTTTACATAGACATATCCTCAAACCCTAAAAATCCCTTTGGGACCAACCTGCTCCTGGATCCAGGCACTGTAGCTGGGAGGATTTGTACCCAGCTGGATGGCACTAGCAGTCAGCAGGGCAAAGAGCATCAGAGGAGTAACATACTTCCACATGTAGTAATAATAACGGAATGGAGTGAAACCCAGCATGTCCTTCAGGTCCTCGAAAAACCTAGAGGAAGTTTGCGTAAGCCATGTTAGTTGAAGAGATATTTTGGTTTCATCTCCATGAATAATTTAAAAAACATTAAACAAATAACAATTGTTCACCTAGTATACTGTGCACTACATTGGATTGTGGGGCCAGTGGCATAGTGGTTAGGGTGCTAAGCTAATGATCAGGAGCTTGTGGGTTCGAATTCCTGTTAGACCCCCACTGTGCTAAGACCCCTGGGCAAGGTCTTAACCACAAGTGTGCCTTTATCCACCCAGCAGTATAAATGGGTAACAGTAAAAATTACTGGGAAGGTGATCTGCGATGGACTAGCATCCCATCCAGGAGGAGTTGAACTCCTAGTCGCTTTTACACTACGGAAACCGGGGATAAGCACCGGCTTGATGAGCCACTAGGCTCGGGTGTAAAAGCCCAACAGACTTACCTACACTACATCGGAAGAACATATAATTATAATAAAAGAAAATATTATACAGAGTGGATAATGCTTTTATCAAAATGAGATGCTAACAATTTGTTACAGTCACTTGGAGCAGGTGGCATCATCATTATTACACTTAAAAATGAGAAAGAAAAAGAAAACAAAAATCTTGATTTAGATTGTTTCTCTTGTGTTTCCACATAGTACATACTAAAACATGTTTACAGAGTGTAGTCTACTTCTGTTTCGGTGAAAGGTAAGGTACGATGGGTCTGTTGGGCTTTTTACACCTGAGCGTATTGGCTCATCAGGCTGGAGCTTATCTCCGGTTTCCGTGGCGTAAAGCGACTAGGAGATCATCTCCTCTTAGATGGAACTCATCACAAGTTACTTTCCCAGCATTTTTTTAACTGGCCTTTATATTACCTTCATACTGCTGGCTGTTCAGAGGCACACTTATGGTTAAGACCTAGTCCAGGGGTCTTAGCATGGTGGGGGTCTAACCCCCTCGATCATGAGTCCAGCACCCTAACCTCTACACCACCAGCCCCACACCATTTACGTGAAATATGTTCTAAACTGAATGAGTCTGTGCAACACATGTCATTACCCACTCATCGTTTACTTCTGCTCAGAGTGCACAGAGCGGAACTCACCTGATTTGCCCCTGTCAGAGTAAAAATATGTAATTATAAACTATAAAAATCTCATTTTAGTTTGCTTTTGTTTATGTCATGTCATGTCATTTTCTGAACCGCTTAATCCTAATTAGGGTCGCGGAGAGGCTGGCGCCCATCTCAGCCGAC
>JAQMYF010000004.1:26296522-26307501 GCA_030014195.1 Neosilurus mollespiculum
GACAGTGAGAGACATGGCCGGCATTTGATAACCCAGTTAGCTGCACTGGGGGGACAGCAGTGAGAACCCGTTGATAGGGGGGCTTGAATCCCCGACCTTGGGATCAGTAATCCAGCACCTTACCACCAGGCCACCACTGCCCCTTTTGTTTATGTTTATGTACTTAAAGTCAAAGAGTTAAAGAGACGGTGTTACACAGCTCTTACAAACCTGCTTGCGTGTGCACTCAGAGCTCATCTGCATCCATCCTGATTATATATATATATTTTTAATAATCCATAAAGATCTTGTTTTATTGTGCCTTCTTCAGCTTGTGTTACCATGCAGTTTATACCTAAACAGTTATTCACCTCAGGCTCAGTGGATGTCAGTGAACGGATTAGTCCCCTTGATGTTCCATTCCATCTTGGGGACTATTCAGCGACATCCACCTTCATTGCATGATTTTTAATTCGTTTATCTTGTGCATTACAGTCACTTCTGCTTCTTACAATACATGTTGACACAGAGTATGTTTCCAGACTTTTGTAATAGGATGTTACAAATATTGTTTCCTCAATTTTAATTGTTTTACATTGACTTGATGTGGAAATGGTCATCATTAACTGCTGGGAACTGTTAACAGTCTTTGCATAAAAGTCTTTAGTTACATTCAGTACTGGATACAACAGCACACGTCAATAGCACATTCTTTGTTAATCAACAGAGGATACATACATCTTTGTGCAAAAAAGAAAAAAACAAAAATTTAATTCTTCCTTGTGTGTAACATACTTTTCAGTGCCGTAGACCCAGGCTACAGCCACATTTTCCAGAATGACTACGATGAGGAGGGGCAGCGTAGCAGAGTAGTCATCAAACATGGCCACAAAGTAGTTGCCTGATCGCTGGACAAAGATTAGACCAATACTGAACGCCAGCAAACAGCAGCTGACTGGAAGAAGTAGGAATGCATTAATAACAGTGCATACTCCATGAAGTGAGTACAGTAATACTGCAGTGAACGTAATACCGCAGCATGTGATCCTGAGCTTGACTCTGACCTGTCAGGTACTCCTTACGCACTTTAAAAGTGTCAACAAGGGGGGTGATGATACCCTCAATTGTGCCAAACATGCTGCCCAGCCCCAGATTCACCAACATGAGGAAGAACATGACTGACCAGAAAGGAGAGGCAGGGAAATGGGTCATGGCCTCTGTGAAGGCGATGAAGGCGAGTCCTGTGCCCTGCACTGCCTATAAAGGAAGAAACAGAATATTTACTTGTTGCTTTAATATTCAGCATGACATGAAAAACTTGGTGGAAGATTAAAAGGAGGGAATAAAACTGGAGCAGTCCTATGATATACTGTAAAACTCAGATTTTTTACTCATCGGGGCGTGCTTGTGCAGTGGTTAGCACTGTCGCCTCAGCTCAGGGTTCAATCAGACCAGCTGGCTACTCTAAATTGCCTATATGTGTGATTGTGGGTGCGAATGGTTGTACATCTGTGTAATTCCATTAAGTAGATTAGCCTGAAGTCAGCTGGGATTAGAACCAATTTCCACACAATCCTGATAGATAAGTGGTACAGATAATGGATGGATGGATGGATTTTCAGGCATGAACAATCAAACTTTTGCTTATGCAAGACTGTAGCATGCTAAAAAGAGAAATTAGAATTACAAATGAATTGAAAGTAATGCAAAAAGGATTAAAGACCAAATACGCACTAAACAGCCAGAACAGCTGCTTCAAAAAGAATTTCAGAGTGTAGACAAAAAACAAACAAAAAAACCAACAGCAACAAAAAACTACAACTACAAACCAAACTGGGTTAGCATGCATGCGGTTTTGTCTTTGTGTCAGCAGGAAATTAAGGCGGCACCCTTGCAGACACCAGGAACGCTTTCCCATCACTTCAACCCTGTGAGAAGGCGCTTTAAAACTTCTCACTATCTATCCACACTTCTGCTGTTTCTCTGTCCTGAGCGGGAAGTACTTGATCGGGCTTTATGTTTTATTCATAGTTTTGCCTTTAAACTCTCTCACTCACTCACCCATTCACCCATCCAACCACTCACTCATTTACTCACTCACACCCATTCACTTAACCAACCACTCACCCACTCATTTACTCACTCACTTATTCACTCACTCACCCATTCACTCAACCAACCACTCATTCACCCACTCATTGACTCACTCACCCATTCACTCAACCAACCACTCACTCACTAACCCCATCATTTACTCACTCTTATTCTTTCACTTATTCTTTCACTCATTCACCCATTCAATCAACCAATCACTCATTCATCCATTTACTCACTCACTCACTTATTCACTCATTCATTCACCCATTCACTCAACCAACCACTCATTCATCCATTTACTCACTCACCCACTCAGTTATTCACTCACTCATTCACCCATTCAATCAACCAATCACTCATTCATCCATTTACTCACTCGTTTATTCATTCACCCATTCACTCAAACAACCACTCATTCATCCATTTACTCACTCACCCACTCACTTATTTACTCACTCATTGATCCATTCACTCAACCAATCACTCATTCATCCATTTACTCACCCACTTACTTTTTCACTTACTCATTGATCCATTCACTCAACCAATCACTCATTCATCCATTTACTCACCCACTCACTTATTTACTCACTCATTGATCCATTCACTCAACCAATCACTCATTCATCCATTTACTCACCCACTCACTTTTTCACTTACTCATTGATCCATTCACTCAACCAACC
Organism: Neosilurus mollespiculum; assembly: GCA_030014195.1. Taxonomy (NCBI): domain Eukaryota; kingdom Metazoa; phylum Chordata; class Actinopteri; order Siluriformes; family Plotosidae; genus Neosilurus; species Neosilurus mollespiculum. The sequence continues at coordinate 26,299,285 of JAQMYF010000004.1, forward strand.
ACTCACTCACCCACACATTTATTCACTCACTCATTCACCCAATCATTCAACCAACCACTCATTCACCCATTCACTCAACCAACTTCTCACTCACCCACTCATTTACTCACTCACCCATTCACCCAACCAACCACTCATTCACCCATTTACTTACTCACTTACTCACTCACTTACCCATTCACTCAACCAACCACTAACTCACCCATTCATTCAACACTCACTCACTCATTCACCCATTTACTCAACCACCCACTTACTCACTAACTTAACCCACTTAACTTACTCACAGTCATTCTCACTCATTTACTCACCCACTCACTCATCCACTCAACCACCCCCTCACCCACCCACCCACTCACTCAACCACCCCCCACTCACGAAAAAATTAAGCTTGTTCTGAAAGTGTTTTGATGCATTGGGGATGTTCTCCCTGCCAATATTCTTGCCACTTTTTTGTTTGTATGACTGATGACCCCTGAAAATGTATGTGTGCCTCCACCACCTAGTGGAAAATAAAAATGTTGTGATGGATGAAGCTGATACAAAACAAACAAACAAAAAATAAAACCAAAAGAAAATCCATCTGAAACATCCTGTTTCTCTCACAGCTCCAGACTCTCTCAAATTCTCTCTGTCAGTATTTTCTGTTATTTGATAATGGCTTTTATACTATCAGATATTGTGCTTACAGAAAACTAGTAGAATGTGTGAGGAATTACTTGCTGGTATATTTTAAAAACTAGAAATGTGTTCTTGTCTCTGAACACTAGGTGAATCCCATGCGTGGTCAACAGGACACTTAGTATCATCACAATTTTATTTTTACAAGGTTAACAGGGATGTCCACAGGCATATCTGGTATAAATAACAATCCTGTGCTAAACTTTACATATCAGACTTTTTACATGACCACGTGCATATTTCATATGGCCCCTGGGACTTTGAAATTAGGTTGAGATGACCCAGTTTCAAGTGGATTGTAGACCCTGACACTAACAGGTATGAATTGGAAACCAATCCGGAAAAAAACCCCTGCACCCTTTACAGTGTTAATGGACATTTTTGATGAATTGACCTCTGTGACCTTGAAAAATAGGTGACCCTGTTCTGATAGGCTGGTAGGAGGTGCTGTTGGGGCCATTCAACATAAATATAAAATAAATCCATCAAGAACCGGCACTGCTAGAGTGTTAACAAGAAGTGCTTGTGGTGAACGCAGTGGCGATGGATAGCCTGTGAAAACATAGAGTCCCCTACACTTCATGGGGAAAACAATTATATTAAATGAAAATAGTTTAATATAGTAAAATCTGTCTAGTTTAGCTGTTTGTAGAATTTCACTCTCCCTCACTCACTCATTTGTCGCACTCTTCCCTCACTCACTTTTGCAAAGTGACCTACACATGTGCAATGAAGCATGACAAAATGACAACTCATCATTTTCCCAAGTGTCTGAGTACTATCATCAATAAAGCCACAGGGAATACTCCTAACCCCCCTATAAGTACACTTATACAGAAATTTCTCTCAAAGTCAGTGTATATAACTAACAGGGGGACTACAGAATCATTCTAATATATATTTGACCGCTTGCTCCTATTCAGGTCACGGGGAGGCTGTGCCTATCTCAGCTGACACTGGGCAAAGGTGGGGTACATCCTGAACAGCTAGTCAGACCATCACTGGGTAGCACACATACAACCATTCACCCTCACATTCACACTTAGGGGCAATTTGAAACAGCCAATAGGCCTAATGTGAATGTCTTTGGACTGTGGGTGGAAACTGGAGAACCCAGAGGAAACCCAAGCAAGCAAACATGCAAACTCCACATGTAAACGCCTTCACAAAGCCCAGGACTCAAACCCAGGACGTTTTTGCTGTGAGGTGGATGTGTTAACCACTACGCCACCACGCTGCACCTCCCTGTAACGTTTCAAAATTTCATTCAGAAACTAAAAGAGCATTAAATTTGTTTGTACCCACCTGCAAAAAAAACCCCAAAAAACTGTTTAATTTCACCTCAGTGAGTCTGTTAAGATCTTAAAATAAAGATAAACCCTTTAGTCTTATTTCTATTCTCGTTGTCATCTAAAGCGTGTATTCAGTTTCAGTTTAATGCCATTCAATCTGTGATAAAACTGATAGGATTCATGAGGTTAATGTGCTGTGATTGCGGGAGTGGGTGAAAATGCAGCTTTAACAGAAATCATTCGGTCTGGGTTATAGAATTGATTTGCAGACTTGTGCATGCGGATACTGTGATGGGTGTGGCACTGAGCACTGAGAGCTCCGAGTAGCTGTGAGTGTCTGAAATGGGATCCTTCTAGGTGTTTGCACCAAAGATACTCTCTGTGTTATTTTTCATAACATTCAACATTTATTAATTACATCTGGGGGCGACACAGTGGTGCAGTGGTGAGCATGTAGGCCTCGCAGCAAGAAGGCCTGGGTTCAATTCCCAGGTTCGGGCATTCCTGTGTGGAGTTTGCATCTTCTCCCCGTGCTTGTGTGGGTTTCTTCTGGGTACTCCGGTTTCCTCACACAATCCAAACATGCACCTTAGGCTAATTGGCTGTGGTAGGAGTGTGAATGGTTGCGATGGCCTGGCGAACTGTCCAGTGTGTACCCCGCCCTCACCCAGAGTCGGCTGCGACAGTTACCAGTCTCCTCGTGACCCTAATTAGGATTTAGCAGCTTAAAAAATAAACGAGTCACTGTGTCAGATTGTGTATAATATAAAATCTTTTTGGTTCCTATTAAATCTCAACTGACCTGTGCGAGTTGTCTGGAATTCGATTTATGGTTAAAATACTTAAAAATTAACTTTTCATTCCATTCTGAACAGCTTTACTCTTTATTAGGCTCACAGGGAGGCTGAAGCCCATCCCAGCCACCTTTGGGTAAAGGCAGGGTACACCCTGTGCAGCACAGTAGAGTGTTGCAGGGCCAATACACTCACTCACATTCAGTCCTAGGGGCAAATAAGAATATCCAATTAGTCTAATGTGTCTTTGGGCTGTGGGAGAAAACTGGAGTACCTGAAGGAAACCCATGCATGCACAGGGAGAACAAACAAACTTTACACAGAAACTTGTTTTCCAAACAAAGGACCCAATCCCAGCACCTTCTTGCTGAAAAGGCAGAAAAATTAACCACAATGCCACCCTGCCACCATACTTTAAAATATTATTATAGATGTAAACCTATAGTAGAACAACTACAGGAGAAAACATGCACTTGTGCCGGCCCTACCTTGTTGAGCTCCTCTTTAATGTCACAGCTGTCCAAGCCCAGGCGGGGGTAATCGTCCTCCAGCACACCACGAATGATTGTGGTCATCTGCTGGTAGTCTTCTGTGGTCATGTGACTTAAGTTGATGTGATGGGGAATTAGGTTAGCACTTAGCTCGTTGCCCAGGTAGCCAATAATCTTTTTTGTGTTTCTGGGATAAAACACAGCAGATATTTGGACAGTGTTCCAGGAGACAATTAAACATTGCTAAGAAGAAGTATATGAATGTAGAACGGACAAAATGTATTCCACATTGTATAGCATTACAAGTAGCTTGAAAAACATCTGCCCTGTTTCAAAACTAAATAGACACCCTTCGTTACGGATTTGTATCTGTGAAACTTATTTAATCAAACTTGTTTTCACACACACACACGCGCGCGCGCACACACACACATCCATTCATTTTCTGAACCACTTAATTCTAATTACAGACGTGGAGAGGCTGATACCCATCCAAGCCGATTCCGGGTGAGGGCACAGCACACCCTGGACAGCTCTCTCTCTCTCTCCCTCTCTCTCTCTCTCTCTCTCTCTATATATATATATATATAAATACATGAATATAGCTGTGAACACCAGGAACAAAAGAGTTGTCTTATTTTTCCAAGTGGGTGTATTGTTGATCAATCTGAGGCTGAAAGTAACCAGTGTCAGGTTGCACAAACCCTTGGGATTCCTCTTGTGACAGTCAAAAGAGTGACTACAATACACCAGCAAAGGAAAGTAATCAACAGCACCCTGCTCAAGTTGACCTAGGTCATCTGATAGGTGTCTTCCGCCTATCAACCAGAGTGTTGAAAACAGTCCCTGTTGTAAGGTGAAAACTGATGTTGCAGAGAAACTCCAGGTGAGTGGGAGTACTGCTGTGAGGGATCTCCATTAACTTGGCTACGATGTATTTCACCAAACTGCTTCATACTATTAGGGTTGTGGGGAGGCCTATCTGACCCTAGGCGAAGGTGAGGTACACCCTGAACAGCTCGCCAGTCCATCACAGGGTCACACACATACAACCATTCACACTCACTCCTAGGGGCAATTTGGAAGAGTCAGTTAGCCTAACGTGCATGTCTTTGGACTGTGGGAGGAAATCGGAGTACCCTGAGAAAACCCACAGAAGCACCTGTAAACTCCACATAAAAACACCCTTGTTGAGCCATGTATATATATAACTATGTATAAATCTTACAAAAATGCTGGTGTCTATTCACTTTTGCTGTGTCCCTGTATACTCGTTTATATGAAACATGCAGTGAAATTCCGCAGTAATGTTAAATATGCGCACTAACATGCACTAGATATACAATGAGATACTCTGTATTACTGCAGACTCACAGTTCGACACACTTGTCATTAGTGATGTTGGCCTTAAAGCCGAGCACAGCGAACACCACCAGGGTGGCCAGCACAGACGTGATGAAGTTGATGAAGGAGACGAGAACAGCGTCAAAGTGGCAGTTGTTGTTTCGCTTGTTGTAACTGGAGAAGGCAATGACACCACCGAAACCTAGACCGAGGGCGAAGAACACCTGGGTAGCAGCTTCACGCCACACTTTAGCCTCCAGCATGATCTGCACCTTATAAAGTACATACATAACACATTTAGTAAAGTATCATCGACACCTTTGAGCCCTCGGCCATATCACATAACACACAATGGAAAACCGATATGACAGAAAATGACACACAGGATAATCCCATTTATATTTAATCCAGTATTTGTGACATCAAAGAGATTACTGAATTTTTATGATTACTTAATTTCTATCTAACCGAACTTACTTACTCATTTACCGAACATCTTAATCCTACTAGGGTCACGAGGAGGCTGGAGCCAATCTCAGCCGATACTTGGAGAAGGCAGGTTACACCCTGAACAGCTCGCCAGACCATTGCAGGGCAACACACACAACCATTCACACTCACTTCTAGGGGCAATTTGGAACAGCCAATTAGCCCAATGTGCATGTCTTTGGACATTTTTTTGGGCCAGCGTGCTCCACATCACCCTATCAAAAATCACTTCTAAAAATTCTTTAGTGGCAGTGGTAAAGATATTTGTAAATTAAGCTCTAAATCCATACAAATGATCTTTTCAGGAATGGGATTACCTCTTCAAAGAAAAGAAATGATGTCTGATGGCACACAGATCACACAAAACCTCAGGAACAGGGTAAGCAACTAGAATGATTTTATTCCTTTTATTGCTCCAGTGCACTCACTAACGTACTTAATCCTATTAGGATTAAAGGGACGCTGAGCCCATCTCAACCGACACCGGGGGAAAGCGGGGTCCACCCTGAACAGCACACCAGACAATCACAGGACCAACACACACACAACCATTCACACTCACCCCTGGGGCAATTTGGAACAGCCAATTAGCTTAATGTGCATGTCTTTGGACTGTGTGAGGAAACCGGAGTATCCAGAGGAAACCCACACAAGTATAAGTACAAGAACATGTAAACCCCACACAGAAACTTTCGAGCCTGGGACTCGATTAACCACTTGCCACGGTGCCGCCCTGCCCCAGTGCAGTTATATAAAAATAATCTTTAGTGGTTTATAGTTAGATTTATTCTTGTGATACATTTGAGGAGACAAGTTTTTCCTGTTACTCATGCATGTTATAGCTCTGACAAACACCGGTTCCAGTATTTCCTTTTTCTCTCTGGAATACGTTACAAAGCACTGTGACAATTATAATGCACTGAGAGCTCAGTCTCCTTCAGTGTATGTTAAAAAATGTCTTTAGAAAAAAATGTGTGTTTGCCACATAAGATTCCATTTCCAAGTTCAAAAAAGGGCCGCATGGTGGCATAGTGGTTAGCATGTCCAGCTCACAGCCAGAAGGTCCTGGGTTCGACTCCCGCGCTCGGCTCAGGCGTTCCTGTGAATAGTTTGCACATTTTCCTGTGCTTGTGTGGGTTTCCTCTGGTTACTCCAGTTTCCTCACACAGTCCAAAGACATGCACATTAAGCTAATTGGCTGTTCCAAATTGCCCCAGGGGTGAGTGTGAATGGTTGTGTGTGTGTTGGTCCTGTGATGGTCTGGTGAGCTGTTCAGGGTGTACCCGCTTTCGCCCAGTGTCGGCTGAGATAGTCTCAGCCTCCCTTTTGACCCTAATAGTATCCAGGTGTGAGCGTGAATGGTTGTGTGTGTGTTGGCCTGCAGTGGTCTAGCGAGCTGTTTAGGGTGTACCCTGCCTTAGCCCAAAATTGGCTGAGGTAGGCTCCAGCCTTCCCAAGACCCTGATAGGATAAATCCTGATGATCACGTAGATGAGCTGCTTTACAATAAATACAATTAAAAGAATACGAATATAAATTATATAATCATGATACCATTAATATAGCATGTTATGCCAGTGAATGTTGATGTCAGACAGGACATTGCTGTTGCCATAGCTACTGCCACTGTTTTCCGGGTATTCGTTTAGGCCAAGCACAGGAGCCCATGGAGGAATTGGTGATGAACAATTTGTCTGTGATTGATGTAAATCGTTGATGCTGGTTGCATTAGAGGTTCAGCTTAGTAAATTAACTGAACCTAACCATTGTCCATGGGTTAGTGATTCTGCATACAGCTTACAAACTGTGTATATCCGCATATACTTATACACACAGCCGGGGGTCTCGGTCTCTCACCTTGGGGGTGAACATGTGGATGATGCCATCCACAGAACCTTTCAGTAGGAGGGCTCTCACCAGGAAACAGATTAATACCACATAGGGAAAGAGGGAGCTGAAGTACATCACCTGCAGCCAATCAGAACACAGCATTTCATTATGCACAATGAAGCCTAGGGGAAAATAAAGTAAGATGCAATAATCTTTTAGCAGCACACTGTGGGAAATGCTTTTACAAATAGATCAAAATTGTCTTGTATGAAAACAACACGTCACCCTGTAATACCAATATTCCCCTGTAGAGGGCATGCCATCATATGTTTTGTTCACAGTATGCCTGTAACTATGCGATTAAAACACTTTCCTGAAGGGCATCTAAAATCCCTGCAGCCATAATGTAAGCATTTTTACAGCTTTTTAAGCTTTACAATTTTAAACATTGGTTTTAACACCTAAATGAATGTGTTCCCCATTAAAAATCTGGGATTTCTTCATTTAATAGTGTTTTATTTATTTATTAATATATATATATTTTTTTTTAACTTTTTTTTTTTTTTTAAGATTTAAAACAAAAACTTAAATGTTCAATGTAATGAATTCAAGATTCTCCACCACATCTTGCTCTCTATTCTCACCCGAAGTCACCTGGGAAGTCACCCTGATGGATAAGTGGTATAGATAATGGATGGACAGATGAACTGATGGATGGATTGTTGATAATATAATTTGTAATGAAAATTGTGGTACTGAATTAGAAAATAATGCACAGTATGAGTATTTTTCAGACTGTGAAGCCCACTTTATCTTCAGTCACTGCAAACCAGCACTTATGTAAAGCAGGCTACACACATTCAATATTATTAACAATATTCGATTTTACTGATAAAAAATTTGGATTGGCACACAAGATGCAATATTAATGTATTAATATTTACTCTTCTTCGAAACTTCGTCAGGGATGGACTGGTCACTTTAGCTCTTGCGATAGCTTTGAGTCCAATAAAGGAGGCAGAAAAGGCATCGAAAATGGTCCAAGGGACCGTGTCGTTTCTTGTACTTTGTCATAATGATTTGTATGCCTTATCCTTCCCGTTACGATTGCTGTAATCACCACTCTTAAATTTCCAAAGCTAGGGTAGCTCCCGGTACACATGTATCACTTAAAGAGGGAGTGCCATCTCCTCTTCTTTTAGCATTGGACGTGCACTCCCAAAGTTTCTTCCTTGTGTCAACTGAGGGAGTTTTTCCTTGCCACTGTCGCCGCGGGCTTGCTCATTAGGGATGTGT
>JAQMYF010000004.1:26334115-26353965 GCA_030014195.1 Neosilurus mollespiculum
AGGATCGCTCTCGCTCTTTAATTTCTTTACAAATATATATATATATATATATATATATATATATATATATATATATATATATATATAGGCTTCCAATATTTGTAGTCTTTCAGTTCATCTGAAGTATAGGCTAGGTCACTTTTCACTTTATACGGATCTTTATAGTTGATTTCCTTTCATTTCTGCAGATATATGGCTCTACAGACGGCATGCAACATGTTTACGTAGGGTACTTTATAGGTTTCTTTCGTCCGGTTTTCATTCACACAGTAGAGTGGGAAATAAAAAAACATTTGTCACTGTAACCATGCTATCGCTTTGTTTGTAAGACACACAAGATGGCGGCCGCCGCGAGGGTTCATGGGTAATACTGTCGACCGGAAACCCAATGAATTCATTAAAATCTTGCTCATGTAAACGTTTTTACAAGTATATTATGATCTAAAATATATAATCATTTATGTGTGTGAAAAATTCTATTTATATTTCATCAAACTATTACATTAAAATGGACAAAAACTTGTTTTTAAACAGCTTATACTGGTAACGCCGTAACCTCGCCATGCTTGTCCTGCCGGGAGTAGGGAGTACCAATATGGCGGACAGTGGATTCAACCTATTAAGCCGTGCATGTCTGCAGTTGTATATAGAACTCTGTGATCCAAACCTACACGGTCTATGATCCAAACACACTGCTTTTCCAAGTAAACACAGACGTATCCTAAGAAAATGCAAAGAGTTCATTTCTTTCTGCGTTATTTTTTTTTAAAAAAAAAGTAAAAATCTTTGAACACGTTGTTTGTCCCTCACGGCACCCTGTACTTTTAGGTTTCCATGCCAACCCTGACTCCGCAGGCCACAGGCGTTAACAGCGCACTGGCTCGAGCTTCTCAAGTTAATTCGCGTTTAATACAAGCAAAACATTTGGATCCCATCACAGATCAAGATTTTTATACAGGAGGTATTTATTTACTGGTTTTGTTTTCATGCCATAATGAAACGTCTAAGGTTAAAGCACTGTGTTTGGTTGTAGCTATAAACCAAAAGCGTCCTTTCTGAACAGTGGAGTGCACTACAGGAGGGTTAGAAGCCTTGATGACATGAACTATGAAGTGCACGTCTGTAGGGTGTCTGAGTTATTTGAAATCCAGCCTTAGCACTTGTCCTCTTCATGGTTTAAGTGTGTTAAAGCTGGCAGCTTTTAGGGATTTTTAGGGGAAAACTGTAATCTTGAAAATGTACATAATTTAATATGTATAAATATAAGTAAATTTGTTACATCAATTATAATTGACCAGCAATAGGAATTTGAATTATAATAACAAGAATGAAATAACTCTCTTTTTTTTTGGAGGGGGGTGTTGTTTAATTGAAATACTGTATTGTATGTGCAATTATTTTACAGAAATCATTTTTTTCTGTGGGCGGCACAGCAGCGTAGTGGTTAGCACATCCACCTTACAGCAGAAAGGTTCTGGGTTGAAGTTTCTGCAAGGGCGTTTCTATGTGGGCAAAACCAAAAGGACAAAATCACTGAACTCATTGAACTGCTTAATCCAACAAACTCCCTTCTATCTCAGCCAATACTGGGCAAAGTTGGGGCACACCCTGAACAGCTCCCCAGACTATCACTGGGCAACACACAACCATTCACCCTCACATCCACTCCTAGGGGCAATTTGGAACAGCCATTTCGCCTAATGTGCATGTCTTTGGACTGGGGGGGAACTGGAGTACCTGGAAGAAACCCATGCAAGCACGGGGACGACATGCAAACTCCACACAGAAACGCCCGAGCCCGGGACCCGAACCCACGACCTTCTTGATGTAAAGTGGATGTGCTAACCACTACGCCCCCCATGCCGCCATGATAAAATATTATTAGATAAAATATACTGACTATAAGAACAAAATAAAATGAAAAAGGGCTAAAACACACAACTTAAAAGTTGTTGAGAACAGATGACTTTTAAGTGTGAATTTAGGAACTAATATTGAAGAGAAACTTTTAAGGTAAATACACTGTAGGCTTTTCGGGAGTTTGGGTGATGCCACTGTGAATGCACAGTCACTCTTTATTATCAGCCATGACCATAGGGTGGATGAAAGAAGCTGGTGAAAGTTTGAAATTTAATACACTGAAGTTTGACACTGCAGTTCAGTGGCTAATCCTGTTTTAAATGCACACCGATAATAAGAGTACTAACGACACTGGTCAGCCTGTTCTAGACAATTCTTGATAGTATTTTTCTACATCGATTAACCTGATTGGATGCCGAAGTGAAAGGATTAGATACTAAATAAAGCTCATTGTACTGATATACATTGTGAAGTTTTTAAGTCATTATTGGCTAAATGAGAAACAGATGAGAAAGAATGAGGCCTATGAAATGGCACTGTAAGCGTTCAGTTTCAGTTATACTCAAGTGAAAGATAAATACATCAAATAATATATGATGGAAAAGTACTCAAGTATTCTCCACCCCTGGTGCTAGATAGTCCAAGGTAAGCCTGCATGGTGTTAATTAGTTAAATAGATTTATATGAACTTTACTTTGATTAGGATGAATGCGGATGATATTGACCACGCTATAGAAGAAGCGCTGGAGAAGCTGAGTGTGAATCTCTCTGACATAGGCTCTGACAGTGACACAGACAATGAGGACGATTTCACTGCATCTGTTGAAAAGGTGTGTGTGTGTGTGTGTGTGTGTGTGGCATGTAGCCTAATATTGATTTACAGTGTTTTCAATAAAATTGTATTATGTAACTGACTCACTAGCTTCTTCATTAACTAGACTTTTTTCTTGAACGTTTTCTTATTGTCTGTTTCTGCGCTCACTCTGGATCTGAATATATCTGTCTTTTCTATTGTTTTAAACTACAGCAAAAAAATGACCTTCCTGACTCCGTGCTTGCCTACTTTAAAGCTTCAAGTAACAGAGTAAATACTGTTGAGCAACTCATCCTTGAAGATCTTGATGATCTCGGTGAGGTCAAATTAGATTTTATCAAGATGAAATTTTTAGCTGCTGCCGCAGTTTAATTTCTAAATATACTATTTGCAGAGATCATGTGTGATGAGATGTTCAGCCTGAGTCAGCATGCTGATCTTTTAAATGAACAAGGCTCTAATTCTGATGAGGATCCTTTAAAACTGAAGGAAAGAGTAAGCCATCATTTATTGTTCTGTTGTGGCATTGTGGTCTTAGGCTTGGATGTAACTTTAAAAACTTTGGACTCATTTCTGAGGAAGGCAAAGGTGGTTGAATAATGCCACGGATGTCTTTTTTCTTGAAGTGATTTAATTATGTGCTAATATACTGTATGTGTGTATCTTTACAGATAATGTCTGAAATTGAAGACCAACTAGGCACCCCATGTGAATCGCATGACTCAAATGGAGACTATGGTTGGTTAACATGATGAAAGGGAGAAACAAAGTGCCTAACTTCACTAATGCTTCTGTGCAAATCCCCACAGACTCACTCCAAATCTAGTGGATAGCCAAGCCCAGAAGAATGGATGTTAAAAAGGCTATTTCTTTAAGACTGTTGGACTAAGTGGCCAATAACTAACCAGCTGATTTTTGATTTTTGCCTATTGTGACCTCATTATAATGAACTACTAGTGCTTTCTTATTGTGACGTGGTAATCATGTTGCAGCTTTCTTACTGTGATTTCATCATAACCACCTCTAGTGTTTCTCATTGTGATATCAAAGCGGAGCTCCTGAGCGAAGCACCATAGACATGCAACATGACCCGGATGGTTGTTCCATGTTCGTGCCCCAGGAAACCCAAAAAGGCTGCCGCCGATTGGCTATTTTGTATTGCTCTCTTGCATGACAACGGCCAGCAATATAAAAAAACTAAATGAATTATTATTAAACCGAAACACAAAAAATAGAGGTTCATACACCACCACTCAGATTTGCACTGAATAAAACACACAATCGAACTCAGGTAGGCAACTTGTTTCGAGCAAAACACAAAACATGAACTGAAGCACTGAACATGAACTTGTTAAACGGATAATTAAAGTAACAAGACAGGTGATACAAATGAACATGGATTCAGCAAGTGAAAGGGGTTAAAAAGAAAGCTCTATGTTAATCTTTCGCTCCAGGCCGTAATCAGGAAACGCAAGGGAGGCTTGTTTATTCCTTAGTTACCAGTGTTAAAAGCAAAACACAGAGACTTCTTGATGCTGAGAAACTGACAGTACTGTCAGTATCTTTTGTAGGGAGGCTGGAGCCTATCCGACTCTGGATGAAGGTGGGTTACACCCTAACCAGCTCGCCAGTCCATCATAGGCCCAGTTGGTTAAAATTAAGTAGCCCTTTTTTACATCAATGCTTGGTGGTTGTACCAGAGTTCTCACCAGACTCCCCACAGTGATTTGACCTATCCAATCAGCACAGAGTTTATACAGTGTTTCACCTCCATATGATGACTTTTATGAAGTCAGGAATCCAGAAAATCTCTGAATGTGAAAAACTTACCTGTGTTTACTTCTGCCTTGTAGGAACCCATTGTTGATTGATGTTGTCCAGTTGGTGAAATGCTTTTCTACAGTGTGTCGGTCTCCATATCCATTCACACAGTGTAAACAGGTCCAGATTCCTGATATGTGTGATCAGCGTGACTATGGCCAGGATCAGATTTTAGTCTTTATTAGTTTATTTATTTATTTATTTTGATTTGGTTATACAGTTTTAATCATGCAAGGGAAATTATTGTCTCTGCATTTAATCCATCCAAAGTGAGGACACACACATAAACTGTGAACACACACATGCTCGTTGCAGTGGGCTGCCACACACATTGGGGTGCCTGGAGAGCAGTTGGGGGTTGGATGCCTTGCTTAAGGGCACTTCAGCCATGAAGGTGGAGGAAGGTGCAGATGCCTTCTGCCCACCGCCACACATTTTTCCTGCTGGTGGTTCGGGAATAGAACCAGCGACCTTTCGGTCCCAAAGCCGCTTCTCTAACCATTAGGCAACGGCTGCCCTCCATATTTCTCTGAGATAAGGACATGTTGTGACAAACTATTGATTCTTTACATATGATATATGACATTGTTACAATTGCCATGTGACTTTTGCCCTCAGCTTTTTAAAACTTCAAATTCCAGTATCTTGAAGAATTTTGAACACTTAGCTACGGTTTTTGTGATATCCAGAATAATCTTGGGGCTGATTTCGCTTGCCTACACCCGCCTTCTCCCAGAGACAGCTGGAATTGGCTCCAATTCCTCAGGGAATTAAACAGGTTAAAGTGGTATGGATCACAGAAAGGAGCATTTAGCCGGCATAAAGAGCAGAGCTCACCTGACCTGCCACAGTGTCATGGTTAAAATATGTAAATATAAAGTATAAAAATTGCATATAGTTTTGTTTTTGTTGTTTCCTGTAGTATACTAAAACACCTCTGTGGAATGCAGTTTACTTTCATGTTTAAATGAGTACGCTGAACACTATTAGCTCACTTGTAGTGGGGAACTAACCAGACCTGCCTTAGTGTCGTAGTTAAAATATGTAAATATAAAAAAATGTTGTTTTAGTGTGCTTTTCATTATGTTTCATCATGATGCTCCCACAGCTCTGTAAAGGGTTTACATAGGCACTGTTACACAGTTGTTTGGCTCTGTGCTAGCCTGCACAGGGAATTTGCCTGTTTCTGTTCTGATAAAAAAAAAAAAAAGATAAAAATAAACCATTTAGTGTGCTCTTTTTGCTTAGGTGCAGTGTAGTATAAAACAACTCAGAGTTTTTCTCTGTCAGCCTCAAAATTCTCTCTGCTGGTCACAGGTGAAAAAACCAAACAAACTATGATGTTTCTTTATAGCAGACATTTTACATATAACAAAAGACAAATAAATTAACAATTAAAAGGGAACACAGGATTAAAGGTTATAAAATGTATTTTTCATTTCATTTGGATCTTTAATGCGTTTGTTTATTTCAGATACTGAATATGACATACACAAGGGTTGTGAAAGGCAGCTCATGTTTGAATGGAGAAGTCTTGAGGAGCAACACAGGAAGCAGGAGGAGCAGAGACTGACTGAGCTTGAGTGTGAGTCGGAACAGTGTCTGAATTCAACCAGAGAAGAGGGAGAGAAAAGGAGGTGCATAAGTGAGCAGTTTAAGTCAGAGCTGAGGAGGACCAGTGCAACTAATCAAGTACATTTATCTGTAAAGAATCTGTAAGAAATATCTGAATACTTGTGGTGAAACAAAGAAAAGGCAATTAGGTTTTTTGCTTTTTATTTACAGTTTGAATTTTTAAAACCTGTAGAAGAAGATGGTGAAATGAACCAAAATCTTCAGCTCGAAATAGTCAAGCAGGAGGTAAGCTAGAACACTGTAGAAACATCTGCATATAAATATAAAGCTATATATATATATATATATATATATATATATATATTTTAGATTTGTTTACTATTATTCTTTTCTCTTTTACTGGGGGCAGTGGTGGCCCGGTGGTAGGGTGCTGGATTACTGATTCCAAGGTGGGGGGTTCAAGCCCCACTTTCAGCGGGTTGTCATTGCTGTCCCCCCAGTGCAACTAACTGGGTTATCAAATGCCGGCCATGTCTCTCACTGTCTGTGGTGGGAGGCATGTAAAAGAACCATTGCTGATTTTCGTCAAGAGTAGGCTGCATAGCCGTCAGCGTGTTTCTGCCCTGCGATGGCCTGGCGCGCTGTCCAGGGTGTACTCTGCCCTCGCCCGGAGTTGGCTGGCTGAGATGGGCGCCAGCCTCCCTGCGACCCTAATTAGGATTAAGCGGTTCAGAAAATGAATGTATGAATGTCTTTTACTGGGCTGGCACAGTAGTTAGCACTTTCAGCTCATAGCAAGAAGGTCCTGGGTTCAAGCCCTGTGGCCAGTTTCTGTGTGCAGTTTGCATGTTCTCTCTGAACTTGGATTTCCTCCAAGTGCTCTGGTTTCCTTACATACGGAAATCACTGAACACCAAAAGTGACATATCATTTTAGTCACCTTTGTTTTATGAACACATATATTTAAAATTGTTAGTTATAAATTTCTATGCTAAATTTTCAGAGTTACGGGTACAGTGGATTGCAGCATAACTTGAGAGGTACAAAACCACGCCTAGTGAGCAAACAAGTGTTTATAACATCTGTGACAACATAGTCAAAAGTGTGGACATACCTACTCTTTTTTAACTGAATTAGAAACTTTGACTAGTGCTGTATATATGCACACTAGCTAACTCAGGAAGTTTGCTGTGTTGATGCTGATTACCTAGTAAGCTAAAATATTATAATTATTAATATTATTATTATTATTACTCTTATTATGATTATTACTACAACACAAAAAAAACAAGAAAACAAACTTAAACAAAATATGTTATGGTTTATTTTTCAATAATGATAATTAAAATGCCACCTGCCCCAAGTAACATTATCCACATGGAATAAAGTTTTAAAATCCTTAGATACCAGACCAATTAGATCTCTTGTATATACTAAAACTATTTTAGTAAACACAAATTTCGGATAATTTGTGTATCAATTAAAAATATAAAATTCTTGTTTAAGTTTGTTTTTCTTATATTCCTTTGTAGTGTATACTAAAACAATTATTTGCCTCAGTCTCTGTGGGTTTGTCTTGGGAACTATTCAGTGATATCCATGTCACCTGTAGTGAGTAATTTTTATAGAACAGCACAGTTATGACAGTAGTATACTGGCAAGATGATCACAATGTTTAAAGAAATGCCCTCTTTCTAAAGTAACAGCTCATTTACAGGGACCTGTATGATTGGATCCTCCACATAATCTTAACCCTGAAATAAACATGACATCATGTTGTTATCTGACAAAAAAATAAATAAATAGACAATCGGTACTGATAAGCTTTCTGTAAGTAAACAATAATTGAATAATTATGGGAAAAGACTTCATGTTAGTGTTTTATTCAGTTAGGGTATTCAAGTCAGATGACGTTCTGGGTTACTAGTAACATTACAAGACTGTACTTTTATTACAAACCCAAATCAGAAAAGGTTGGGACCATATGTTTAATTAAAATCAAACCTGAAAACACTAATTTGTTAAATTACCTTTGACCTGTATTACATTGACAACAATACAACAGCACATTATTTGATGTGTTCCTCATGAATTTTATTGTTTCTTCAAAATAAACAGTTCAATGTTGGTTCTTGCAACGTATTTCAAAAAAAGTTGGAACAGTAAAGCATTTACCACTTTGTAATGTTGCCATTCCTTTTCACAACACTTAAAATATGTTTAGGGACTGAAGACACCAAGTGATGAAGCGTTTTAGGTGTTATTTTATCCTATTCTTCCTGCAAACAAGTCTTAAGGTGGGCAACAGTATGGGGTCTTCGTTGCCACATTTTGCGCTTCAAAATGCGCTACACATTCTCTGTTGGAGACAGGTCGGGACTGTAGGCAGGCCAGTCAAGCACCCGCACCCTCTTCTTCCGCAGCCAGGCCTTTGTAATGTGTGCACAGTGTGGTTTTGCATTGTCTTGTTGAAATATGCATGGGTGTCCCTGGAAAAGAAGTCTTCTTGGAGGCAGCATATGTTGCTCCAAAATCTCTATATACTTCTCAGCATTAATGGTGCCATCACAGAAGTGTAAGTTACCTTTGCCAACAGTGCTGACACATCCCCATACCATGACAGACCCTGGCTTTGGACTTGTTGCTGGTTCTTCTTTGGTCCAGAGCACATGGCGTCCATTTATTCCAAAAAAGACCTGAAATACTGATTCGTCTGACCACAGTACAAGTTTCCACTGTGTGATGGTCCATCCCAGACGCCTCCGAGCCCAGAGAAGTAGAAGCCGCTTCTGGACATGGTTAACATAGGGCTTCCTTTTGGCACAGTAAAGTTCTGGCATTTAAGGATGTAACTGCGTATTGTAGTACTTGACAAAGGTTTGCCAAAGTAGTCCTGAGCCCATGTGGTTATATCGTTTATAGATGAATGACGATTCTTGATGCAGTGCCGCCTAAGGGATTGGAGATCACGGTTATTCAGCTTAGGCTTGCACCCTTGTCCTTTACGCACCAAAATTCCTCCAGATTCCTTGAATCTTTTCATAATGTTATTCACTGTCAAAGGTGAAATATTCAAATCCCTTCCTATCTTTCTTTGAGGAACATTGTTTTTAAAACATTTCAGTTTTCGCACGCATACATTGGCAGACTGGCGATCCTCGGCCCATCTTTGCTCCGGAAGGACTAGACCTTTCTTGGATGTTGCTTTTGTACCAAATCATGATTACAATCACCTGCTGACATCACCTGTTTCAAATCACCTCATTATTTAACCAAATTACCTCATTACTTACCCTAAATTGCTCCTGTCCTAACTTTTCTTTGGAATGTGTTGTAGGTCTGAATGACAGGAAAGGATGTATATTTACAAATGAAATGAAGTTGACCCGACAAAACATTAAATAGTAAATAGTTCATACTGTCTGCAATGAAATACAAGTTAATTTATGAATCACTGCTTTTTTTTTTTTATTTACATTTTCCATACTGTCCCAACTTTTCTGAGTTAGGGTTGTATTCATTTTAAGACAAAACAATGATGTTCTGCATCATTAAATGTAACTGTAAAGTGATAAAAGTATGATTATATCTTCTCAATACTTCAAATTGTTGTGGTATCTGAGGGGTTAATAGAGCATGCTTCTCACCATTATTGCTCATTACTGCTTGTGTTATACAGCACATTACACATTGTAATTCATTCCTCACCTAGTGATAACAGTAATTCCATAATTGCATTTATGTTTTTTTTTTTTTTACAGTCACTTTAGTGTTGAATGTGTAAACAAATATCTTAAATAGATTTTCACAATATGGTTTTGTATGAAATCTGTCTCAGGAGCTGATCAAGAGATTAGAAGAACAGATAGCAGAGGAGAGAAGAGTTTTTGAGGAAGTACAGCAAGAACAGGTGAGGAGAACTGAGACACAGCGCACTGTAGCAGCCACAACGTTACAGGCAGCTGTCCGAGGGACACTGGTGCGTCGCTGGAGCAAAAAAGAGCTGGCTAAGAGGAGAGAAGAGGAAAGGAGGAGATATGAGGAGAGGAAAGAAAAGGAAAAGGGGAGAGAAATGGAAGAAAGGATGAAGATGGAGTGGGAGAAGGAGAGAAGAAGGGTGGAGGAGGAGGAGCAGCATCACAGGGAAGAAGCTGAGAGGAGAAGAGCTGCGTGTGAAAGAGACAAGGAGCAAGAGCACCATCGCCTGGAGAGAGAACGCAAGCTGGGGGTGCAGCAAAGAAAAGAAAAGAAAGTGGCAAAGATGATAGAGGATGAAAGGAAAAGAAAAGAAGAGAAGCTGAAAAGGATAGATGAAAGGAGAGTAGAGTTGGAAATGAAAAAAGTAAAGGAGGAGGAGGAGAAAATTAGGAAAGAGGAAAAAGCAAAAAGAATTAAGGATGAAATAAAAAGAAAGGAGGTGAGATCTCCAGAAAAAAAAGAGGAGATGAGAGTAGAAAAGGAAAGGAGACAAGTACAGGACGACGAGCAGAAAAAAGGTAAAGAAAAGGAAAAAACAAAAACAAATAAGGATGAAATTAAAAGAAAAGAGGGGGTGAAATTCCCAGAAGGAACAGAGGAAAGGAAAGTTGAGGAGGCCAGGAGAAATGTACAGGACGAGGAGGAAAAGAAACACAAACAAAAGGAAAATACAAAAAGAATTGTGGATGATGTTAAAAGAAAAGAGGAGGTGGAATTGCCAGAGGAGATGGATGAAAGGAGAGCAGAAGAGGAGAGGAGAAAAGTACAGGAGGATGAGGAAAAGAAAAGAAAAGAGGAACAAAAAATAAAGAGAACTGAGAATGAAGGGAAAAGAAAGGATGAGAAGAAGCAGAAAGGGATGGTAGAAAGGCGAGTAGAGGAGGAAAGGAAAGGGAAAGAAGTAGCAGTAAAGAGAATTGATGATGAAAAGAAAAAAAAAGAAATGCAGAAAAGTGGGGGAATCAGGGTCATGGAGGAGAAAAACGTACAGGAGGGCAAGGAAAGAAAAAAAGTGGAGGAAGCAAAGAGAACAGAGGATGAAAGGAAAAGAAAAGAGGAAGAGAGGCAGAAACAAATAGAAGAAAGAAGAACGGTGGATGAGGAGAAGAAAAAAAAAGAAGAGGGAGAAGAAAAGAGGGCTGAGTTTGAAATAAAAAGAAAAGAGGAAAAGCAGGAAAGGATGGATAGAGAAAGAGTGGTAAAAGAGCGATTAAAACAAAAAGAAGAATTCGAAGAGGACAAAACTAAGCAAATGCCAAAAAAACAACCGAAGAAATGCCGAGAAAATGAAAGGCAAGGAGAGAAAATTATAATGAAGAGAAATAAGGATGGAGAGAATACAGAGGAAAGAAATGGAAATATAAATAAGGGCAGTGTAATAGGGTCTGTTGATCAAAAAGAAAATCCAGATACTGACCCGGAGAGCCAGCATACAACACAAAGGGAAAAAGATCATAAATTCGGGCATAACGTATCCCAGCTATGTCTTTCTCAGGACGAGCAGCTGAGTCTACTGCTCACTCCATCTACTGATAGTCGCAGTGTAACAGCGAGTCCATCTGAAGTGAAAAATGCAACAGACTGCCAGGGTCTACAGAATTCTCTGGATTACTCAAGCTTTGCGTGTCTGCCTAACAGCACTGAGCAGAAGCGATTAGCCTGGATGTTGAACTGCACTCCCTGGTCTGAACTTTTTATGCAGTACAAGAGAAAGAGACTTGGAGCTCCACCCAGGAGGAGAGCACAGAAGAGAGCTTCAGAACATCTGCTACCATTACCTGTGGATGCCATTCTCCGCTCCGGTGCCTGGAGCTCTCTGATACAGGTAGCAACAGAAAATGTAAAAGACGCAGTCATTATTATTATTATTATTATTATTATTATAAAGTGTACCTGTGGTAAATTAGTGTTATTAGCTATTTAAAAAGATCATGTATAACATCAGCGGTTCCTTCCGGCAACATCAGTCCATGCCTGTTTTCAAATTGCGTGTGAGTGTTACGATTCTAGGCATGCTCAGAGATATGTTGCCTTTCTGATTGGATGTTGCAGCCTGGTAGTGATGCACAAACAGCAAGCACAGAAATCACGGAAAGCATTTCTTTTTGTTCCTTAAACCAACTGATGGCAGAAAAGCCGAGTTGGCAAAACATTAGCTGCATAAGTCACTTTTTGATTTACCTTCACGCTCATCTCTGGCAGCATTCTCATGCTTAGAGTCACTAGAATGTGATGTCTCACTGTCTCCACAACAGATATCAAGCCCACCCAACATGTTGACGTCACTTCCAGGAAAAAAGACTGCTAACACTCGCAGTTCAGCCTCCGCTAATTTATAATAAAATAAGCATCTATATCGCTTAAAGGTATCATGTACGCACAAGTTCTGTTGTAAGGATGACCAATACTGGTAGTCTTTAATATTATTGTTGTTGTTTTTATTTAGCAAGAACAACAATCCTAATCTCCATACACTAGTGTTAGGAGTCTATTTGTATTGTGGCCTAATGCAAAGTGCTCAATCCTCTTATACTACATTATTTTGCCAGCAATTATTATTTTTTATTTTCTAAAGTATAACACATCTGTTTTATAGTTACACTTAATGTTGTGGAAAAGCCACAAAGCAAATTATTTGCTATATTATACTATACGATATACTGCTATACTATATTGCAGTGCTGAATATTCCCTCACTAGACTCTTTCCCCTCTTTTTCTTTCTCTTGAGGCTGATAAGCCAATAAAAGCCCCAGTTTATGTTACTGAGACACTGCCAAGCCTCCTGTTCTGCAGGGTCATCATCAAAAAACGCCAATCTTTCCCTCTTAATGTTCTGAACTACTGACACTGGAGACTCCTTCCTTTTCACAGATGATTACACACATTTTTTATGTGTTCATTTAAAGTGGCTGCCACTCAAATCCACATATACATATGTGGTGCATATTGCACATAACTATGAAATGTATATGTTTGATTGAGCATGATATGGAGCTGAAGTATTGTCAACACCTTCTGACATGTCAAAACTAAGCTTTAATCAGTACTGTGGTATACGTGCAGTTAAAGGGTACACGCAATATACTTTTCAATTATTTTATGTTACAACCTAAATTTAAAAGTTAGGATGCTGTGTAAAATGTAAATAAAAACAGAATGCAATGATATGCTAATCTAATAAAACCATATTTTATTCACGATAGTACATATAGTGGCTTGCAGATGTATTTACCCCCTTGACATTTTTTCATTGCCTTACAACCTGGAATTAAAATGGATATTATGTTTTTTTTATCAGTCGATTTACACAACTTGCCAACAGCTCTGAAGATGCAAAATATGCTCCTCAACAATAAATGCACAGCACAGTATTGCAAAACTTGCAAAACCACCTAAGTCAAGTTCCTCAGTTTTTAAGAACAATCTGATTTTTTTTATACTCATAAAAATTATCTGACAGAGTTTTGCTTCTTCTATGTCTCTTGGCTGGTCTGGGAACGCCTCGGTGTCCCCCCGGAAGAGCTGGAGGAAGTGGATGGTGAAAAAGATGTCTGGACCTCACTGCTTAGGCTGCTGCCCCGTGACCCGACCCCGGATTAAGCAGAAGAAGATGATAATGATGATGAGTTTCACTTCTTCTGCTACAATTTATAACAAGAGTTATCAGGTTTTGAAAGTGGCGCTATTAGTGGGACATGCATAGGTGCCTGAAAAAGAGGCTAAGAGAAATAATTCTTTTTTTTTATTTTGATTTTTTTTTTATTTATTTATTTTTTTTAACAAAACTTGACTTAGCAGGTTTTGCAAGTGGACTCCTCTGTTAGCACATCCACCTCACAGCAAGAAGATCCTGGGCTCAATTCCCAGGCTTGGGTGTTTCTGTGTGGAGTTTGCATGCTCCCACCATGCTTGTGTGGGTTTTCTCTGGGTACTCCATTTTCCTTTCACAGTCCAAAGACATGCACATTAGGCTAACTGGCTGTTCCAAATTGCCCCTAGATGTGAGTGTGAATGTGAATGGTTGTGTGTGTTGGCCCTGTGATGGTCTGGCGAGCCATTCAGTGTGTATCCTGCCTTCGCCCAGTGTGAGCTAAGGCAGGCCTCTATCCTATTAGGATTAAGCGGGTCAGCAAATGAGTGAGATGAGTGATGAACATAAAACTGCAAAGACATTGAATATCCCATCATCTGTAGTACATATCAAAAAAGTACAAGAATCTAGAGAAATCTCAATTAATATTGAACGCCTGTGATCTTCAGCTCATTGGGTGGCACTGCATTAATAATAACATGACATGATTCTGTCATGGAAATCACCTCATGGACTCAGGAACACTTCCAGAAATCATTGTCTGCGAACACAATTTGTCATTCCATCCACAACTGCCGGATTATGCGAAGAAGAAGCCTTACATGAACATGATTTACAAACGCAGCTGTCTTTGCTGGGCCAGAGCTCATTTAAAATAGAACGAGGCAAAGCGTAAAGCTGTCCTCTGGTCAAATGAATTGAAATGTAAAATTATTTTCAAAAAACGTGCGCCACGTCCTCCGGACTAAAGAGAGGAGGGACCATCAGCACTCGGTTCAAAAACTATTTTCTCTGAACTGTGATACATTTTACACGGTGTCCAAACTTTTTTGGAATTGGAGTTGTATTCTCTGAGATGCTTTTAACTGACACAAATAGCTTACTACATGCTGTTCATTTTATGTTTACCTCATATAAAATGTGTCCTAAGTATAATATAGTGGTAAAATAAAATCTCTTATCAACACCATACCAGGTGACTTCTGTTACTTTGGAGGATTTGTCCGGTTGCAGTCTTTCCACGCTGTCTGAATGTACCAGACTGCAGAGTCTGTCACTCAGGCGATGTAAACTTCAGGCCCTGAATGGACTTAACCAGTGTACTGAACTTCAGTATATTGATTTACAGGTATGCACCAATGCTCTAGAATGGTTGTTGTGGCTGTACCAATGTCTTGTCAGTTAAAGCTTCCTGTTCTTTATAAAGGAAAACAATATCACATACATTGACTGTGGAGGTCTGACCAAACTTGAGGTCCTGTTGTTGGGAAGGAACCAACTTACAAGCATCCATGGATTGAACGATGCTGTTAACCTGAGTGTTCTTCAACTTTCCCATAATATCATCTCCCGCATCAGTAAGTACATTACTAGAGCTTAACATGCTCACAGTCTACCCTACCCTTACTCACATTTCCTGCTGGTTTTTATTAATATGAATCACCATGTAATGAACCTGAATGCTTGTTTTGACTGACTAAGAAAAGATGCCCCAGGGCTCCTGAGTCCTGAATGGTGCAGTGACTATCAACCTGGAGGTCGCAGTTTCGAATCCAGATTGATGCTTCAGCCATCTGCTACCACAGAGCCGTGGGAGCTAATTGGCAAGCTGTGTTCTCATGGGAGGGAAGGATGGCATACTGGCATACCTGTCACTCACAGTGATCCCCAGCCAATCATGGGCTTCCGTGAGCTCATTCATACAAAAAGGCGGATATCGCTTTCCCTCTGAGTGTGTTAGGTCACCCCTGAATGCGTATGCACAGCAGTTCATAAAATATGTGGGTTTGTAGCATGTCACTGCTTGTCATTCATTCATTTATTCATTCATTTTATAAGCCACTTAATCCTTATTAGGGTTATGGGGAGGTTAGCGCCTATCTCAGCTGACTCTGGGCTAAGGTGGGGTACACGCTGAACAGCTTGCCAGACCATTGCTGGGCCAACACACATACAACCATTCACACTCAAACTCCCTAGCTCGGGAATCGAACCCAGGACCTTTTCACTGTGAGGCGGAGTGCTAACCCCTGCGCCACCGTACTGCCCTGCTTGACATCTATTTCTTTTTACCTTGCTACATTGGAATTTAAATATAAATAGTGAATATTTTCCAGTAGAATGATATTTTAATGTTTGTTGTAGAATTTAAAGTAGCATTCAGTTATGTTGGAAAGACTCTGTTATTTTTCTCTTTGCCATTTTTCCAAACAAAACAACTTACTAAGATTTTTGTAAAAATAAACTAGAGCTGTGTATTCCCCATTGTTTTAAACATCTGTAGTACCCAGAACTGAACACTGTAACAAACAACTGGAGACACTTCAGACCTGATAGCTTGCTGTTTTTGCGTCCCACTAGATGGCAGCATTGTTTCATTACTGTGGATTTCTCTGTATCCAGCTGTGCAATCAAACTAGAGCCATTTTTGACTCTTTATTTAATAATCATAACTAAATATTCCATAGGCAAAAGGTTAAGTGTTCTTAAATCCTGTTTACTTTCAGTCTTTGGAATTTGAAATCAGATTTCTGATTGTCTGATATTAGATTTCTTCTTGCTATATAAACAGTGTTTTTTTTCTGTCAGGTAGATTAGGATCTCTGAAAAAGCTGCACCGATTGATAGTCGATCATAACCAGTTGATCAGCACTAGAGGACTCAGTGAATCTTTGATGCTACTGCATCTGGACTGCTCATATAACCACCTGAGCCACGTGGAAGGCCTGGAGAACTGTGCACTGCTCAACACACTGGACCTGAGAGGAAACAATCTGACAGAGGTGCATAACACAACCATTACCAATCGTAATTACACTGGGCTCATCTTAAAGCCATAAACAGCTCTCAGAGAGGCGGTCCGTATTAAAACTCCCACAAACATTCTTGACTTATATACAGTAACTTTACCATATGTAGATATTTTTTGCAATATTCCCAAATATTTTATCATTGTTCATCATTTGTTCATTTGTTGTGCCACTTAATCCTACTAGGAATGTGGGGAGGCTGGAATCTATCTCAGCCGGCTCTGGGTGAAGGTGGGAACACCCAGTTCATCACAGGGCCAACATACACAGACAACCACTCATATACACATCTAGGCCAATCTAGACCAGCCAGTTTGCCTGATGTGCATGTCTTTGGTCTGTGGGAAGAACCCGGAGTGCCTAGAGAGAACCCATACAATCATGGCAAGAGCATGCAAACTCCACACAAAAACATTCTTCCTGAGCCCGGGACTCAAACACAGGACGTTCTTGCTGTGAGGTGGATGTGCTAACCGTTGCATCACCATGCCAGCCTAATATTTTGTAATAAACTATTTTTAGTTCTGTTAGTTTTCTTTCCCAAATTATAATATAGTTTGGTTTGTTGTTGGATTGATGACAAGAATTTGTGGGTTAAAATTCCATCACAGCAAAGATAGCACTGTTGGATCCTTGAGCAAAACTCTTAATCCTCAATGTTAATCAATTAAGGATCATTTGATATCCTGTCTCAGTTGAGAATGTAAAATATTTACTACAGGTGAATGTATGAATGTAGCCAACTGTGTCCAAATTGCCATGTTAATGAACAGAACCTTTTCTTAGTCACGTAAGTTTAATATGCGATTGCACACCTCAGTGTGCATGTAAGTACTGCCTTCTTAGTCTAGTGACTGGTTTTTGGTCCCTCTTAGTTTGCTTTTTTTTTTAATTTTGCTATACTGTGTTAATCCCGCAAGGGAAATTAATGCCCAACCAAGTGAGCTCATACAAGTAAACAGTGAGAAAACACACTCGGGGCAATCACACATTGGGGTGCAGTTAAGGGTTAAATGCCTTGCTCAAGGGCACTTCAGCCATGAAGGTGAAGGAAGGGAAGGTACAGCTCACTCCCCCTACCACCACCTATTTTTCTTGCTGGTTCGAACCAACGAACTTTCAGTCCCAAAGCTGCTTCTCTAACCATTAGGCTATGGTTGCCCCAAGATGGCCACAGACATTTTTTATTATTATTTTTTTTTGCAGTCCCACTGCATGCAAAACAATTCACACCAAAACTAGGTTGCATTCTGAGCAAAATTAAAAGTCAAGATGCCTAAATTGATTTTCCAAAGGAAAATATGACATTGAATACTATTCAATACTTTTTATGCTATACTCATCGAGACTCTATTATGGTCATATTACAGTCTGTGATGTGCATTACACAATGCTCTGTTTATGTTCTGATGGTAATGCCTCATTCTGGTGTCTCACATAATGTCTCAGAATCAATATTTGGCCTCGTACACCATGAGCCTTTCAGACCAAGCCGTTTCCCACACACTCCCATGACCTATGAGTGATTAAAATTCTTTTCAGTCCAATGTCAAAAATACAGCTTGTATTCCTTAAATAATAATGACACATAATCATATAGGGATATACTGCAAATCTCACAATAAAGGGGGACAATCAGGGACGTCTTTCTCGCAAGCAAGTTCAATGCACTGAGTAATATTTAGTGACGTCTCATTATTCTAAATTGCCTTTCAACTGATGTAATTTTCATTTTGCTGTGCTTTTTTGTGTCTCATTTAATTAAAATGAAGCGAACAACCACATGAAGGAGCTCTGTTTAGAGTTTTAAGTTTTCCAGAATAAAATAAATGTGTATATACAGTATACGTGATGTCCTTTTAATCACTAGAGTAGGGTCTGAGGAAAGACAGAGCCGTACTGATGACAGCTATTGTTTACATCATCCTCACATTAAAAACGACTCATCCATTCACCCCCTATTCATGTCTGCCTTCAATTCAATTTCCACTGCCAGTCTGGCTCAGAGCTCAGAAATGTGGGTATTGTGGTTCCATATTTAGGGTTAGGTTTGTGTTCTCCAGCTCATGGGACATTTAATGCCTGACATGGTCAGGATGGTATTTTGGCAGTTTGTTTTTATACAGATTTTTCTGTCTCTGGCATAGTTGCCGGTGCTTAAAAACCATGTCCTGTTGAGGGAGCTATATCTGGATGATAACAGCATCTGCTTTCTGAATGGCCTGGATAGCTGCTGGCTGCCTCTCTTGCGCTGTCTGTCAGTGACTCAGAACAGGTGGGTTGTCTATATCTGAGGAGTAAATATTGTCTAGTTAATGTGATCATTTCTGTGTATCTTTTCCCCCACTATCACATTTATTTTCATCTTCATTACACTGACTGTCTTTATTACACAGACTGTATTGTTTGTATTTCTTTCTCAGTATTACCCAGCTACCACTGCTAGTGGACTTAATTTCGCTGAAGACACTTGATGTTAGTTACAACTGTCTCTCAGGTAAGAAAACTACACAACTTGGTTGTTGAATTCTCAAGTGGGTGGTGCGATGTCATAGTAGCAGGTCCGCTTCTCACAACAAGATGGTCCTGGGTTTAAATCAGGTGTTTCTGTGTGGAGTTTGCATGTTCTCCCTGTGCTTTTGCAGGTTTCCTCCCACAGTAGATGCTATGCATGTTAACCTACTTGGCTGTTCCCAATTGCCCCTAGGTGTGACTGAATAGTTGTATGTGTGTTGGCCCTGTGATGGTCTGGCGAGCTGTTAAGGGTGTACCCTGCCATTGCCCAGTGTCGGATGAGATAGTCTGCAGCCTTACATTACAGTCTTGCGACCCTAATTAAAAAGGATTAAGCGGTTTCGGCAAATGAGTGAATGAAGGCTTTGAAGGGATTGATTGATATTCTGGAACAGCACAACAGTAGTGCCATGCCAAGCACTGGTTTATTTCAATGTCTCTGATTTCTATAAGTCTATTAAAAAGCTGTTGTTTAAACAAATAAAAAAAACCCTTTTGTCTAAAAGGGCTAATAAAAAATTAGTAAAAAATTACTTTTGTATAATTTTTTGGTGAAAATGTATTGAACAATAATTTAGCAAGTGAAGCAATTAAAAAATATGTGAACACTATGCCTGAAAGGTTAAATGCTGTAATCAAAGTAAAGGGTGGCCACACAAAATATT
>JAQMYF010000004.1:26354560-26364736 GCA_030014195.1 Neosilurus mollespiculum
TCATTGCCTACAATAGCATTGTTCAATACATTTTCACCCAAAAATTATAGAGAAGTAATTTTTTTACTTCTTTTTATAGGAGCCCTTTTAGACAAATGTGGTGGTGTATAATCTTCACTGCACACTACTGTATAATCAGTGATATTATTCTGGGAGAAGATGCTTATTTACTGGATTGTAACATTCATTCATTCATTTTCTAAGCTGCGGAAACCTAATTAGGGTTGTGGGGAGGCTGGTGCCCATCTCAGCCAAGTCTGAGCAAGGGCGGGGTACACCCTGGACAGCCCACCAGGCCATCGCAGGGCCAACACACGTACAACCATTCACACTCACACTCACACCTAGGGGCAATTTGGAACAGCCACTCAGCCTACTGTGCATGTTCTTGGACTATAATGGGAAACTGGATTACCCGGAGGAAACTCACGCAAACATTGGGCGAACATGCAAACTCCACACAGAAACACCCTGGGCCAGGGAATCGAACCCAGGATCTTATTGCTGTGAGTCGAACATGCTAACCACTCTGCCACTGTGCCGCCTCGATTGTAACAAATACAGGTAAAAAAATAACTAATAAGAAACTCTTCAGAGGGGAGATATATATATATATATATATATATATATATATATATATATATAGAGAGAGAGAGAGAGAGAGAGAGAGAGAGAGAGAGAGATTTTTGCCTTACTTTAAAAAAAGAGTGGTGAGGCAATGATTGTTTCCAGCTGTTCTAACACAAGTAATAAACATGTTTATTACACAGTTCATAGTTACATACTCAATTCTAACTGGTCAACTATGGCGTTCTATGGTCTGTTATTTCTGCATAATAGACTGTTACGTTATATAACAGACTAATGTCCATGTCATTAGTGGATTCAAGAAAATAATTCTTAAACAATAAAATAATTTCTAAAACTGTATTCTTGTCAAATTGTTTAGAAAGTAGTCACATAATAAGCAGGATAGACAATATTCAGCAAGCCGGTCATTCAAGACCCTGCTTCACATCGAGATCCTGTGTCATCTTGTCATGGATTGTTTTATAATAGTCACTGCTGTATACCTAGTAGATGTCTCACAACACTGAGTATAACTGTAAATGGAATGTTTAACTTAAATAAAGAATTTTAATTGCAAATTGCAACTGATTGTGTTATGAGAGGAATTAAACACTTTAGCATATACTACACAGGAACAGCATAAACTGATTGGTTCACTTTCTTGGGATAATGAAAATTGTCGATTACGAACCTGGGATTGACCTTGACTCTGACTCTTGACATTGATTCTGAGATCCTAAAAAATTCTGCTGTCCCAAAATAATATAATAAATATAATAAAAGAATAAAATAATGAAACATAAAAATCTCTTTTTAGTTTTTTTTTTTTTTTTAAGTTCCTGTGTAGTATATACAAAAATTATAATTATTCTTAATAATAATAATGCATTATATTTTTAAATTAATTTATTCATATGCTGAACTACTTAATCCTTCTCTGGGCTCGGACGACTCTGGGCAAAAGTGGGCAACACCCTTAACAGCTTGACCGTCCATCGCAGGGCTAGCACACTCAACCATTCAGATTCACACCTAGAGGCATTTTGGAATATATTGGACAGCCAATTTGCCTAATGTACATGCCTTTGGACTGTGGGAGGAAACCAGAGCACCCGGAGGTATCCCACGCAAGTGCAAAGAGGCCGGGGCTTGAACCCAGGACCTTTTTGCTGTGAGGCGGACATGCTAAACACTACACCACCATGCTGCCCATGATAATAATTTACAAAATGCTGTTATTTGTGAACAGTCCTCCACTATCCCATTACTGAATATTTTTCTATAACTTCACCCCCATATATTTATTTCCTACATATTGACCTCCATTTTCAAAGGACTGGGAGCTTTTAATAACTTTAAATCTTTAAGGTTGGGAGCTTTTAATAACTCTAGTTGTTCATTGCTGTAAATGATTCCCCATTGGAGGCATTCTGATCATATATATTATGCATTCTGTTATTGTATTAACAAGTGATTTTGTAATACTGAACATCATCCGTTTGTTGGAAAAACATAGCGTTACATGGAGTTAATCATCTTAAATTTGATTTATTTTCTCAAATTAACGCTAATCACGCAAAGTTTATATCATACCATGCTTAGGTGGAAGGAAGTGATTGCTTAAATCCTACAATCCTAGAATAGCTCAGCTTTTATTTCTAAATAAACAGAGAACACTTGCAACAAGCATGTCTGTCGATTAGATTGGTATTTATAATAAGATTAGGTGTCATTATTTCTGCTCTGAGGGAGAATCCAAACACTTTTACTTCTCTTTTAGAGCTCAGGAACATTTGTATGAGTCTTGAGGGATGCACTCATCTTCAGGAGCTTAGCATAACTGACAATCCTGTGCAGCAGGAGAATAACTGGAGGTAAGGAGGATACAGCATATTATTGACTAACGAATGGATTGCATTTCTCATGTCAGCAACTGCCTACATGCATTCACCCAACATTATTATGGTGCAGTTGAGACTGATCAGAGAGCGCTTGTTTGTTAATAAATGAGATGGGAAACACCACCTCCTGTTGTAATGGAAAAGTTTGTCTTGGAGTGGCAGACAGAGCTATGTGTACATTTGAGTAAAATATACTAACATTTAAGCATGAGAGTAATATGAATATAGACACACCACTCGAGATGGAACAGGCAAGGCGAGGAGGATAAACATTCCACTTTAACACAGAGTTTCCGGGCCGAATCACTGGGCTAGCTAGTGTATCAGTGTGTCAGTTATTGGATTACCCGGTGACATTTATCTGCACGTGGACTTAAGTGCTTGTAATTCTTAAAATATTTACTCAGCAGAAGAATATTTGTGAAGCAAATGCCTTTCGGCTCTATGGTGGCAGTTATGTTTCATATGAACTTAAACAGAATGATGTATATGATAAAATGAAGATTTGTGGATAAAGTGGGACATGTATTTTTAAAGTACTGGATCACAAAGGTAACATATGCAGTTTATTTAACCTACATGAAAAATCCATAAATAAGTCCTATTATTATTATCTACTGTGTAATTTGTAATTTTTTTGCATAAAAAAAAATTAAGCAAAACATTTAGTGTGCAGATGGTGTTAAAGTGTTAGCACTGAATAGGTCAAATATTGTCTCTCTATTAGAGTCATGGGGAGGCTGGTGCCCAGCTGACGCTGGGCGAAGGCAGGGTACACCCTGAACAGCTTGCCAGGACATTGTAGGGCCAACACATATACAACCATTCACAGTCACTCTCACACCTTGGGGCAATTTGGAACAGCCAATCATCTTACTGTGCATGTTTTTAGACTATGGGTGGAAACCGGAGTACCCAGAGGAAACCCACACATGCATGGGAAGAACAACACAAAAACACCCCGAGCCCAGGGATTGAACCTGGGACCTTCTTGCTGTGAGGCGAACCTGCTAACCACTGCACCACCACTATTATAATGTACATATAACAATTTGTATTGAATTTTTGTCCAGTAGAAGTGTGATATTTGCTAGACAAATTCAAAATTCAAATTCAAATTCAAGTTTATTGTCACATACAAATTATACACAGTACAATATGTAGTGAAATGCTTAGTACGACTGTCCAAATGTAAAGAATAAACTATCAAAGCAGCAAGAACAAAAGAACAATAATTAAAATTTTAGAAGAAAAACTTTACAAAGAAAATAACAAAAAATAAAAATTAAAAATGTTTACAAAAAAATAAAAAACATTTTAAAGGATTTAGATCAGTTAAGAAAAGGACAATAAGAAAAAAATATATTGAATAAATTAAGACTACCATATACTGTATAGATTTAATCACTTTTTAAAAATGCACGTGTTACACTTTATTTTGAACACCGGGACACATAATTAAGCACGTCAGTAAAAATCCTTCTAACATGTCTTGTGTATGTGAGTGGGGAATTCAGTCATGTCATTCTCAGTATTGGGATGAACTTTGACTAACCCTCAGTGCCTACAACCGTATTACACTCTCTGTTTTCACTGCTGTCTTCTGGTTTTTTAATCCCCAGCCAATGATAACAGCAGTAAAATTAAAGCACCAATGGATATTACAAGCAGGAGCAGAGAAAGAGAGGAGAGGGATTTTACCTCCATAAATCTCACTGCTGTCTGAGCCTGTGTTTGCAGGGAAGTTTTCACTAAGTGATATATGGCTTAAGCTGTGAGCTTAAGCACACTTTATTGCACTGAGGGCCTGTTGAATCCTCGATCCATCAAGGAAGTTGTGCGGACATCCATATAAGCTACACAGCGTACCTTATTTAAAGGGTTATTCTATATACAGTGACAAAATCTGGTGCCTGTTCTATTCATAAGTCTGGAGTTAATAAACATACCGAAACCAAATCATACGAAGTTGCAGTTTACCATTAAGTAACTTTATAGAGAATATTATATAAATAATATCCCATTGCAGGTTTTTGAAGTATATATCAATTTCAGTTTCTCATATACACTTATGCATATATATATATATATATATATATATATATATATATATATATACAGACACACACACACACACACACACTCATATCTAAGAAAATTTTGTCACAGCCAACACAACTCGAGTCTGACGTTATACGATTTTGAAAACGAAAGAAAGACAGACTGAACTTGATTGGCAGCCTTGTCACTGGATGGAGGCCAATAGAGCCCTTTTCACTTTTAATTTAAAAGTGTCATCACCGTTTCTCTTCGTGAGGAACCGACTTTGACTAAAGCTCTTTGCTCTGCACGCAGACGGCCTGCGGACTCTCCTGGGTCTGAAATGTCAAACTCATTAAACATTTCATCTCCATTTCCTAACTGATTTCATGTGCTCAATGTAAATATTCTCTGGTGGAGTAGGGGGAAGAAAGAGAGGGGCGGGTGACAAGGGAGAGGGAGAAAACAAGATATAAAAATATATTTTCCCATAATACAGCAGTATTAATCTTCTGAATCTTAGTTAGACTTTTTTTTTCCACTCTGAGGCTGATTTTATAAGAAAAAGAGAAAAATGTCTTAATTTTTAATTGCTACATTTTAAAAACAATTCATTTACATCCTGATTGGGTAATTCAGTTCACATAGTTTCTCACATGTTCATGTCACTTTTAAAATGTTGTTTGTTTACTCATGTGGATTAACTTGGTTAATTGATTTTTTTTATTCAGGTCTTCTGTTCTGGCAGTAAATTCAAGCTTGATAAAGCTGAACGGAGAACAAACTGGCGCCTCAGGAACACTCTCTGCAGACTCAACACAGCTGTGGAGCTTCCAGGCTCTCTGCCAGGCACACCAAGATCAGATTGACTCAGTACTACAGAGACACAGTATGGAGATCAGGTAGGAGACTTGCACCAGCAGCAAGAAATTTACTTTGTGCGTTTGGTGCATTTCACGTTGAAATTATACATAATAATGATATAATAATTTCAGTTTGTGAATGATGACAAATATCGGTAAATAATGGTTGCCTCTCTTAAGATTACGGACTACTTACTAGATGTACTATTTAGTGCACATTGCACAGTTTGCAATGCAGTGGTGAATTCTCTGTTGACATTAATTGGAACATTGGACAAGGTTGCAGCCCATGCCAAATAAAACACTTTGCAACAATCTTTATAGGTACCATAAAGGTCAACGTTTCAAACTCATATCCTGTGGCTTTGAATAATAAATCAGTGCTTTTTGACTTTTGAATTAAAACATTTTTTTTGTTAGCCCTTCATGATTCACCACCTTATTTTGGTGAAGGGATCTGAGTGTGTGAGTGATTCTTGGAGCTGTTTTGTTGGGGCAGTCTGATCTGGTAGGGGCTTCCAAGGCAAATCGGTCCTAGGTGAGGGACCAGCCCAATTGTGATTCCAAAGACTTGTATGAGAAGAAGAAAATCAAGGAATCATGATATTCTGCCTGGAATAGTGATATAAGAGACTCACCTTGGAGCCAGGCCTGCATGAGGGGCTTGCTGATGAATTCCTGGTGATTGATCCTTTACATAGGAGCCAAATTAATCTGCCCTCTTTTGGGCACACTATCTGCAGGAGAAACTACAGAGACCTGGTTCATTGTGGATTGGGTTGAGGCCTTGGCAGGGACCTTGGCTGTTTGAACCCTGCTGGTTTTATGGACATGGAATGGACCTGGAACTATATCCTGGAGAGGGGTTGGACTTTGTTCCACTCTGGAGTTGCCCAGGTTAAGGGGCAGTGGGCAGGTATTTGTATACTTATAGCCCTCTGGTTCTGTGCTTATACATTGTTTTTCCCTGTAAATGAGTGGTTACTTTCCTGCATCACTGAGTCGGGAACTGAGCCCTAACTGTTTGGACTTATGTTCTGAAAACCTGTTCAGAGTATTCAGCCTTTTCGAAGTGTTTCGATGGAGTGTTGAAATGCGGTTCCTTTGGGAATCATATTATTCTCTGGAGAAATTCAGTGCTCATGGACAACAGCAGAGGAACCTGGGGAGGAGTGATTTGAAAGAACAGTCTGCCGAATCTGAACCACAGGATTTTTTTTTTGTTTGTTGAACTTGTGTGCTAATCACCATTTGTCCATAACAAACACGATGTTTGAGCATAAGGGAGTTTATAAGTGCAGTTGTCACCAGCACATCCTAGACTGTAGGTTAATGATTAATTTTATATTCATACAATCAGATCTGCAACCATATGTCTTGGACAGGCCCTGTGCACACAATAATATAGTGAGGGCAAGCTGGGAGAATTTGGCAGGGGCTTCTGTTAGGAGATCATCAGCTCCCAGCTTCAGCTTTCCAAGGGAGATTGGGGACATGGATGATAATTGGCCATGTTATGCACCTTCATTACTGAGGCATGTATACAGAGCTACAGCCATAATATTGTTCGTGCCTGTCAGGATGGCAACCCCAAAACATGGTGCTGAACACCAATGGTAAAGGGAGCTAATAAAGGAGTCCTATCCAGATTGTGGAATAACTTGTGAGAGTCAGAATGTCATTTTGGCTAAAAACATGGTTGTGGGAGGAGTTTGGTGAGGCCTTGAAGAGATTCTGGCAAACAGTACTTTAGTCATACTCAACCGAGGACACAGTCAGTCAGAACCTTTTTCCAGCTAAGAATTATATTCCTACATTCCTACCTATACCCACAAGCTGTGTTTGAAAAGACAAGATTGTGGATACAAGCAGCATTGAGGTTCCCCCAAAGGGTGTCTAAGTCACTGTTAGAGACAGATGATGAAGCTCAGACCTAAAGGAGCCATCTGAAATGATTCATTTTAGATGCCTCCTGCCCACCTTCTTGGTGAAGTGTTGCATTTGTGCATCAAGCATCTGTAATGTCTGAGGATGCATCAGTGCCCACGGCATGCATAAATTGCATTTGAGTGAATTGTTAAAACAGAGGTGTATATATTGAGATTTTAGGGAGACATGGCTGGCAAGGCAATATCTGTTTCATTGGTTATTTTAGCAAGATAAGCCTTATTTTAAGCAATAATGGGCAAAACGTCCAACTGCAAAACTGCAAAATTTATCCTCTTTTCCAAAACCATCAAAAATGATCATTTAAATGAAAGGTGATGTCACACAATGGTAAATATATTTCTGTCCCAGCTTTTGTTGAGTGTGTTGCAGGCATCACATTCTAACTTTGTCTATATTTACAAAAGACAATTATATTGCTCAGTAAAAATATTGAAAACATCTTTAATACCATCTTTGTACATTTGTAAGGTAAATGAAGGTTCTGGGGAATTGACAAATTAAAGATTAAATCTTTTATTGAATATTCTAACTTTTCTTTAAATGGGGTTGGTAGAATTAAAAGCAATTTTATGCTCATCATTTTAATACAGCATATACTGAGAAAGATGAGAGCAGCTGTTTATTATTTCAAGGCAAATTGTTGCTGAGGGAATGATTAGGCCCAGTGTGTTTGTGTTTGTGCCAAAGCTAATGACGCATACTTATAATGTAGTGTACATGCACGTCTCACTGGCACAATGCACAGTTTTCTCTTTTAAACACAAAACCTCCTCAGGCTGGCTGGTTTAGACCACCTACATGCAGAGCAGTGGTCAGTGGTCAGTGCTTGCATGTATGTCAGTGTGTGTGAGACAGATCTTGCTGATCCTGTGTGATGATAAGACTCTGTCTGTTCTGACTTTATTAAAAATAAATGCCTGGTCTACATCAAACAAATGCCTCTAAATAGCTGTGAAGGCTCACAATAAATACCCAAATCCCTTTCCCTTGTATTTTACATATTGCACAAAGCCTCTTTTTGGCCCCTCTGTGGACTACCACAGCCAATTAACATCTGACCTGACCTGGTGTCAATTCCCAACTCACCCTAGGGTAGGTGAAGAGTCCACTGTATGACTGGATGATATCGCAGCACTGGGTTGCTGAACAGGCACAAAGTGACCACAGGAAATGCTGTCTAACTGAACACACACACCGGGTCCCCACTGCGTCCTTGTACCTTTGATTTGCACACAGGCTTCTTAAACTTTCAAGCAGCAGCATCATGAATGGTGCGTTCTTCCAGGTGTTTGCCTTTGCTTTTCAGAAGCTTCTGGTATCAGTTTATAGAGTATATATACGGCAGGGTCCATAAGTATTAGGACAATGTCATTTATTTTTTTTTGTTAGATATGAAATGAGGAAGTCAAGACATCACTGAAGAGTAAAATTATAGCTATAATTTAAAGAGTTTAACAGTTTCATTAGCTTTTTAGGATTCACAGCCATTATTCCACATTAGTCCAGTTCAGAGACTGAACAAGTGTCGGCTCCCTCATTCCTTGGTAACAAATTAGGCTGATTAAAGTTCTGTAGTAGATTCCAAGTGTTGAATTTGCATTTAGTCGGTGTAGAGAGGGATTCTCAATGTGAGTTCTAAAGAGGTGCCAATGCAAATGTCCATAATTATACTGAAACAAACAAATAAACCTATCAGCGTGATTACAAAATCTTTACGAGTGGCCAAATCAACAATACTGAGCTCACCAATGCATTTTATTTATTTATTTTTTAAGTAAAGAATGTATTTCCCATTCTTATATCAATGCACATGTGAGCTCAGCAGCACCAAAAGCGCTGACGGACTACAGTAAACAAAGTAGGTGAACACGGAATTCTTTCTTTAGTAAAGAAATACCCCTTTACAGCATCGAGTTAGGAAGACCGTCGAGGAGGTAGGTGTATCACTACATCACTACAATTAATAGACATCTTCATGAATGTAAATATAGAGGGTTTTACAATAAGGGTGAACAAGAAGGTCAACGTGTTCTTTTTTTTTTTATTTTTTTATTTTTTTTAGCCAAAAGCTCTAAACAAAAAAACAAAACAAAAACAAAAAAAACCTGCCCTGCCCAGCTCTTGAACAATATTCTTCTGACAGACGAAATGAAGATGTATCATAAGGGTGGGAAGAGAAAAGTTTGGCGATCAAAATGAAAAACTCATGATTCTGAGCACCGTTTCATTGGTCAAATACAGAGAAGGCAGTGTTATAGCATAGGCTTGTATGGCTGCTAATGAAAATGGGGTCACTGGTGTTTATTGCTTATGTGACGGTTGATAGAAGAAGCAGGATAAACTGTATACAGCTATATTTTCTGACCAGGTTCATCCAAATGAAACAGTAAATAAAGATAATGACTCAAAACATGCAGCTATAGTGACCCAAGAACTTCACATATCAAAGAAATTCTGCAAAGATATTCTTCCATGGACAAGGCAGTCACCTGATCTCCACCCATTAAGCATGCTTTTAACAGAGGAAAACTGGGTGTTTTGTAATGTCCATGAGCTCCAGAATTCAGGCAGTCATCGACCTAAAGATATTTTATCCAAGCAATAAAAATGCTTGTATTTATAATTTTATATAAAGTTTTTCCAATTACAATTGAGCCTCTATAAAATTGTCTGTTTAATGTAGTTTTCTGTTAAACTTTTTAATTTAAAGATAAAATTCTACATCTCCATCACATCTTGATTTCTTTATTTCAAATCCAGTTTGATGGTGTACACAGACACATTTATACACAAAAAATTGTGACACACACACACACACACACACACACACACACACACACACACACACCCAC
>JAQMYF010000004.1:26372846-26384047 GCA_030014195.1 Neosilurus mollespiculum
TGGGAGGAAACCGGAGCACCCGGAGGAAACCCACGCAAGCACAGGGAGAACATGCAAACTCCACACAGAAACGCCCCAGCTGGGAATCGAACCCAGGACCTTCTTGCTGTGAGGCGGACGTGCTAACCACTGCGCCACCGTGCCGCCTAATGTTGAATTAGTTTCATTTATTACTGTAATCTTTAATGCCATTATTTATATGTAAATATAAAGCATCTTTGTTCTACACCATTCCTTTGCATGTGCCTAAAACTTTTGCACAGTAATATATGTGTGTATATATATATATCTTATGAGTTAAAACTGAAGCAATATTCTCTGTAGTCTATAAGCTTTTAACTCTATTAAAATAATTTCTCTGTACTGAAAAAAAAAAACAGTTCATAAATCTGAGGGCAGATGATGAATTTCTTCAATAAATATTTATATATATTTTATATATATATATTTTTGTACAAAGCATTTCTTAATACATAGGTCAGAGGTAAATTAAGCTATAGATCTTTGCATCATTTCTTTTTAACTTTTAAAAGATTGTGACTCATTACATATTTTTAGATTTTTTGCAGTTTTATATATATATATATATATATATATATAAAATTATTTACTATACACTTCATTGTTGAATGTGTTTAAATTTGGCTAACATTTGAGCCCCGTGCTCAGCAATGGCATTTCTGTGTGGAGTTTGCATGTTCTCCCTGTGCATGCATGGGTTTCCTCTGTGCACTCTGGTTTCCTCTCACAGACCAAAGACATGCTCATTAGGTTAGTTGGCAATCTTTATTATGTAAAAGGTAAAATATACTTTAGGTAAAAGGCACACACTGCAGTAAGAAACCAGAAAAGTGGATCGGTGCATTACAAGGTGCGGGATAGATGGATGGATGGATGTGTAAGAGTTGTAACTTTAATTGTTGTTTTTAAAATTCAGCAACTGCCCTGAGACTTCCACTGTAATTGAGAGTTAGAATAAACTGATTTTTTCTCAGCACAGGGATTGTTTAAAAAAAAAAAATTGTCCGTTGTTATTGCATATACACATTGTATGTAGTATGGTTAAAAAAAAACCCTGATGTATTTCTTTAGCAAAAATGATGTTATCCAATAGTCATCTCCAAATTACTTTCACATGACCTAGGATCTTTAGCCTGTCCTCAACCCTCAGTTGAATGTTGATAAATTAATTAATTGTGACTTAAGAGATATACATTTAGTCACCCATAGTCTTTCAGCCTTACATCATCAGTAATGACTTTCTTTGCTATTATTCAGAACGGCAGTTATGGTGATCCAACGCTTCTGGCGTGAACACAGACAGAGGAGACGCACAGGCCTTTTAGGGCCTCATGCGATATTAAGTCCGGAAGGGAAAAGAGAAGTGAAATCCTCCAAAACCAGGCCTAAGTGTCTTAATAAAGATTCTGCCGCCACTGTCATTCAGGTATGGTTTACTCAGTGAAAAGTGAAACTGCTGTGCTTCACCATTATATCTGGTTAGAGAGACTTTGCTCAGTGATACACATTCTGAAAGGTGTTTTCAATTCCTCAGTTTATGAGCACATTAAAGAAAGCTGGAATAAAATTAAATCATCTCATTACACTATTACTGCCATCGGTTTGTTTTGAATAGTGCAGCAGTACTTTTGGAAGCAGGCTCTTATTTGCTGACATAACTTCTGAGACAGATTTCCCCCATGCTACGCATGCTTGAATGAGTCCCCAAGGGTTTGATGGGGTAAAAAAAAAAAAAAAAAATAGAAAAAAAGATGAATCAAGTTCCGATGCTTTGGTGAAGTGGGAGCACTTGGGTTCTGATCTGCACTGTTGTGAAGTCTTCCACCCCCTCAGTCCATGGGGAATATAGAGATTTAAGGGTGCCCCAGTGTTCCATCTGTCTTATACTGCTTAAGTCACTGAAAGTTCAAACAGCAGACCGGTGGGCAATTAAACAGAGGTTAACATGTTTTATCTTCCTAATGGGATAACACACAATATTTACGTTTGCGTGTGATTCATGGACCCGTACATTTGCCCTTGCAGGCAGTATGGAGGGGCTACACTCTACGGAAGAGGCTGACTCATGCTCTCATGCTTGCCCAGATATCAGAGGAAGATGAGGCCTTTGAGGAGGTGGACCTGGATGAATTCATTTTTGATGAGGTAGGAGCAGAGTCACAATGTTGTTGTTATAGCTGTGAAATCAGTACACATGGATGGGCTTATGCTGTGACACTCCTCACTAGCAGCCAAAGCGTGGATTTATGGAAGTGTCATTAGCAATTAGTTGTAGAAAATAAAAAGTCATAATTATCAATGAGCAGTGAAGACAGGAGGCAGTGTTTAATTTCTTTGTAGTGGAACACTGTATCGCACTCTGGCTCTTATCCTCCACTGTTTTCTGCCTCACTGTATAACTTTGATTCATGCCACTCATCCATAACAGGGCAGACATAATACATACATTAACAAGCCAGATGTTTGTCGATAAAAATGTTTATGGACACCTGACCATCACTCCCATAAGCCTTCAAATGGAAGCACACATTTGTGCAGATTGTTGGGAAGACCTCGAGTGTCCTGTTCAGACCTGTGACCCCCCCAAACCACTAAACACCTTTGGGTTTAACTGGAGTACTGGTTACACCCGAGCTGCTGACTGACATGAGTGCCTGGTTGCTTGATTTGGCACAAATCCCCACAACTACAGTCCAAAATCTAGTGCAAAGCCTTCCCAGAAGAGTGGAGTACAGGATATTATAACAGAAATGGATGACTACACCTGGAGTGGGATATTAACCAAGCACATGTGGGTGATGATCAGGTGTCTATAAATCTTTCGAGCATATCGTGTATCATATTTATATTAGTATGAGAATTATTCAGAGCTGTTTCTGCCTTGCTCTGAAAAAAATACATTAACCCTATGATGCTAGACTTGTGGGACTCTCTGTATAGTAGGAACTAATTGACAGAGATGTATTCTGTAGATGCTTCACATAAACGGATTAAAATATCACGTGTGAGTATAAATATGGCTACATGTTCTGTGAAAAGGAGTTTGTTTAGCTTTTTTAGAAGGAGTCCCCAGTAATCTACTATTAACAATTTCTAGGTAATACATGAGAGATAAAAATAAAAGTGTGGGGAAAAAGTAGTAACATATTTTTTCTGAATTACCTGCTTTTTAGGAATACAGTTGGAGTATCGGTTCTGTGACAAAGAGACTGATGGTTTATAGCCACTTAAATGTAAATGATAACAAGAATTACTTATTTCATGAACATCCCATAACATTAAACAGAACTATAAATGGTGAAAAATATGACATCATTCTTTAATAAGTAGAAAATTGTTAGCATTAGCACAGTAAATAACATCACTTTGTGATGTGTTGTTATTGGAAAAGGGGCGGCACAGTGGCGTAGTGTTTACCAAGCCCGCCACAGCATGAAGGTCCTGGGTTTGAGTACTGGGCTTGATGAGAGCATTTCTGTGTGGAGTTTGCATGTTCTCCCTGTGTTTGCATGGGTTTCCTCCCACAGTCTAAAGACAAGCATGTTAGGCTAATTGGCTGTGTGAATGTTAGTGTGTGTTGGCTCGTGATGGGTGTACCCCGTCTTTGCTCAAAGTTGGCTGTGATCGTTGTTGTTGAATGACTGAATGAATCTTATTTGAAAATAACCATCATCTTTGGGGTGATACAAGAAAGTAACAGTAACACCACTGTTGATTATTTTGCTAAAAACAGCCCAGCAATAAACATTTTACTTCTTACAACTAAAGTATTTTCACCTGAATTTAATTTTTAAAATATATTACATGAGCTTCCTCTTTCCGTTTATTAAATGCAGTTTAACTATTCGTCATTTGTCGTCCAGGTCATGAGTGGCTTGAAGGTTTCACTCAGAAAACACATGAATGAATGTTACGCTTTAAGGCTAACATGATTTACTGCTTGCTTTGAAGCAGTAAACAGAGTAACAGGACACACTTTGTCATAAGTACAAATCTCTGAGAAATAAGCTTCTATTTCAGTCCTCACAAGTCAGACATGTGTTCTGAATAGGAAGCCATGGAGAGGGACTGGAGTACTCTGCATTCTGATGTGTCGCCATCCTCAGTGCCGCCGTATTCAGAACAGCTGCTGCTGCCAAAGGTAACAGGCTGACAAGCCCTCCCACTGTCTGTGGGCTGGCCCAATCTGGGAACCTCTGGACCATTCATCATCAAATCTATAATCTCCAAAAACACCATAATGTCCTACTCTGCTTGAAACTTCCTTTGAATCTGCAGATGTCGTTTCACAGTAGCTGAGATATGAAGCGGAGCAGCTGGTAGAATGGAACGTTACAGCTCAGAAGATGGAGCTCAAAAATATGATGCAGTATAAGGAATATACCTGGCTGTTTAAGCAGCAGATGCTAACATCAGGATGATTTTATCATTATCCACGCAGTGATATGTTATTTTTTTTCCTGCCAAAACATAGAGTAGAAAAAAGCATAGAGATTAAAGAATAAAACCACGTGTATATTATAATAAGCTTAATTTTTGGAAAAAGGTGGGGCATGAGGATTTTATTTATTTTTTACCCAATGAGTTGAGAGTAAGGCTTACAATAAGGTTGGTACATTTGTGAGGTTAGGGAGTAGCGTTCCTTTTCCTGTCTGTAAAGCAGTATATTAGAATGTTAGTTCATAAAGATAATATTAACAACATGCTTTTTGGATTTTTTTTAGCCACTCCTTCCTCTGTCTGAGCTTCATAAGAATGCACCTGTGCAGCCATGGAAGTCCAGGCAGGCCTGGATTAGTAGTGAGGATGCATCAGGATCCAAGCAGAGTCAATCACCTGATCCAAGCATCAGGTAAACACGTCCAAGAAAAGAAAAAAGAGTCACCCCATCTATTAATTCATTTATTTGCGGACTGCTTAATTCTGCTATGGTCACGGGGAGGCTGGTTCCTATCTCAACTGACATTGGGTGAAGGCAGGGTGGACAGAGGCACACTTGTGGTTAAGACCTTGCCCAGGGATCTAACAAGGTTTCAAACTTACGACGTCGCGAATATGAGCCCAGCACACTAACCACTACACCACCAGCCCCAGACTTCATCTAAAGAAATTCAATTAAATATTATGTCATTTGTGCTAGTCTGAAATGTTATAATGGCTATATTTCTGTTAATTTAATGGCGACGTAATGGCCTAAAATATCGAAATAAAGTCATATTATTTGTTTGTACTGTTTTTGTGTGATACATTGTGCCAGTTGATTTTTGTAAATGTCAGGCACAAATTGATGGGCTTTTATTTAATTTCCTTTATGGGGGTAGCTTTACAGAGGTCAAGTACTCTAGAGTCTATCAAAAGTATGTCTGTTCAGTTTGGTCCATTCAGAGTGTTGTTACCTAATTATAACAGAAACCTGAATAAATAAGTGGAAACATACTGAATGTAGATTCTTTTAAAAATAAAGGTCTACTACATGATTCAATTAAATAATTAACATACTATAAAGAACCTATAAAATACCCACAGTACTGTCACTTACCATATATATATATATATATATATATATATATATATATATATATAGTCATTGACAAAAGTCTTGTCGCATATGTATAAAATTCATGTATAAAAGCTCATATCTCACCAACCTATTAACGGATTTTCATCAACAATGCCTTACATTAATCCTACAAGTATACAGATTGTTTTGTGAAAGCAACAGGAAATTAAAACTTTATTTATACTTTTTGCAGCTAATAAAATTTGAACATATCCATTCTAAAAAAAGATGACAAAAAAGTTGGACAAAAGACTTG
The DNA here is from genome assembly GCA_030014195.1 of Neosilurus mollespiculum. Lineage (NCBI taxonomy): Eukaryota > Metazoa > Chordata > Actinopteri > Siluriformes > Plotosidae > Neosilurus > Neosilurus mollespiculum. The sequence continues at coordinate 26,378,684 of JAQMYF010000004.1, forward strand.
TTGCAGTCATGTAACATCAAATTCTGGATCAAAGTAATTAGTAAAATTAGGAAAATATAATTAGTAAAATTTATGAAAAATAAATATACATAAAATACAGGTATTAAAGCAGCTTTCAGGAAATTTATAAAATCTTTTTTCAAAAATTGTAGAAACCTGTTGTGAAACCTTCAAGATCTCCTAAAAGCAAATGAAAATAATTTGCAAACTCTAGTAAGATATTTCAGACACCCTTGGTACACATAGGTAAGCTCAGTCATGCAAGGAAAACTACCCACGAAACAACTGGCTGCACATAAGTTGTAGTTCGCTTTCTGATGACTCCCTCAAAAGCTCCATAAGGACTCATAGCTAGCAAAGTCTGCTTCATCATCAACTCTACATCATATTTCTTGCAATGGTCACCATACACTATACACCATACAGGTCCTGTACAAGACACAGCTAGAACACAATGACGTGCTTACCAAGGCCCTAACACGTGGAGACTGTTATTAGCAGAAACATGGAGAAAAATTATATTTGGGATGAATTATTAATTCAGTATCATAATACTATGCCACCAAGGTTGTCAGTGACTATCTAGAAAATTGCAGGACCCAGGGTTCACCGAAGAGCCAGTCATGTATGAAAGTGAGACTTCATGGTTTAAGGTCACCTCCAGTACAGAGGTATCACAAAGCTATGTAAGGTGGGTGGTAACATTACCAGACGCAAATATCAACAGATTATTGCTTCCCATTATGTTTCAAACCTACAGGCGGCTCAGATTTCAGACTTCCCTGTTATAACAGACTGTTTTCTGATGAGCTGCCCTCTAAATTAGACTAGTTGTGTATTAAAAATGGATTACAAGTGCCTTGGGCCACTAGAATTTTTAGTAGCACCTACAAATTCGTATTATTTGTAATTTGAACATCTTAAAGGTGCCTGATTCTTTTAATATGATAATTGTTCATCATGACAAGCACCTGGGAGTCTGGTACCATCATAGCCATGTTTGCAGAGGAATTTTTCAATATGATGTTATATTTGCTACAATATTAATCCCCCACGGATGCTCTACCTCAAAAGTACAACAACACCATGGTTCCAGGTTAAACCTTTGGCATAAAAAAGGAAGAGGACATACGCAATACAGATTAGAATTTTTCATGTTTCCACTCTAGATTGCAAGCTATGAATTTGTACATCTAGCTACCCGTGTTTATAGTTATCGTTTGCAGATCCCATTTTAATCCTTTGTGCTTCCACTAAAGCTCTGTAGAAGTTCCTCATGGGGATGTGGTTCCTCATGGGGATGTGGTTCCTCATGGGGATGTGGTGCATGCCGCTTATTTTCGCGGATCCTCCTGAAAACCCATCTGAATCCCCTGTGGAGCATCAGGGGTTCCCCCTAGAGGCTCTGCAGATGATATATACTTGGTAAGGGACAGTACTGTATCATTCTCTGTGGCATGTATAAAATGCTAACCAGGCCCAGGTGACCACAATATATCTCAAATATAATTTGAGATACAAAACATACTACAGACTTTGCTTGTTTTCTCTGTGCTTGTGTGGGTTTCATCTGAGGGCTCTGGTTTCTTCTCACAGATAGGGTTGTTATGGTGGTGTAGTGGTTAACACTTTCACCTCACAGTAAGAAGGACCTGGGTTTAAGCCCCATGCCTGGTGATGGTGTTTCTGAAAGAGTTTGCATGTTCTCTATGCGCTTGCTCCGAGTGCTCCATCTTCCTTGCAATCTTAAACAGGATATACAGTATTGTGAATGAATGAATGAATGAATGCATGAATGTTTTACAGTGCTGTTCACAACCAACATCAAAACAGTAACTGAGGAAATATTTCTTTGGAAGAATTGTGTTTGTTCCACTAGTACATTTCCAGAGACTTGTCGAATCTGTCAGTACACTTTAAAGCTGTTCTGAAGGCTTGTGGTTGCGCAATGCATTGCTAACTCACTTTATGCTGTTTTTTAAAACACCCATCTGAAGTATTCTACTATTAAGACAGAAGTTATACTTTACTTACCATTTGTATTGTCGAATGATTGACAGATTGTGTGGTTTGTGTGTATTTCAGAATGCAATCTCCGGGATCAACACTAGGAAAATGTTCTTTATCAGAAAGATCTGAGAAACTTCTGGAAGAATGGTATTGGCAAAAATAAAAAAAATATATATATTTACCACAAGTATTTATTTATTTATGTATGATTATTTTTATTTTTACGTCTGTAGAAAAGACCATAAGGTTTGGTGTGCTACTTTTCTTTCAGGGGGATTCGCAGTAACTCCACTGCCCTGCTTATGCTAAAAAGGGCTCAAAGGATGAAGGCCCGAAAGCAACAGCATCAGAGAAAATTACTGGGTAAGTGTAATACCAGCATTTATTTTGGTTTGTTCAATCTATTAAGATAACACACTGATTACCAACCAACATATTTGTCAAGTAATCATACAGGACTTTTAAAGAATAGAAAGAGAAAGGAGAAGAGAAAGTACAGTGCATGATAAAGGAAAGGCCTTTATATGTATATTCTTGCTGTAACATTTAAAACTGAGAAAAAATACTCAGAATCTACATGCAAATATTCTGTGTACATGTGGAATATAAATGAGCAGTTATAATAATAATAATAATAATATTAATAATAATAATAATAATAATAAATAATAAAACTCTCTTAAAACAATGTCTGTCTCTAATAAATAGTTATTGTTTTCTCTACGTTGTCTCTGGTTGGTGTTATGCTAGCATGAAGGTTTTCTTTTAGAGCGGTGGACCGTGCAGTAACATCGAACAGCTCGTCTTCTTTCTGTCATGTTAAATTTGCCTGAATTTGAGAGAGCTCTTGCCGGAATCAATTATTCTGCACTGTGTTATGTTCCTAAGCTTGGCTATTATTCTGAAGAGCTATAGAAGAGTCGTTTGTCCTGAGGTTACTTCATGATGTTATGAGCATGAGAAGAACCCCAGAGACAGTAGTCTTGATCTGTGCAAAGGTTCCCAGAGGCCTGGCCTAGAGCTGGATTTGATCAGGGTCAGAAGAGCGTGACTCTTAATGCCACAAATCCAATCATGGGCCCATGAAATGAGGGTCTGTGTGGAGCTCAGAAAGCCTTTGCTCCTGTTGAAGCTGTGTGCTATGCTAATTCAAAGTGATGGTGCGGTTTGGGTCCGTGACTTAGCATGAGCTCACTATTACTCTGTGTCTGAATGTGTTTTGGTGTCACAGACCCAACGGTACATTTGGCTCAGTTCAGGAACCACAACATGAGGAGTGTGAGAGTGGCATCCCAAAGATCTAGACCTGAATTTAGAGAGGAAATTAAACGTAGGATCACTACTGTAAAAAAAAAAAAAGTCAAAATGAACAAAAAAACCCCCAAGCTCTAAATCTACAGTATAGCAAGTTTTAAACAGCAACATACTTTAATACAGAATACTTTAAGAATTTTTGAGGAATGTGGACTGAGTTAGTGCTCTTTGGTTCACTGGGAAGCCTGGGCAGAGCTTACCTTGATCAAATTGAAGGCACATGACATGGTGTTTAATAACCGACCATTAAGTTGTTTGGGATGATGGAGAATAAACAAGATGATTGTATTTCAGGAGGACTTGGTTGCAGAGTCGAAGTGTGAAATTGAGTTAACTGTGGAGGAGGTACAGCACTGAGGGGTTCCAGACTCTATTGAGTGAGAGAGAGAGAGAGAGAGAGAGAGAAAGCTGTCTGTAGTTCAGTGTCATTATAGTTTAAAAAAAGTGAGTGAGAGAGAGAGAGAGAGAGAGAGAGAGAGAGAGAGAGAGAATAGCTATAGAGCAGGAGGGGTTGATGGGTAAAGTGCATTGGGGGTAGTTATCGTTTGAATGGGTTAGCAGGGGAAAGGGGTGCTAAGACAAAGAGATAGAGGTCTTCATGCCTAAACTTTCTCTTTTCAATGGTTAAAAGTACAAGGAAAGCATTTTCTCTCTTCATGAAAAAGATTTCCCTCCTTCTTCTTCTTCCTCTTCTTTTTGCTGTTGCAATTCCTCCCGCAGTCCCCTGGCGTATGTAAGCCGATCCCTATTTTCAAGTGGGTTACTTCATGTCCAGCACATCCACAAAAAAGAGCCTGGATAAAATAAACACGGGTGAGTCGGATATCTCGGAAAGAATCTGTCACGGCTTTGGGGGCTAATCACCTCCAGAAGGGGGCTCAGAGCAGGGGGCTGAAATGCAAACCGGGGGAGAGCAGGGGAGAGGCGTGTGGCCCGAGGCGCAAGGGCATCCCTGGGGGCACGTGTTGGTGCCTTGAACAGGTCAGATTCGACCATGCACCCCAAAACATATCATCTAGTGAAGGAGCGCTAAGGCTGTCACACACCCCAAAGACCATTGCTCCTTTAGAGGAAAGTGGATATGCGTTTATGCCCTTCATTCATTATTATTAAAATGGAGCACACCTCTGCAAAGTAGAAAATAATTATGGGAAAGAGCTTAATAATATAATAATGTCACCCAAATGTATTTTTAACAGTTTTTTGTAAACTGTATCATGTGCACAATGACTGTGTCTGATTGATCATATTGGATAACATACTGGTATCATCTAACCAATGGAGTAAATATAAGAAATATGTATTTTTTTTTATCTATGTTTGAGGTTATATGTGAAAGGAACAAGTAGCCAACTATAGCCAACATGAGCACCTCGTCCCTGGGCTTGGATTTAACCAGCCAGTGAAACATTGTTGTTTTGTGAGTGTGTGCTCAGGGAATGCACATAAATCTTGTGCCCAATATTCTGACCTCCTGAGTCATGATTTGCTCAATTTCACACTTCTTGTGTGGAAAACGAGGTTTCTGAAATGATCTATTCCAGAGAACTTATTGAATGAGAGTTTGAGATAAGATATAGTCAGTGGGTAGTGTAATTCATCAGTGTGGCTTTAGGTGAATAGATTCATTTGACTGTGTAAGGTAATGCATTCTGCATATCACAATGGAAATTCGTTGTTTGCTTTTTTAAATTTTTTTGCAAGCCTTTCTGGGCTTCAGACATCTTGATTTTGTATCCTGTGTTTCCGTTCTGTTGGTAACATGATTAGTGAGATGGTCATGCTGTTATAGATAAGTATGATAGATATTCAGTGAGGTCGTGCACTCACTCAAATGGCAAATTTATATTTTATTTATATATATATATATATATATATATATATATAAAATGTGCAAGTCATCAAATTAAAATATATTTTTTAAAAATAGGGTGCCTAAGACTTTCACAGTACATATATATATATATATATATATATATATTGTATGTGGGAAAAAATAACAGTACTACAATTTCATCTCGACAAACCTGTTTCGTGGTT
>JAQMYF010000004.1:26398602-26410308 GCA_030014195.1 Neosilurus mollespiculum
CAACACACACACACACACACACACACACACACACACACACACAGTCTCGTTTCCATAACTTGTGGGGACAATACATACATGATGAATAGCTAGACCACACACACACACACACACACACACACACAAATATACAGTATATTATATTTATGTTTGCCAGTGAGAATCAAATGTTGGGTAAAAGGTCCTTCTATCAATTACAAAAAAAAAAGAAGAAGAAATCACTCTGGAGTCTGGTTGTTGTTTTTTTTTTCAATAAATGGGAAAAATGTTCCCATATGAATGCATTACCATACTGAGTAGTCTTACAATTATTATATTTTTCTTTTTTTTCTTTGTTTTTTCTTGTTCAATTAATTTCTCACAATGAATTGTAAGTGAGTAATCAGTGAGTACCTGAACACAGTGGTTCACGCAGGCACTGTCTGGGCAGCGGCTCATACCTGATAAGATAATTTGTGTAAAAACAAACAGCCTGTAATAGGGAAGCAGCGTATCACATTAGTGCACAGCATGTAGGATATTTATGTTCTTCCCTCCACTTTTATATGCTTTACTTATGTTTTACATTTTTGGTCAAACAGAGTTTTGGCTATGTGTCAGGCACACCAAGACGCCTGGCCACCTATTACACTTTTACCTCCACTACATGAGAAGCTGTATGCATACTGCTTTATATTCTCTAACACTTTTTAAACAAAATAAAGACCAGTTATAGCTGGGTATCTATTCAACAACTTTTGTCCCATGAAGACTCATTGCTTTTGATAGTCAACGTCTTTCTTCATGTTCTAAGACTAAAGAACGCTGGAAATTCATTTGCGTTCACTAAAGTGAGATTGCTATCTGTGTATGGCTCTGAAAGTTTATGACAGCACAGCCTTTGAGTTGAACAGTATACATTTCGATTCGCCCTCATGATAAAAACCTTTATATGAGATTGGCAGTCTGGGCTAACCTCTGTCACTGGAGAATGATTCACATTACTCGCTGTCCAAGGCCAGCATGAGAGCCAAAACCAAGAGATCTAATCCTTACAATTACTGGAGACAGCGCAGGGTGTACAAGTTTAAGGAAGATGCTTTAAAGTAACAAAATCTTCTGTAGCTTTGTTTTCCTTTCTAATGGCTTACATTCATATTTCATTACCCAGAAACACATTACAGGAGAAATAGAATTGTAAAGGGTAAAGGTTTTTTCAAACATAGGTCAGGTTTGTTGAAAAGAAGTGCTGGGTATTTTGCCTGCAGGAATTTAACAGACGTCTCGATGCATGTGTTTGTGGCCTGTCCTGTGTATGCAGCTGCTCTGTATAGTTTATTATTGTTTTAATTAGGTCTTCTTAAACGACTGGAAGAGTGTGTATACAAACCCGATTGACACACTTACCCAGATCCCATCTTATCCAGCGTTAGATTACAAACCACTGTAAACGATTCTGTTCTAAGTTTCAGCGCTTTAGCAGAATATAATGGCTGAACCCAGGCGGCTCTGTATGTAGCCCTTTTTAAAGGATTATTTATTTAGTATTATTATTAATAATAATAACAATTATAATATTATTTATTCATTTGTCTACTCAAAAAGTAATAATATCAATTGATCAATAAATGAATAGAATTAATATTCAGTACACCAGCAAACTGTAATGGCTAGACTTTTATTTTATCATATTTTTATTTGGAGCTCAACATAATCATAAAAATCATACTCAATCTCAATCATAAAAAAAATTACATATTTAGTAAAATTTCAAAGAAACACTAAAAGATAATTCATTAAACAACCCTTTTCACTTTCTGAATTTAAAGAAGTACAATGCCTTCCATAACAGTAATAATAATAGTAATAACAACAACAACAATAATAAAAAAGAACTTGAGACACTATATTCACCAGAGTGTTGAGTATCTTTATTTTCATGAAATTTGTGAAATATGAAATTAATCTGTCGGCTGACCTTTTCAGTCATCGATGGGGTTGGCCAAAAAAAAAAAAAAAAAAAAAAAGAAAGGAAAGGAAAAGAAAAAAAAGTTAACGCACCTCCACAAACTTCTCGCATTTTCTCCTCAGCATGGGTCCGAAGGCCACATCACAAAGCTCCCTGCTACTTCAGAGCATGGTGTTTATTTTGCTTTGCAGTGGACTAGCACCCTGTAAGCCTCGGCTTTGTTCCGAGGATATGACAGGAGTGGCAGGTGGTACGATTTACCGCTAAATGAGAAAGAGCTTCTCGACGTGTGATCTCTTTAATAAAAGCTGCTTATAGGGAATATGTGCTATCAGGTATCAGTGGCTCACATCCCTGCGTTCAGGTGCTGGGCACTGCGGGCCACTGTGACCCTGTACACTGTACAGTCTGAAACCTGCGCTCTATTTATTCCCGTATTCATTAAATAGCGCATTGTTTCTTTTCTGAATTTAATCACAAGCTTATTTTATTTTATTATAACTTCTCACGTGTTTGTGTTTTCTAGCCTAGCTATCTCATTTCCATGTGTGTGAAGACTTTTTTTTTACTGTTACTTTATTATAATGCTATTAAGTTCTCTATATCAGAATATTTATTATATTTAAGTGATACATAGCCCTTCTTGAACCTCTTATGATCTTTTTCTTTATTTTCTCTTGGTAACATTGAACACGGAGGTGTGTGCAAAACCAACGAAAACGTTTATAACGTCTTTATTTCTCTTTGAATGTCAAGGTGGGAATTGGGCTTGGAATTTTTCAGGTACTCTAAATGCATTTTAGTGATATTGTTACTGCACAGCTCAGTGAGTGATATAAGGAATTACATTACAAGTAAATAAGTATATAGATGTAACAAAATTAGAAAGATTTGGGCATTTGCTGTGCATGAAAGAGCCTGAACTCTCCCTCAGGATTTTTATAAATACAAAGAGCAAAAATAATCAACATAAGGAATTCATGTGTATAAAAACAACAACAACAACAACAACGATGATAGGCTACTTCTACTACAGTCTACTACTACTATTAGCAGTAAATAATAATAATAATAATAATAATAATAATAGTAGTAGTAGTAGTAGTAGTAGTAGTAGTAATAATGATGATAATAATAATAATAATAATAGTATTAATAATAATAATAATAATAATAATAATGATAATAATAGTAGTAGTAGTAGTAGTAGTAGTAGTAATAATAATAATAATAATAGTGGTAATAATAATAATAGTAGTAGTAGTAATAATAATAATAATAATAATAATAATAGTAGTAGTAGTAGTAGTAGTAGTAATAATAATGATAATAATAAAAATAATAATAATGATGATGATGATAATAGTAGTAGTAGTAGTAATAATAATGATAATAATAGTAGTAGTAGTAGTAGTAATAATAATAATAATAGTAGTAGTAGTAGTAGTAGTAATAATAATAATAGTAGTAGTAATAATAATAATAATAATAATAATTATTATTATTATAGTAGTAGTAGTAGTAATAATAATAATAATATTAATTATTATTATTATTATAGTAGTAATAATAATAATCATAATAATAATAATAATAAAATAGTACTAGTAGTACTAGTAGTAATAATAATCATCATCAGAATTAATATTTTTAATGCATAGTGAATGCAGTAGCCTATTTATCCGTATTTTAATGCTAATTATAACAGACCTAAGCAACACGGCTGTATTCATACTTAGTAATACATTAGGCCTTTCCTAGTATTAAAACATTATAGTACATCTTTATTTTAATGTATTTTATTTGTTCCGGCTGAATCTGATCTGTAGTGTGATTTAGTTTAGGTAGTTTGGGTTATACTGTCCCCTGGGTCCTTATCATGGCTATTCTTATCCACTGAATGAATAGTTTGTAGTTTTTTTTTTTTTTTTGTGAGTTTAACGCACTTTAACTCAGAAGCTGAGCCTGTAAACACTCCAGATGTCTAAATACACCATGAGCATTATAAGTGTAATTGTAGCTGTTTCAGAGTTTCCTGAGTCTCTGCACTTGCATGTGGGTCATGGGTGGAGTCTCAGGTTCTCCATATTCAAATGCTAGGAGCTCCTTCTGCTCTGATATATAAAGAGACACTGAAGCTCTCGGGCACGTTAAAGCAAGACAAATGACCGGTCTGTGAAAACCACTGGCTCCGCTCGTATCTTCTATTAATAAAACTAGTTCGGTGCACTTCTGCGCGTCAGAGCAAAAAGCCAGCGGACTATGATGGACTACATGACGGACAAGTTCCCGCTGAAGTGTGAAGCCGGGAAAGGGCCAGACTTTTACCTGGAGCCGCTCATGGAGCCTTTAGAGAGCATGCAGTATTACAGCAAGAGCTCCAGCAAGAGCAGTCAGCACTACACACTGCAGAACACCGATCACCACAATATTCTGGATAGATCATCTCCCTGTGACAACCAAACATGTGAGTTGGATTTTTTTTTACCACGTTATCAGACAGCACTAAGCCTATGTTTATCAGGTCCTAGCATATTACAACAAAAGTTTTTTTTTTTAAATATATATTTTTATGGACACTGCATGCCACGTTGGTTCACCTTAATATTTGTATAAACTTATATAGGCCTGCAATATATTTGGACCAGTAGCTCTACACTCTGAAAGCAATTGATTATTTGGATCACCTTTTCCAATAATTCTTACATCAGGAAGCTTGTCACAATGATTCTTCCTCTAACAATCCTAATATCAGTCTCTGAAATAAATGTCTTTCCTATGAGTAAAGTAAACATGTTGTGTATCTTTTATCCTTTTATCCTTTGCCATAAACCTTTACAAATAATTTAAGGTTGGCCTACATGATAGTACTGTCAGGATCACTATTCTAAAACATAACTAAGATTCACTGGATACAAGAAACAGGTGGTAAAAACGAGAACGGAAAAAGACAAGTTCATCACACACACACACACACACACACACACACACACACACACACACACACACACACACACACACAAATAGATAGATACATAGATACAGACAGACAGACAGACAGACAGACAGACAGACAGACAGATAGATAGATAGATAGATAGATAGAGATATAAGAATATATATACTACTTGAAGAATTGCTTCCTGGACCGCACACAAACTAGTGTTTAACTGCCACCTCTTCATTAATAAGGTGTGTGTGTGTGTGTGTGTGTGTGTGTGTGTGTGTGTGTGTGTGTGTGTGTGTATGAATGCAGATTTCGTATATTTCAGCCCATTGTGCTCTTACACATTTTCACTGTGTAATTGCAATTTTATTGGTTGAACTCAGTGTTTTATTTCCCAAGGGGGAATATTAAAATACAATAGCCTGCTACAAATTTATTTAGCATGCATGTCATAATAAATTATATCTGAATATCTGTCGGCTAAAAATGCCATGTAGTATATAAAGAGTTTCATAAATCTAAATCACGAATATCATCTGGCTTACACCCCCAAATCTGCACGGTAACATAGGCCTAAATGAATGCCTGGATTTAATTAGACTTTATGTAGCAGTCTATGGTGTAGAACATTTGGCCTACTGATTAATATGCATATTGTTTGTTGAAAAAGTTGTCTAATAAATAGTTTAGTGTTTAGTATTTTGACCTCCATGTAATCTAGGACATCATTAATACACTTTCAAAGAGCATATATTAGTAACTTTATTAGCCTACTTTTTACTACTAAATTAGGCTCATGTGAGTAAAAAAATTAAGTAGGCTATTTAGTAGTGCAATGTGTTTCATTCTCATTTTATATGATACATGAAAGATTTCTGATCATTTGTGTAAAGGATTATGTGTTGGACATGTGTACGTCTTATGTACCAATTCATTATCAAAAGCTGTTGGAATTTATAAGCCTGCTAAATTAGTGAGCTGATGGTTTGACGTTATGTTTTTGTACATGTGTTGTTTCACCACAGCAGCAGCAGCAGCTACGGCTCCTCATTACTGCAGCGGGAAGGCGGATGACGGCGGCGGACACACGGAGCACACAGGGCCGCTGGATGAGCGCTGCGGTATGAGGACATCACCGGGGACATCAATTCGTGACAAAACCGACATGGACGACATTGGCGAAAAGTGTGACAGCAATGTGTCTAGCAGTAAAAAGAGACGCCATCGGACCACGTTTACCAGCGCCCAGCTCGAGGAGTTAGAGAAAGTCTTCCAAAAAACGCATTATCCAGATGTGTATGTGAGGGAACAGCTGGCTATGCGTACCGAGCTCACCGAGGCCAGAGTGCAGGTACTTACAGAAATGTGCTATCACATGGCACATCTCACACATGCACACATGCCTCAGAATAGTTCAGTGATACAAGATTAATATTCTGAATCATGCACATCTAAAACAACACTGACCAAAGTGTCCTGACAAAGATTTTCTTTATTTAACACTGTGCAGCTCTGGGAAACATTACCGGGCTGACATGGGCATAAACCTCTAGATAAAAATACTTACATGCAGACATTTGTCCCTCTTTTTATTTTCACTTGTGCCTACACTGCTTAATTAAACTGAATACAGACTCCAGAAATTGCACACACGCTATTCCCAAAATCTACTGAATGATGTGATGTTTTGACCTTAAAGAATTAAAGATACCTGTTTAAAGCATACGCCACATGTTGTAATTAGTTAAGAAACTTACTTAAAAAAGGCATGCAAACTATTTCCCTTAAAAAACCCGAGGTGGAATATGAATTCTGAGTCGCAAATACGCGTTCGGTATAGTTTTTAAAGGCAGTCGGTCTGCATGGTGAGGTTAACTACTTACTGAATAACTGCAGTGCAGAAAACTCGACCTATACTGTATAAGCAAAAACAACAACAACGACATATTATTATTATTATTATTATTATTATTATTATTATTAGCATATTATTATTATTATTATTATTATTATTATTATTAACAACAACAACAACCATATTATTATTATTATTATTATTATTATTATTATTATTATTATTAATTATATTAATATTATTATTAGCATATTATTATTATTAACAACAACAACAACATTATTATTATTATTATTATTATTATTAATGATAATAATAATAATAATAATAATAATAATAATAATAATAATAATGGTGAATTTATAAAAGGCAGATGTTGAATTTTTAAATAATTAATCGCAATTAAAGCTCTCGTGTAGAATTATTAATGTATTCTACATGCCTACTACATACAGATCTCCTAACTGTGTATTTTTCTACCTTCACTTTCTGAAGGTATGGTTTCAGAACAGAAGGGCGAAGTGGAGAAAGAGGGAGCGCTATGGACAGATCCAACAGGCTAAAAGTCATTTTGCAGCCACGTATGACATTTCTGTGCTGCCCAGGACAGACAGCTACTCACAGGCAAGTGTAGCTGTGTAATCATGTACATATTTACATACCTTCTGAAACCTGCGCTTTCCCCCACAATGCGAAAACCACTGTCTCTTATTTGGGCATCAGGCTCAGTGACGTGCTACACGTTTGACAGGGAATTTATAGAGGTGTGTTGTGATGTGATGAGAACCTGGATCACGTGGTGAGCATGAACAAGTTCGCATGGTAGGCCTATGGCTACATCCCATCTCTCACTTTCACTAATTTGCCAAGCTGCCTTTTTAATAAAACAAACAAACAAAGAAAGAAAAAAATTATGCTAAAAATATATGTATGTATTCATTCATCGAGATTTCAGCTGACTCTGGACAAAGGAGTGGTACACCCTGAAAACGCAGGGCAACACACACATAACCATTCACATCCAGGGGCAATGTCTACTGTAGCTCCGAGTGTGGTGGTCTGTCTATATATATCTATAGCTGTTTATCTAATTCAATATTTAACGTTCATGGGAAGTATTCTGGAGTTAAGATTCCACTACTGGAGTGATGGAAATAACGGCCTTGCACTGGATCATTTTTTTTCACTGTTTTTTTTCACTGCAGTGGTTATAGCACTAAAAATCCTACAAGAGAAATATTTAAAATTGAAGGTAGGCCTATAAGTGTAATTCAGTCAGGACTGGAATTAACCATAGGCAGTGTGGTACCTTTATGACTATATAAACCTTTAACTTGTGGCTCAGGAAAACTATCAAAAACCCAGAGATCCACCAATCAGCAGTCACCAAATAACATGTAACCAATGACATTAACGCACCTGCGCTTCACGTGCAGACCCCATGCCCTGTGATTCAGGAACATCAGGCTGTATAAAACTACACTGGTCTTATGGATTAAAATGTATAAAATCTAATTAAATAATGTTAAAGTAAGACTATAACACTGGCTTATTTCCAGACATGGCACATGTGCTGATGTATAAAATAGTGTTTGAGGATACTCCAGTATACCAAGCTGCTAGGTGAGACATGTTATTTTTATTATACAGTGAATAATTCCACTTTATTAAAAATCAATTAAGAAACAACCTGGAATTCTTTGGTGATGATAATGTAAATACACAAAACCAAAGCTGAATCTTTGACGAAACAGAAACAAACCCCAAAACAAAGTAGCATGTTAATGGTGTAGAATGATAAAAATTACAAAGCAAACAAACAAAGATCAAAACAGACAACCGAGCAAACAAACAGCATGCTAGCAAATTATGTGCTTTTGAGTTATATGACTGCAGCTGACTGTCTAATTATTTTATAGAGGTTAGATCTCTAGCCACCTATTATATGTACTATATTCTCACAGACATAGTGTTTTTTTTGACTGGTTGTCTTTGGGTTGCTGGCTGTTGTTTTCTGATTTTTTAAAAAATATTTTTGCCATAATAGTTGATCTATTTCTCTGAAGTTACTTGAGTAGTTTACATGAGTTACCTCTCATTCTGAGAAATATATTGCCTGTTAAAAGTTTATGAACCCTCATATTATTATTATTATTATTATTATTATTATTATTATTATTTTGGTGAAACATCCAGAAATTGTTTAAGTTAAATGCTCTAATATATGTATACATAGGTAGGGAAATTTGTGACTACTGGAGAAAAAGTCTATCTGGATCACTAACGTCTGTCTGGATAGCTCTTGTTAGGTGCTTGTAGCACACAGAAGACACATTTTTGTCTAATATAAAATAAAATTTGTCAAATCAAGGTTAACAGTAACAGAGTTTTACAGTAACTACTTTTGCATTTATTATTATTTGTTCATTCATTTATTTTCTACGCTGCTTAATCCTAATTAGGGTCATGGCTGTTATGGCTGGTGCCTATCTTAGCTGACTCTGGGCGAAGGCAGGGTACACCCTGAACAGCTCGCCAAACCATTGCAGAGCTTATTATTTTATCCATTACAATGTACAGGTTCTTAAATATAAAGATATAAGTGTTTAAATTAAGCATTTCAATCCAATTTTTAAGATATAAGTGTTTAAATTAAGCATTTCAATCCAATTTTTAATTGAATGCATTATTTAATGGGTTCAGTGGGTGAATTGGAATAAAATGTAAAATTCGTTACATGTTCAAAACCTTTTAACAGGCAGTGTATATTTGCTCATTTACTGCAGTACAGAATAAAAGCGATATAGTCTCTGTATGAGTCTCTGTTTGAGACTATACACTTTTTGAGTTGAAATATTGAAAATATTTTTTGACGAATTCTTTTTTGACTCCAAACAGATACCCAATAACTTGTGGCCGGCTCCGACCCCTGGTGGCTCAGTGGTTTCCTCCTGCATGCTGCCGCGTGCTTCTCCACCATGTGTACCATCTCCATACCCCCACTCACCTCGAGCCCCTGAACACAATTACATTAACTTCCCAAACCACCAGCAGAACCAGTTTGGAGTCAATCCTGTCTCAATCAACAACTTTTTCACAGATTCACTTTTGGCCCCAACGCCAAATGGGCATGCAGCCTTTGAGAGCAAACCTGAGTTTGAGAGGCGTTCATCCAGCATTGCTGTCCTCAGGATGAAGGCCAAAGAGCACACAGCCAACATCTCGTGGGCCATGTGATCCCTGTGCTCCCTGTGCTCAGACTCTTATTGTAAACAGTATTAACTAACTTTATTGCGCTGATAATGACACAGATGTGGACTTTTTTTTTTTTTTTTTACTTTAAGAAGGACTCCCTGATCTTTGAACCGAAAAGTTTTCCCTGAGGAGCAATTTGAGCCAGCATCATTTTTCAGTCTTACGTTGAACAACATGAGAATACAAAACATTACTTGATTTACGTACATACTGTGTGTAAATGAATGTCAGTCAAGTTTTGCAATAGTGTGCCTTATTATCTATGATGCACTTAGTGGTGTGGAAACAGTAAAACAGGGAGGTTTACAAGCTTTAACTACGTTTTGTACTCAGGACTTGGAGTGGACACGATGTCCTTGACATGCTTATACAAGTCACATGCCTGCATGCCTTGAAGCAAAGCTGTGTACAACTCATAAATGTGGCCAGCGGTCGCTCTGCCACAATAAGAGGGGCACTTTGCACTCTGTAGGGATTGTATTTCAATAAATTTATTTGAAGATTTCACAATTATTTTGATTTATACAGTATATCATGCCACACTTCTGAGAAGAATCAAATGTTGTACTCTCATGCTAGTTTTGTTTTTAAAGAACACCATTAGATCGTTAAAATAAATTTGAACCTACATTCAAGGCTATGGTGATTTAATAATAAAATGAAAAAAATTTCAAAACTCACATAAAGACAATTTCAGTGTTGAATTTGTTCTTTTATTTATCTTCTTTAACTACTTTATCCTAATCAGGGCTGCAGAGAATACTGGGTATGAAGATACACAGGTGGATATACAGCAGATACACAAGTGGTTATCACACATGCGCACATGGTTGCCCCACTAATTTGCGTTAATCAGGGGCAAGTTGGTGAAGCCACTCTACCTAGCATGTTTTGGAATGTGGGAAGGGCCAGAAAACATGGAAGAAGCCTATAAGGATACAGGAAGTGCATGCAGAGAAACTTCTCTCAGCAACCCAAGCTCAGGGTAGAACGGGGACCCTGGAGCTTTCAGGTAGCAATTCAAAAACTTTCCTACTTCCTATTCAATAACAATGTTTATTGTAGGCTGATTCTTAACTCTTGCTAGTATGGTACACCATTGTTATGCTATAATTTTTCACAACAAATATACTGATTATATGTACTATAATATATACTGTATTAGTAATATATGCTATTTGAAAGTGTATTAATGATGTCCTAGATTACATGTCAAAATACTAAATATTAAACTGTTTATTAGAAAACGTTTTTCAACAAACAGTATGCATATTAATTAGTAGGCTGAAGTTTCTACACTGTAGTAAAGGAAAATTATTTGGGGTGAATTAATAAACATTAAAGTCTAGTGCTGTACCTTTCTGAGTACAGTAGAGTGCAGTGAAGATTATACACCACCACTTTTGTCTAAAAGGCTCCTAATAAAAAAAAAGTTAAAAATGACTTCTCTATCATTTTTTGGTGAACAATGCTACTGTAGGCTTTATAACTTCTCGGAAAGTGTCGCAGATTTTATTTCTTTGACTTTTGCATGGCATGAATGAACTTCAAACCATATGGAATGGTTTAGTGAGTGAAGAAATAAAAAAATACAGTTCACTTATACAACTTAACAAAAATGAAGATATTCAAGTATTTATTTCATGTAATATTGGATCATATTGATGAGAATAAGTAAACAAACAACAATATATAGTAATA
>JAQMYF010000004.1:26429014-26441905 GCA_030014195.1 Neosilurus mollespiculum
GCAGGGCAGAAACACGCTGACGGCTATGCAGCCTACTCTTGACGAAAATCAGCAATGGTTCTTTTACATGCCTCCCATCATAGACAGTGAGAAACATGGCTGGCATTTAATAACTCAGTTAGCTGCACTGGGGGGGACAGCAGTGACAACCAGCTGATAGTGGGATGAACCCCCGACCTTGGGATCAGTAATCCAGCACCCTACCACCAGGCCACCACTGCCCCCCCAACAGAATAATATAATAATAAAAATAGTAAGTGGATTTTTTTTATTGATGAAATTGGAGAATATCCAGTGCAGCACAGAGCATCCATAGAACTCTCCTGCTTATGCATGATATGTCATGTTGTAGTTAAACATACTAATAGAACATAAGGATGACAGACAGACTCTAAGGCCATGTTCAAATTTGGCATTAACATTTTTCCTAGGTGACTTGATCACAAGTGTACAGATCTAAGTAGGTTGGTTCACACTAGAATATGTCAAATGTGTGTGTGTGTGTGTGTTTTTGCACATTTCCTGTGCATATTCTGAAAATTGCATGAGATACAGCTGACCCTGTTCACACCTGGACTTAGATCTCTCCACTTGTGACCTGCTTACCCTGGATGCATGTTAATGCAGTGTGTAAACAGAACTTTTTTTTTTTTTTTACATGGAATGTGAGGACAGAACATCAGAGCCATTTTGCCAGGAATATGTATGAACTTAATTGGCTAATTATCTCTCCATATGCTATTACTATCATTACAGACACCGTTTTTTGCTTGTCACTGAAGCTTCTCATTAATAAATAAAAAAATAATTTAAATAAACATACACAGTAAGCACACTGCAGAATTTGTTTGGTCTGCTAATAAATCAATCTACTCTTATATTATAGCTCGCCCGTAGTGCACTATTGATAAGGAAAAAATCATCTAGCCACCAAGTTGCTTTTGGAACATTAACAAAAACCTATAGTGTACGTCCGTCCATTCCTCCAACCTCCATCCCTCCGGCGTACATGTACACATGGGAACCCTGTGTTATTCAATGAGAGTGAGTGATATAGGAAACAAGAGGTGTATAATACTCGTGTCACATGATGTGACGTCATCATTAATGGCGTGAAATAAATAAACAAGTAATTATATTTTTGTGTTGTTGAAATGTTCTCTTAACCTACAGTTGCTAAATGGAATACTTTACATGTCGAGGCTAAGATTGTGTGTTTGGTTGCCTCATTTGTATTCCCTTCTATAAACAAGTTGTTAAAATGAATTAATCTTGATATATGTAGGATACGTGTATGGGGTTTCAGAGTTCCCACCAAAAACTAGTCAATTAAGGGAAATCATATGAGAGCTCTGCTTTTAAACAGTGCATAAATCTATATTATTAGTATTTTACAATAAATACCTGTTCATGGTAATTGATGCTTTTTAAATTGAGGTTATGCTTATGGTGCGGGAGCTATGGAAAAAAATTAGGAGAAAAATACTGATTTATAAATTGCTTGTAACACTACCAGTATGGCATAACCTTCAGAGTGAGCTATTTTGATGACAATACTCCATATGTAGATAGATAAGCAAACTGAGAGTGAGCACTCAGAAACAGAGATCAGGAGCCCAGCTGATGCCAATGATTTAAATCAGTGCAGCATGAAAGTCAAAGCTCGCTGTCATTCTCTTGACAAGTGTCAGGATGAGTCACTCAGCTGGAGAAAAAAGGTCTAATAGGGGCTGATGTTAGATTCTGAAAAATGTATAAAGTAGACTGAAAGGCTTTTCGGAAATCACACATGTCTTACTGAGGCTGATATAAAGGCAAATGTTAAAATGATAGTCACAGGTAGCTGGAACCTTTTCTGCCTACTTTATACTAAATCACTTGAATAGATTCTCTCCAGTTTTCTCCTCATATTTACTGTAAAATATTTTTATCTATCTATCTATCTATCTATCTATCTATCTATCTATCTATCTATCTATCTATCTATCTATCTGAAAGGACTGGAAATAGACTAACAGTAAACATAAGAGAGAGAGAGAGAGAGAGAGAGAGAGAGAATAATTGAATATAAATTTTCTTTGTTGTTTACTAAACACAGGAAAGTGTCTGTGCCCTCAAATGTCTCATATGTTTTCACACATTTATAAAAAAAAACATTCTTTAGTATCTGGTGAACAAAATGAAATGCTCCATGATATGAAATATTCATATCAAATTGCCGAACACATTTATCATATGGATTTCTTTCTCCACAAGGATCTTTTATTCACACAGTTTGTAAGTATTGGTTCAAATGATTCTTTAAATATTTTCAAGTTTTAAAAAGATTAATAATGTTGCATGTGTTTCTGTTTGGCTCAAGAATAGTTTCAACATGCAATATTGTCTTAACTTACAGTGATTAAAGAAATTAGCCTCTATCACCCACATATGATTGTTAATCACCTTCTGCACAAGATTAAATTTATTTGATTTATTTCCCTAGGGGGGTATCCTTCAAATCTTCCTCTGTACCTTTTCATTCATTGTTTTTCCAATTTGTTTTTTGTAAATCATTTATCATGAGATAAGTTGCTTGTGTAAGGTTATCATGTAGTCTGTACAGAGGCACAATGTTCCATTTAATTGTCTGATATGTATTAAGTGATACTGTAGATGTTTATATTTGATGCAAGAGCCTTTTTTCAGCTGTTTTTAGTATAGAGTTCATTAAATGTCTTTGTAAATGTACTGTGTAAAAGTCTTGGGCATCATATTTGTTTAGTATAAAATGTATCATAAAGTTTTAGTGGAGCTCCACAGAGCTCCATGCTTATGCAAATGTCGTAAAGCCATGAGAAGAAAATAGCAGGAAAATATATAGCATGCACGCCACCGCCATCGGCGCTGCGTGCACTTGCACTTCACTGCGTCTTCTTTTACTTCAGGCTTGCATGTTTTTGTAAACTCACACATGCAAACATTTTCGTAGTTCTGCTGGGTGGACAGAGGCACACTTGTGGTTGCCCAGGGGTTTTAGCATGGTGGGGTCTAACAGGGATTCAAACCCACGACCTCTCGATCATGATCTCAGCACCCTAGCCACTACTACACTACCAGCCCTGTTGTATTAGTGAGTCAGTACAAAAAAAAAAAAACATTTTAACTTTTCTATGATATGTTGTTTAGCAGAAAATTAAATGTTACAGGAAAAATGTATGTCTGTAAAGAAAGCAATTTACATAACAAGACAGTACTTTTAGGAAAAAAAAACCCCTGATGGCTAATGCAACCTAATGAAGGCTATCTGGTTTTGCTGCAAAAATAAAAAGCCTGTGTAACAGCAAAGAGTAAACAGTAAATCTCCAGGAAATAGTGGCTGGTTCTACCAGATGCTCAGTTAAACTTACAGCTAATTTCCTTCTACATCTACCAACATTGTACCTGAGACTAGTATTTCAAGTATCTTGCACAGTACTACACTCATAATCTGTTGACTATAGCATTTAGCTAAAACATCTCAAGTTAAATATTTCTATACTGGGACTGAATAGCAGATACAATATAACTATATACCAGTTTACTGTGATGTACCAGATATAAGGCAGACTGGCATCTTCATTGGGCATAATTTAAATGGAAAAGAAAGCGTAAGTGTTTACTTTTATCACATATTAGCAAGTCAATGGCTTTGCCTTTTCCATTCAATTAGAAAATGACAGCAATCAGGCTTTGCACCTCATGCTGTGCTCTCAAAGACGTTGCCAATATTTACGTAAATTAGTAGTAAAAATCTCTCCGTCTCACAGCTGTGCTGTTTAGAGAAATTAATCTCTCCAGGTGCACTCTTCACTTGCTTAATTGCTAGAAAAAACACCCATAGTGCTCTGCATGAACTGGACAGTGTCTTACAAAACGTTGGTATGTATTATTCCACATTATGTGGATGATTGATTTACACGCATATGCCTGTAAAAAGCAAGTGGTGTGAATGAAGTGATAATTTATTACAGATGTGTAGCAAGACAATAACAAACACAAGAAGACAATAAAATAACCTACTTTTAGTCACACATTATCATCATTCCATTTGTTGCACTCAGAGTATGTAAATAAAGCCAGAGATTGAGATAAATAATGCCCATTAGCTAGCTAACAGCTTGCTGCCAT
Organism: Neosilurus mollespiculum; assembly: GCA_030014195.1. Classification (NCBI taxonomy): domain Eukaryota; kingdom Metazoa; phylum Chordata; class Actinopteri; order Siluriformes; family Plotosidae; genus Neosilurus; species Neosilurus mollespiculum. Next base: position 26,433,164 of record JAQMYF010000004.1, read on the forward strand.
TTCCCTATTGTCACTGCATTACAACTCCCAGAACCCACTGCCCTAATCCCAGTCACCTGATTTCTATCCCGCAACACATCACCCCACTCACACCTGTTCCCGATGCACCTGTTGACCCCCATGCTAAAAAAGTGGACTTATTACACCTTTGTTGCATCACACATGATTCTTATATATTTAATGTTTTGCTCTCTGGTATTTTGACCTGTTTCTGATCCTCATTATTGTTTCACTGCATGTGCCTGTGATTACCTTGTTTACCAATGCTGAACTGTGTTTGTTTACCTGACCTTGAGTGTGCATTTGCCTCTGACCTTCCTCTCACTGTTAAACTTGGACTGTGTCTGTTATAGGGACCTGAATTCTTAATTTTTTCCTTGGACATTTTGTTTATCATGAACTTGACCAGTGTTTGGATTATGAATAATGTGTTTTCTGGGCTTTGCTGACTCTTAACCCTCGACCTGCCAGACTCAGTAGCTTGATCTTGTACTGCCGCCTCTGTGTATACATGGCTGTGAGCCATTATGTTTAAAAGGCCAGCTCCATGTAAACTCTTTCTGAATGCAACAGTGTTGCAACACTGTGGCATACAGCACTAACCCCTTCAGCATCAGCCTGGCAATCAGAAAATTGGTTACGCCTGTGAGGGCTTGGCTGGACTAGGGTTAATAAAGAATGTTATCTCCAACTGCATCCTGTCTTCTCCCTGGCTGGTATCTGCATGACACTTATCAGCTGACTAACATTATGCAGGCATATAATTATGATCTTTGTAAATATGGTTTCATACTTATGCATACTGAAAGTATTTAAAACGTGTGATCAATTTTTAAGCCTTCTGCTTCAACTCTCAACCAAGGGCATTTCTTTGTGTGAATGTTCGCCCTTTGCTTGCGTAGGCTTCCACTGGGTAACATGGTTTCCTCCTATATTCCAAAGAAATGGACATAAGTTTAACTAGCTACAGTTAATTGCTTCCTCCCTGACCCTGATGGATATGTGGTACAGATAACAGATTGATGAATGTTTCTAAGATTTTGAATGTGTCTAAGTTTAATTAAATCTCTAAATGAGTGTCGTTTAATGTTTGAAAAAATATCCATTTAAAACTAATGTCAAAATTGAAGAATAAATGAATGGGAAAAAATACTATTAAAATTCTTGAAAAAACAAGCTCCCTTCTGCCAGAATGTTAACAAGAAGATGTTTTGCCTTCCAACATGATAATGACTCAAAGTAAACCACACAATGGTTGAAGGATAAAAAGGTGAGTGTGTTTATATGGCCTTGTCACTCTAAATAGAATTTGCACAGCCCTGTATTATTACCCCATTTTGTTTCTCCCTTGTATAAAACTGATAATAGGTCTTACATTAATTGTGTAATAATTAGTATTTTATATATTTCTGTGCATACAGCCCATAGTGCATCTTGTATCTGTAAAGATGGTGTAAATGTGGAAAATTTCATACATTTGATTTGATTTGTTTCATATATATTGATAAACCCTATATGTGGATATCCTTAAGAACAGTGCAGATTAATGTTTTGTGAACTTATGAAAATGAAATCTCTCTAAACTGTGTGCCATTTCTTTTAATAAGCATGTGTTCAACAGCAGGATTATATTAGGAAATAAGCATCATGCTGTTTTGTCAACTTACAACATTGTGATTTGGGAGTGAACATAGTTTTAGAAAATTGACAATGCTGTATAATCTTTTGGTCCGCACCATCGGTGTGTCTAGGAGTCAGACACCCGGACCTCTATTCACTTATAATTGTGGTGTCATTGGGTATTACTTTGTGTTCATCTGCTTGACGGTTAGACATAATAATTACTGTAAGCAGCAGGAAATGCCCTTTCTGTTATGTCACAGTGTTCCTTTTTAAAGGACAGGGATAACGTGTTTCCAAAAGAACAGAGAGAGATAGGGAGAAAGAAAGAGAAAAAGAGAGCATCCGTCCCTGCTAATATCAAAAACAGGTTAAACCTTTGTCTTTAGACATCTAGAGCATCAGACAAGAAATGCCAGACTTGCATTTGTGAAAATAATTGTGACCGCTAGTAAAGGACAAGACTAGCCAGCAAGGGTCCACACCCTCATCATTTTTAGTACTTTTGAATCTTTTAAAACAACAACAACAACAACAACAACAATAATAATAATAATAATAATAATAATTCTAATAATAATAAAATAAAAATGATAAACGTCCATGGAAGGCTGCAGGGACCACATGAATTATTGAACAAATCAAATCCACATTAAAATTATAACTATTCAATATAATCACCTTGGATAACATGTTTGCAAATTCTTGGCATTCTCTTAAATATCATCAAAAGATAATTTCATGGGATGTATTTCTAATCTTCTTGACTGAGTTCATCATTTTCTCAACATTTATTGCCTGTTTTTCATTCACATCCCAGTCCAATTCATCCCAAATTTTCATGTGTAATTTAGTGATTTTGATGTACTGATCAGCAGCAGCAGAGATAAGAAATAACTTTGTGATATCATATGATGTTTTCATGTAACTTGAAGAAGAAGCTGTCAGTGATCTTGAATTTTCCTGAACGACTCACAAACATTAAAAACAAAACAAAACAAAAAAACAACCTAGTGATGGCATGCTCTTTCTCTTTACTATTAATACTTAATTACTATTGTATCTATTGAGGCAAATTATACTCTCTCTGTGTCACAACACGGATGACTGACTGAAGTGTAATAACTTGGAAAGACCGATGAAGCAGCCAACGTGGTATACAGAGGCATTTTATTTATTTTTTGTATATAAAAATTGGTGCTGCCGGTCAAGTGTTTGTGGACGTGGCATTTGAAGGCTTGGAGTCCATTATCTGTAATGGTTCCTATCACATGAGAAGAAAGATTATTCCAGATCCTAACACTACAAGTGAGGAAGCTTTTGTCTAGCAATCCAGTTCTGGCATTCGAGATGTTTAGAGCATGTGGATGAGCCGAAGTGATGAAGAAGTTCTTAGCGAAGTTCTTAACTTTTGTCAGGGACAAAAAGCTAAAAGCCAGCTATTTTTTAACATTTTTTTATTCGATTTTATTCTATTTTTGTCACAGTTACTGTCTGTTTAACTTTATATACCACACACCTGAGCAACGTAGCAGTCACTTGTGGAGGAACTTTCTATGGAGGAAGAACTACAACGCACCTACAACACATCCCTTCTCGGAGGACTACATAAACACACCCAAAATAAAACATGGAGCAAAACATTATTATTTTTTCCATGTGATCGATAATTGCCAAGCCTTATTTTATATGTTTACATTCTCTGTGTCTGACCAGGCCTTGCCTGCCTGTTCCTCTTCTGTGCCCTGCCTCTGATGTTGCCTGCCTCGGGTATTATCTCTGCCTGTCTGATGCCTGACCTTGAGTTTAGTTCTACCTAAGAGTATCTGTGATATACCCGTGAAATAATTATATTTATTTGAATTACATTTCTCAATAAAAAAAAGATATTTATATAAATATTTTCAGATTTATTCACTTTAGTAGGATCACCAATACACCTCCTCATTTATGCAATTATATCATATGTCATACATCATATATCATCATATGGCACAGAGCAATGGACAAAATCATCCAGGTACAGGCCAAAAGGTTCAGTCAGTGTTGTCTGTGTAGATTCTCAGGCATCCAGGTAGTCTTGAGCTGTGTCTTGATAGTGCTTGAGCTGAAAGCAGCTAGACTTTCTGAAGCACTAAAGGTTTCATCACACAAACATCACAAATGAAAAAAAAATATATATATCTTAGTAAGAGTAGCAAATATGTCAGGGTTATTTAGGTACTTAAAAAACCCCTGCCAATCTCCATTTTCAAGCACAACCATCTTGGGGTTTTACACAGAATAACACAAAAAACATCCAGTGATTTGCAGTTCTTTATGTGCTACACGGTGCTGATGTGACAGGAGAATGGTACAAGCTAACAGCACACTGTGATAGTACAACTGTGATAGTACAACTGTGGTGAGCAGAAAAGCATCTCAGAGCCCACATCAAACCTTGAGGTGCATGAGCTTAAACGGAAGAAGACCACTTTGGGCTCCTCTTATTTCACCAAAAACAGGGATTTGAGTCTGTAGTGCACACAGACTCGCTGACACTGCTCATCTGATAAATCTTAGTTTCTGTTGTGGCACATAGCTGGCAGGGTCAGGATTTGGGATTAATATCATGAATTCATTGACCCAGCTGGCTTTAAGTCAACAACTCATGCCGCTGCTGGTGGTGTAGAGAATGTTTTATTCACACACTCTGGGCCTCTTAAAACCAACTGAGCATTGTTGGTGTTAAGCAGCTTAGGGTATTGGTGCTGTCCATGTGCATCTTTTTATGGCCACAATATCCCATCTTACAACAGTTCATCTCTGCATGACAAATCACAAAGCCCAAGTCATGTCAAACTGCTTCCATGACGATCAATCATCAGATCTGAATCCAATAAAACCCAGCTGGGATGTGGTATAAAGGGAGATTTGCAACATGAATGAAACAGTGAATTATGTCATGCAAACATGGCAACATGGACCAGAAAATCACTCCTCTGATATATTCTATGCACATATTGTTACATATATTACTTACACTTAGTGTAAGTTACCTTAGTTGTCTATTGTGCACTTTTTTACAATTGTTGCAAAACAGAGAGCTGCTAAACTGATTTTCATTGTTCATGCAGCAGTTGACAATAAAGAAACTCTTTAACTCTTTAACTATGTCACATTGCGCAAACAGGTGGCACAGTGATGTAACGGTTGGAATGTAACGCCTCACAGCAAGAAGGTCCTGGGTTCGAGTTCCAGGCTCGGGTGTTTCTGTGTGTAGTTTGCATGTTCTCCTCGTGCCAGTGTGGGTTTCCTATGGGTGGACCGGTTTCCTCCCAAAGTCCAAAAACATGCACATTAGTCCTCTGTTCCAGATTGCCCCAAGGTGTGAGTGTAAATGGTTGTGTGTGTTGAAACTGTGGTGGTCTGGTGAGCTGTTCAGGTTGTACCCCACCTTCACCCAGAGTTGGCTGAGACAGGCTCCAGCCTCCCTGTGACTCTAATAGGATTATGTGCTTTGACAAATGAGTGAGTGAGACTATGTGCAAACACTTTATATAAAATTACATCTCATTTACCAATTATTGACTTAAATGTTGAGGCTATTGTTAGAAACCACTCACATTTGATGGCAGCCATGGTCTAAAGGTTAGAGAAGCGGGTTGTGACCAAAAGGTCGCTAGTTCAATTCCTAAACCAGCAGGGAAAATGTGTGGCGGTGGTGGGAGTGAGCTGCACCTTCCCTTCCTTCACCTTCATGGCTGAAGTTCCCTTGAGCAAGGCACATAACCCCCAACTGCTCTCCAGGTGTCCCAATGTGTGGCAGCCCAGTGCTCCAAGTGTGTGTGCTCAATGTTTACATATGTGCGTGTGCTCACTTTTGATGGGTAAAATGCAGAGCACAAATTTACATTCACAGACCTTCTACATAGGTGCTGTCTCATCTAGCTACAAATAATAAATCACACATCCTTCAAATCTAATTTACAGCAGTGACCTGTATCATTAAATTGAATTGAATAAAGAAGCTCAGAACAATTGCTAAAATGTGGCTAAATAGGTATTCCTTAAAACCTGTGCTTTTAATGACACAACTCATCATTCAGACATGTATCTATCTAACTGTATATTTTTTAACACCAGACAGATAAATAATAGATATTAAGATCAATTCACAATAATAATAATAACCTCTACCTGTAGGTCATTTTCAGTTCTTAACACAATAAAGTTAAATAACTTCTTAAACAATTCCCACAAGAACCTTCTTAAGTTTGCACTCTATGACCTATAGTATATGTATTGCACAAGAAAGTCTGTGTTTGTGCGTGTTCATGTATGTGTGTGTGTGGCTGGGTGCGTGGATGTGTGCATGGTTGTGTGAAGTTGTGCGTGTGCAATGGCGGTGAATTTCTGAAGAGAGAAAGATAAGTAAGAACAAAGTTGTCCTTTCAAGACTGTCAAAACAAGGACTTCCTATTTCAGCCTGGCGTCAAATTGCCTTTAAACTCACACACAGGAGACCCCTGAGTTTAGCAAAGTCAGTTTCTACACATAACTATTTTCTTTGACAGCTGTGTACAATTTTTCTGTTTCTTTTTGTTTTTTTGCACACAATGATTCCATGATGAGCATTTAATGATGTATAATACGCTATGTTATGATTTTCAAAGCCTGAAGGTTAAGGACAACTCTTTCAGAAGATATTTAACCATAATCCATAAAGAATTAGAGGGAGATATTATTTAAATGACTGTCGTTTATTTTTATATGTGTGATCATTAGAGAAAGAAATTATAATGCAATTAAAACCAACTCTCTTGTCATTATATTCCTCATTATATTTGTCATTATAATCTTAATTTTTGCTTACTTTTTATGAACACTCGAATGTTGTATAGCAGGTTTAATATTCTGTGCATAAACAAATCCCTAATGGTATTGATGGGAATGGTAGGGAATCCTGACCCAGTATGTTAATAAGTACCACAAGAGAGAAATTCCCTCAACTCAACAGTTGGGACAGATCTCCCATTTTACTTTGTGTGTGTGTGTGTGTGTATTTTTTATTTTCAGATTATACCTAGATGTAGTTACATGAATTCTTGCATTGCAGGTGGGAAAACTGCTTCAGGGGGGAAGGTTGGATTCCAGAGAGGTGACAGAAGGGATTTGGCTGAGTAGGGAAAACATGCATAAATAAAGATGAGGTTAGACCTGTTTTCCCTAAGCAAAGGGGAAAAAATTAAAGAAAAAGTGTGTTATTCCATTTGAAGGTATCAACCTTTTAAAGAAAAACACCACACGGAAATACCGTTAATATTATTATACTGAAATATTTATATGTGATGTGCTTAGTGGTTCTGGTGGTAATATGTTGGTTAGTGCTGTATTATAATTATTCTGATCAGACATGAAGGGTATGGACCATCTCTTACATTGCTTTTTGCTGGAGAAGTCATGCTACCGACAGGGTCTGGCTGCATTCAGTGAAACAACCCACTGTCCAGAAGTATGAAGGGCTGCTCTTAGATTGATCTGTGGACACAGTATGTAAGTGGGTTGTGTGCTACTCTGATGTCATAATGGGAAAGTGCTAAGCAGACGTATTTCACAGAAGAGAAAATTTCAAGAAATGCCTTATTTTTTCTCACCATCTCTCACCATTTTCAGTGACATTCAAAGTCATGGTAATGAGAGTTCAAAAATAGAGGTAGTATGTGGGTAAATAATTGTAGGTAATAGTTGCAAGAAAAACCATCAAGCAAAGATGCCATTAAAGATCACAGCAAGAAGGTCCTGGGTGGTGTGGTGTTTGCATGTTCTCCTCGTGCTTCCATGGGTTTCCTCCAGGTTCTTTTGAGTGTGAATGGTTGTGTGTTTGTGTGCTGTGTGATGATCTGATGGGTTCAGGGTGTACTTCACCTTTGCCTAGTACTGGCTGAGAAAGGCTCCAGCCACCCTGAAACCCTAATAGGATTAAGCGGTTTGGTAAATGAATGAGAAAGAGTGAGTATACGAATCAGTTAACATTATTGTTTTATGTAACTGATAGAAAAAAAATATATATGTATTAGTATTTGAGCTTAAAGACCACTTGGGTAAAAGTCAGCTATTTCTCTATGTTGGATTATTTCTAGTGGTCATCTCAAAAATTCCACTTAGGACCCACCGTTACTTTTCAATCACATCCCAGAGCTTCCTAGGAGGAACAATAGAGGGTGTTTCCTGTTGAAATGAAAGCAATCACACGCAAGTGCATCCTCCCTGATTGTGTGTAGGAGTGATCAGGATAGTTAGGCAGATCCACAAAGCACAGGAAACTCACTGGCTTTTGTGGGATAAGTTAAAACCTAAGCTGCAGAAGGCACACACACACACACACACACACACACACACACACACACACACACACTACTGATGGACTTTCAGAACAGGGTATCTCGACCTCTTTACCCCCAGGCCACAGCTCTGTGCGTAATCCAGCAGGTGTTCCCACTAACCTCACTGACATCATCCTCCAACACAAAGGCACATCAAACTCAACTCCAGCCAAGAGAAGCAAAAACAAGAGCTGATGCCAAAAATTGCCACATTGAATGGACAACATAAAAACTAGAACATTTTTGCTCATATTTCACCCCCTCAGGACGGGTGAGTGCATGATACACAGAATGTCTGATATTTTCACTGCCAGTGAGACAGGAAGCAGCTTTTATATTCCCACTGGATGTGATATTTGTTTTGCATACGTCAGTCAGAAAATATTTGAAATATTTGTTTATATATTAAATAAATGTTTGATTATGCTTACTTAAAAACAGTCCTGATTGTAATCGGAGTGGCTTTTTTTCATATTGTTTGTAGAATCCATTCTCCATCCCAGAGAGATCCCCCAACAAAGAAATAACATTATATCCAGCTACTTCAGTCTTAGTACTTCCACTTCTACCACCACTAGTACCACTTCTACCACAACAACAACAACTACTACTACTACTACTAATACCACTACTAATACCACTACTACCACTAATACCACTACTACCTCAACAACTACTACTACTACTACTAATACCACTACTAATACCACTACTACCACAACTACTACTACCACTAATACCACTACTACCACAACTA
>JAQMYF010000004.1:26445133-26458923 GCA_030014195.1 Neosilurus mollespiculum
ACTACTAATACCACTACTAATACCACTACTAATACCACTACTACCACAACTACTACTACCACTAATACCACTACTACTACTATTACTACTACTACCACCACTAATACCACTACTACCTCAACTACTACTACTACCACTACTAATACCACTACTACCACAACTACTACTACTACTACTACTACTGCCACTACTAATACCACTACTACTACTTCTACCACTACTAGTACTACTACCACCACCACCACTACTACTACCACAACTAGTACCACTTCTACCACCACTACTACTACCACTACTACCACAACTAGTACTACCACTACAATTACAGTGACAGGCAATCAAAGTACATAGGACTGCTTTTTACAACACATGAGCAGCAGGTTGAAAAGATGTGGTTGGCTGACTTCATGTCTGTATTAGTGTCTATATGTAGGTGACCAAACTGAGCATTAAATAGATGAAAAACAAGAAAGAAAAAAACCTCCCAAGTGTCAGCAGATGTTGTATCCGATGAGTAAACATCTTGTTTTATGATATGATATGGACCCGTAAATGGTTCCCATAGAGCAGGGATGTCAAACTCATTTTCACTGAGGGCCACATCACAAACTTTCTAGCTCACCAAGGGTCCCTGAACATCCATTTTAAAGAAAGCTCTCGTGGGCCACATAAAATGAGTTGGCGGGCCCGATTTGGCCTGCGGGCCTTGAATTTGACACCTGTGCCATAGAGGAACCAACAGAATAGCCCTTCGGGAGTCCTGACTAAATATTTTTTTCTGATAGTTTTACTGAAGTTACTGAATCATTTATAGTCAGGGATCCTGGAAGGCATGTTACTACAGAAGGAGGAATAATGTTTAAAACGTCGGCCTCATGGCAAATAGGGCACACTCTGCTGCTCAACAGTCCATTGCAGAGCCAACACAGATAAACTATCTACATTTACACCTAGGGGCAATTTAGAATATCCAATTAACCAAAGTTTTGTATCTGTGATACACATATCTGGGAGGAAACCAGTGGAGTTCCCAGAGGAAACCATCACTAACACGGGGAGAACATGTAAACTCCACACAGAATTCTCATCGCCCTACAACAGGGCTTGAACCCAGGCCCTTCTTGCTGTGCATTATGCGCTAAGCACTATGCCACCCTGCCCCATATCTTTAAAATGTATCAACATATAATTGTTTATGGTTTATTTCATGCTTGTATAAAGTATAATTATAGTTTATACTGCTTAAATAACACAGTGTTCCTGTAGTCCTTTAGCATTATGATGCAATCTAGATATTAAGGAATCACTTTGGCTTTGTGGCATACATCTTCAGCAGACAGTCCTTTCTGCTTCAATAACTATATTTACAAACCTGAAGATGTTGATAATATGCAGAATTGAACCCTGAAGAGGTTTTATATTAAACCAATACCCATAACTTTCCTGGCTGCTGTAAGAACTGCAAACAGATCTGAAAAGATGCTTGATTTACTATATGAGTCAGATACACCCCTGAAAAAAGTGCCGTGAAGGTTGATTAAGATTGGGAGTATGATGGGCTGCACAGGATGTTTATTGTATTCGGAGCCTAATTACCTCCAGCATATAAATATGAAATCATGTGTGGATGAGTGATGAGATCATTTGGATCTAAGTAGTAATGTATGGAGCTTCTTCCCTCCACCCGTGCTGACTGAGCGTAATAAAGTAATGAAAACCTGTTGGATATTTCATTATAATAAATCACCGTCACCACGCATACATCATTGAATCTTTCATACTAGCCATTTACTTACTTTTATGCTTTTTTCCTCTTTTTTTGTTTTATTGCAGTTGTGATTGTTGGATTAAACCAGCATATATGAATAGCTTAGTGGTGTGCAAATTTCCACCCTGTTCACTCACCAGTGTCAAATAAAACTACCAACGGGTTCTTTTCAAGTAAAAGTGAGCAGATAAACAATGTACCCGGACCGTTCCACTTATTTCCAGAGAACAGGCTGTAGACAGCTGTAAAGAATACATGACAGAAATACACACAGAAAAAGCCCTGCAGGAATGTAAAAAATGTTCCACTATTCTAGCATTAGAAAATATCAGGTCACTTTCCAACCGTATTACAAGTTATTCCTCACCTCCAGGGAACTGAATAGCACACGCAAGCCAGGAATGTCTTTGTTAATGTTTTTTATTGAACCTTTGGCTGACCTTACTATTTGAAGTGAGATCACTTAGCTCACACCAGCGATCATATGAACATAACTGATAAATTTAGCTATACCTCAGTATCTGCAAATGAAACTATGAAAAAAAAAAAAATCTGACAGATTGAATGGTTTAATTAGGTTAATTCCTCGGATCCATTTATTAACCTACCTGTAGCAGTTCATCTCAGGGTAGCATCCAATCACACTCATTTACGTCTAAAGATAATTAAAAGTAACAAACCCATCTACTGGGGCAGCACAGTGGCATTGTGCTTAACACGTCTGTCTCACAGCTAGAAACTCCTGGTGTGGAGTTTGAATGTTCTCCCTGTGCTTGTGTGGGTTACCTCTGGGTACTCAATTTGCATCTAGGTTTAAGTGTGAGTGTGAATGGTTGTTTTTGTGTTGCCCTGCAATGGGTCGGCGAACTGTTCAGGGTGTACCCTGCCTTGGCCCAGAGTCAGCTGAGATTGGCCCCAGCCTCCTCGTAACATTAGCAGGATTAAGCGTTTCGACAAATGGATGTACGGATGGAAATCATCTACTGTCACAAGGAATAATCCAATCTCAGAATCATTCTGAGAACACTGGAACTATGAGGCAGTGACGCAGCCTGAAATTTGCATTTTGGTTAATTAAACTTTTTACAGATTAAACACATCAGCAATGTGGAGCAATTAAAAAATATGGTGAAACATTATGTAAGGATCTCTCTCTCTATCTCTCTCTCTCTCTCTCTCACACACAGACACACACACACACAGAGCATATTTTATTTTCCTCACAAAAGTTCTTCCTGTGCCCCAGACGCAATTTATGAACAAATTTCACATATTTCATCCTACATATTTCAGTCACTGGCAGTTTCTATAGGGGTGAACAGTCTCCTAAGTACAAGCAGGACCCAGTTTTATCAGGAAATGCTCACAATTGACCTTAGAGGAAGCCAACACCCAGCAAGGCCACCAAAGCTGGAGGAAAGAGATTTCTAAACGTCAGAGTATTATCAGCCCGCTGATACGGAGGATAAAGATAGATACAGAGGCTTGCGCATGTTTAACGGTATGGAACGTGAACTTTAAAAATGACAAACCAACTGTTTTGTTTGTATGAAAAACATATAACGATAGATGTTTGATAAAATATTATTGGTATTAGGCACTGGAACATGGTTTTATAACTACCAAAGCCCAGTTAATTTCTTACACCATGAGTATAAAACTCTTATTTATAAGTGGAGAAGGTTGGGGGAAGAGGAAAAGTGGAGACAAAGTGAAGACAAGTACGGAGTTGACCAAGTATGGTTTCAATGTTGATGTTCAAACCATATGCTGTTCTGTATGCTTCATTTCATTTTTGTTTCATTTATTACCTATAATGTGTGAGGTATATTTAATGTGGCCACAATAGGAAAATAATTATTCATTAATTTATTCATTCATTCATTTGCCAAACTGCTTAATCGTATTAGAACTGTGGGAAGGATGGAGCTCCTCATCTGACTCAGCTGACCATGGGCAAAGGCAGGGTACACTTTGAACAGTTCACCAATCCATCACAGGGCCAACACACTCACACCTCGGGGCAATTTGGAACAGCCAATTAGCTTCACTCCTGAACAGGCAACATGCACCAGGAGATACTACAGATTTTTGCTCTGTTTATTACATTAATAAGGCAACGTATACTGGGAGGTACAACTCATAATATCCAAAGTATACAAAAATAATACTGAGAATGTTTTACTTGGAACTTAAATAGAATAATAATAATTTAAAATTATTTTTACAATTTGTTTTCCACTTGTTTAAGGGCTAATGTGCATGTATCTGTGGGCAGCCGTGGCCTAATGGTTAGAGAAGCGGCTTTGGGACTAAAAGGTTGCTGTTTTGATTCCCGAACCAGCAGGAAAAATGTGTGGCGGTGGGGGAGTGAGCTGCACCTTCCTTTCCTCCACCTTCATGGCTGAAGTGCCCTAGAGCAAGGCACCTAACCCAGAACTGCTGTCCGGGTGCCCCAATGTGTGTGGTGGCCCACTGCTCCGAATGTGTGTGCTCACTGTTTACGTGTATGTGTGCTCAATTTGGATGGGTTAAACGCAGAGGCAATAATTTCCCTTGCGGGATTAATACAGTATAGCAAAATTTTTTTAAATAAATAAATACATTTTGGAGTGTGGAAGGAAACCAGAGTACCTCGAGGAAACACACATAAACATGGGAAGTACATGCACACTCCACACAGAAATGCCCTCATCGAGCCCGTGACTCGAACCCAGGATCCGCTGTCAGCAGACATGCCAACCACTATGACTCCATGCCGCTCGATAAGAAAATATGTTCTATATTATTATAATTACTGACAGAAATCATAACTATGTTTTATAGTGAAAGTGAGAGCACAAGATTGGGATAAATGTGCCCATAAGGAAACCACTTGTTAGTGGGAATAATTGGAATAAAAGACTTCAGTTTGCTAAGGATAAGATCAGATCAAAGATAAAGATCAGATTTTGAAGTGTCAGGGTAAGAAGAGAAGCACATTGGGAGCGATGCACCCATTACGGATAGTGACACTATACAATCCTCTGTAGGCAATGTTATGAGCTGGGGTCGCTTCAGCTGGTCAGGTCAAGGCTCAGCAACATTAATGTGGCAATAAAATGAAGTCAGCTGATGACCTGAATGTACTGAATGACCAGGGTATCACATCAATGGACAATTTCTTCATTAATGGCACAATGAAAGAGTGGTTTAGGACTCATGAGGAATCGTTTTCACACATAAACTGGTCAGGAGTCCTGACCTTAACCCTATTGAAAGTGTTTGGGATGTGCTGGAGAAGACTTTATGCAGTGGTTCAACTGTCCCATCATCAACACATGATCTCAATTAAAAATGCATTAAACTTTCAACTGAAATAAAAGTTGTGACATTTGCGCTAGTTTATCAGAATTATTACTATAGTGCACCTAATTTTTGGAAGAGCAGTGTAATTATGTTCTGATAGTAAACCTAATGGGAAAAGGATTTATTTGTGAGAGTGAAGAATTCAGGTCTGGACCTGCCAATGATATGTGGAAACAGCTCCAAAATAAATCTAATCTGGACATCTCATCTTTAAAATGTTTTTGTAATGCATTTAGAATATCTTTTTCCTCTACAATCTGTGCTCATTTATCATTTAGATGAGTTTCCTTTTTAGGCTGGTTTCCACATGTTATCACAGGGAGCTTTTCCTGCCATTCTCCTCTCTGGTTTGTTCATTTGAGACCTACCGAGAAATCTACATCTAAATCTGTTTTTCTGGATAGCTGACTCATGACAATATCTGCACTTAAAATTACAATAAAAATTGGAAATTAATTTGAATGAATATACAGTGTGCTAGGCTAATGGTCAGCCGTCCACCTCACAGCTAGAAGGTGCTAGGTTCGAGTCCCATTCAGGTGCTTTGGCATGGAGTTTACATGTTCTCCCCGTGCCTGTGTGGGTTTCCTCTGGATAAGTTCATTCCACCACCTTGGAGCCAGAACAGAGAACCTTGTCCTTTGGTAGAAGGAGGAACCAGTCTAGCTGTGCGATCTGAGAGAACGTGGTGCAGTGCGGGGTGTGATAAGTGCTTTAAGGTAGGATGGTGAAGGTCCATTTTTGGCTTTGTGGGCAAGCATTAGTGTTTTAAATCTAATGCAAGCAGCTACAGGAAGCCAATGGAGAGATCGTAGCAGTGGAGTGGTGTGGGAAAATTTTGGAAGGCTGAAAACAAGCCGTGCAGCTGCATTCTGGATCAGTTGCAGAGGTCGAATTGCACTCAAAGGTACACCTGCCAGAAGCGAGTTGCCGTAGTCTAGTCTTGAGATAACAATTGACTGAACGAGTATCTGAGCGGCCTCAGTGAAAAAGAAATGGACAAGAGAAGGACAGGCAATTGTCCATGGTTACTCCAAGGCTTTGTGCAGTGACTGAAGGAGAGATCACAGAGTTGTCCAAGGAGATTTGTGTCCCTTCTTCCCAAGCAGTATTGGAACAAATTACTTACTAATTAGTTGTCAGATATGAAGTTGTACTAGACTATGTTATGACCAAATCTCCTCTTCTCATAGTTTTTTTAATGTGATATCTAGTGAACATGACAGATATAGTGTTTTTGTGGTGTGGGAAAGAGGCTCTCTGGAAATGAACATCCAATCAGATTAAACTTGCAGACACACCAAGGCTCTTCAAAGTGAGCCTGACGTGGAAGTGAATCAAGATTAGTGCAGTTGCCACCATGTTGTACAGGAAGCCTGAAAGAGCTGTGAGAAAGGAAAGTGGGGGCCTGTGGGTGATCAAAGGTTCCCCATGCAAGATCTAACACAGCCGGCAGTGACCCTCAATAGTTTGCACTTCAAGCCCTGCTCCAGCCAACCATTCAAAGCCCTCATCATGAACATTTCTGTTTGAGTCTGATGTCAGTGGTGCAGTGCATTAACAGTGCATGTGCATCACAGCCTGTGACACACATATACAGGTGCTCTGCATGTAAAATATTCATGATAATGAAAATATATAAATCTTATATGCCAATATGATGAAATTACTTTTTAACTGCAGTGTATAAAAACAAGAAGGAAGAAAGGAAATGATCTGTAGAAACATGGAAGGAAGAGAAGAATGAAGAAGCAAATGTGTAAGTATTGTAAATATAAGATGTGAATGTGTATGTAAATATAAGAAAGATGGGATGGGAGGAAGGAACTAATATATAAAACGACATGAAAGAAGGAAAAATTATGCATCAGTTATGCATTGCTGTTAAGCTGCTTCGTTACAGTGTTCCCTGTTAAAAGAACTAAACAAATAATATTAAACTGAACTGAAAGAAATAAAAATACGCAAATGGAGGAAGAATGCAAGGAAGAAAAAGAAATCGTATATAAAAATTTCAACCCATCTTATCAATAAACCCCACACTCCTCACACCCCTCCTATAAAAGACTCTATGCAACATATAAAAAATTATTCTGGTGTAACACAGTCCAAAAACATGCACATTAGATCCACTGGCTACTCTAAAGTGCCCACTGGTGTGTATGTGAAAGTGAATGGTCGTTTGTCTCTGTGAAGAAAATGGATGCTTAAAGGGACATTACAACACGGGACCCAATTAAAGGGAGGTTTTTTTTTTTTGTTTTGTTTTTTTTGAGTCAGTTTGATTTTAAACATATTGAGGCATAGGCAGTGAAGGTCCTTACCACAGACATGCTGACTGTGAGAGACTTTGAGTAGAAAATTAGCAAGGCTCATGGTCACTATGAATAGGTTGAGGCGTTGAGGGTATATTATATGAGAAACTAATCAGAAACACAGACATGAAAATAAAGCCTGTGGCATTAAAAGCACAGCGAAGCAAAAACCCTTGTAAAATAACATTTAGATCCTTCACCTTTACTAGTAATATCTTATTTGATTAACACTTATTGAGTAATGCTGTCTAATATACCATGCGCTACATTACTGAGCATATAAATATACTTCACATATATCTCAGTGTTTTTTTTGTGTGTGTGCTGGCCCTCCCCTCACTTGAGAGCTCTGCAGACTGGCTTGGCCATAATGAAAGGCTGTTTGATGAGCCTGAGAGAACACCTGTGGTAAAGCAAACACAAATAACAGTAATAATAAGTGCACAGTTGGAGTGCAGGAATAAAGAGACATTAAACATGAAAGAAGCATGTGTGCGGCTGAGCAATGAAGGAGTCACAGATCCAGCAGCACGATATTAGAATACTAAATACAGTATATAGACCACCCAAGGGGTATTCTGTATATAGGCTCGCACACACACACACACACACACACACACACACACACACACACACAGAGCATTAAAGATTCTTTTTACAGCAACCTATTTTTGGAAAACTGGAATATACTGTACTATGAGAAACACTTGGAAGCATAGATTATATTGGTTTAATGCCATTATCTGTAGTGAGTCTCTATAGTGATTCAACTATTAGTATGTATTCAGATTTAAATCTAAACTGGGTGTGACAATTATTGCTTGTGCGATGTCAAACCATTCTGACTGCAAACAGTTCAGCAATTCCTCTCTTGATGTTGGTCTTCTTGCTCTTTTTCTTACTGCATTGTCCAGTATTGCCCAAAGATGTTCAATCGGGTTCATGGCAGGCGACTGACTTGGCCATGAGAGCTTCTGGATGCCATTTTGTTCTTCCCATTCTTGCATTTTTTCCGACCTGTGACATGGTGTACCATCTACCATGAACAAGGTGCAATTCTTTGTGCACCTTTATACAGCAGTCTGACTACTGTTCATTAAATATAAGTCATTAAATTGCCTGATGACTACAGATTTGAGGGTGTCTATTTACTTATGTCTGATCTCTGTATGTATTTAAGCTGCAAAATATTTACTTGCATGTGGAGACAGAAAACATCTTCATGCGAATTTCAAAATTCACAAAAATATCAAGAAAAAAAAATTAATTTGTGTCAGTCGCTTTTCTATCGCACCTCTAGTGTGATCCCCCCCAAGGACTGCTGTACACATTTATTTTTATTTAGACTTCATATCTGACAACTCATTGGCAGTAAAAACCTATTGCTTGAGCAACATATTTCAACATATTTGTGATCCACACGTTTAGAGTCAACCAGACAGTGAAACTTTCTTTCAAGCTTAAAAAAACCTGACAGTGTGCCTGTTACACAACACATTATCTGTTTAACCTGAATCTGTTTAATCCATTTACATTCCTAATGCATTACTAGGAAAGGTATTATTTTTCATACTTAAAGAAGTTTACAGTTTCATTAAAACCTAATAGGAGGTGTTTTATTACCAGCCATGATAGCGTAGCTGGTATTGTTTTCACTTTTGTCAGTTTGTGTTTTTGTATTTTTATTTTGTGGTTACGCACACCTATCTCAAGAACTGCTTGATGTATTACAGTCAAATTTTCAGGGCAGCAACCTGGGACCAAAGGTTAAAACAAGCTTATGAAAAGGTCATTGCAGGTCAAGTTCGAGGTCAGAAAAATGCCACCAATTTTTTTTTTTATAGCGGCTGGTGCAATTCCCCTATTGGGGGCCTCCAGTTGACGGTAGTCCACTTAAGACTGGAAGAATCTTTAGTTTAGAATATTCAATGAATATTTGCAAAACAGATTTGCAACTTAGAGTTAAATTTTTCATGTAGTTTTTATTGTATATTCATTCATTCATTCATTCATTTTTTATTTGCCGACCCGCTTAATCGTACTAAGGTAGCAGGAAGGATGGAGCCTATCTCAGCTGACACTGGGCCAAGGCAGGGTACACCCTGAACCCATCATAGGGATAACGCACACACAACCCTCAAACTTCCACCTAGGGGAGATTTTGAACAGCCAAATAGCTCATGAAGGGAAACTCCACAGGCCCTTGTGCAAACATTCAGACCCTGAACCTTCTTGCTGTGAACCACTGAGTCACTGTGCTCACCTGCCAATGACTCATGCAAGGAAAAGGCTTCTAAATTGTTTGAAATTGATTATTTCACCAACTTGTCCAGGACTTGCAAACCCAGCAAATTCAGCCCAAGAGGTCTATTCGATGTGGAAGACTCCAAGAAGCCCTTAATGTAATCACTGGATTTTCATTAACTCTGACAGCTGTTAATATGAAGGTGCATACGTCTACAATCAGAAAAGGTTTGGACAAATTTGACCTGCATGGAAGTCGTGCAGGAAGAACTTTAGAGCATGATGACAGTATCTTATCTCTGCCCATCCCGGTCTGCCTTCCAGTGAATGGAGCATAGAGATTTCAGGTGACCAATCAGAGCAGAGCAGGCACAGAGAGTGTAAAGAACATAAATGGGAGGAGGAAGCCAAACAGGCTGACCATCACATGCATTCAAAATTAGCATTTCAGGGGAGGTGGGGAATCAGCTTCCTGAAGAACCGTGGAGTTTTTTGGATTAAGAATCGAACCTGAAAATCAATATAATAATCGAGCCTGAAAATCTGTATAATAATCTGACTTTTACCAATAAAGAACCCTATTTGGAGCAATTTATCTGTTTATTTAGCACCCTGGATCCAGACACTATTTTATAAGGCTTAGATTCAATTAACTTCTGCGTCTTGTAATTAATGTATTATGCTTGTTAAGAAATTGTCATGGCGGCACAGTGGCATTGTAGTTAGCACGTCCGCCTCACAGCAAGAAGGTCCTTGGTTAGGACCTAGTAGGATTAAGAGGTTTGACAAAATGGCAAAATGGAAAATTAATATTCAGTAATATTCAGCTCACGTGATTCAGAAATTTGTGTTTTGGGTTTGTGTGTAGAAAAGTTTTGAACTTCAATGCATGTGTGAAAACAGCTCATGCAAGAGGCATAAAACACAAACGTAATAATAATAATAATAATAATAATAATAATAATAATAATAATAATAATAATAAATTAAAAGCTTGCCAGAATACAGTCACAGATACATATATGGATATTAAGCAAAACCCTCATACATATGACATACTTATTATCAGAGATATTCTTCTTCTCTAAATAACTTTTCAAAACAGGAACTGCAAGAACAGCTTCAAGTTGAACTGAGGATTAAATGGAGAGAGGAGTCCAAAAAAAAATAAAATAATGTTTTTAACAAAATGCTATGCAGCTATCATGCTTTACCTACAATCATGTGTTAGACATTGTCTCCTTTAGGATTCATTGTTTATGGTAAAATATATATGCATAACGTCGGTTTAAGTGTATTTTAGATTTAGATAAATAATAAGCTTCGCTAGATCTAAATACTACAATATGGAATGTGGAAGAAAAATTTTATTATTGTTTTCATTGCTGACTGCATGTCCTGACTTTTGCCTAATTACCACAAAATTTATAGCTTTGTGCCTGATGGCGTGTCTTCTAACAGTGTGTAGGGTTCAGGCAATTGCCTTCTGAAGCTGGTGTTGTTCAGGCATGTCAGCAATGTTTAATCCAGTGGGTTCTCTTCACCTCACTGACTCCCTTACTACTTTTGTAGGATTCCCGAGATAAAACAGCATTTTAATATACGGGCATTATTATGTTCTCACCCACAAAGGAGCACAGTGTAATAACTTTTCTTTGAATAGATGTTCTAAAACTTTTTTAAAAAGTATTTACTCAATCTGAGTAAACATATTGAATGGCACTATATTATCACTGCAGTCACTTTAATGGCATAGCTGACATCTTCTTTAATACCACATTATGCCATTAGGGCCCATAAACCAGATCCCTCACTTTTGGATTTGAGAATCATATAATTAAGAACTGATGCTATATTTAAACAACTGAGACAAAATACATTCCTGCTACACCAATCCAAACAGTGCTATAAACTATAAAAACAGTTACAATATAATTGGATTATCATTTGAGGCTGGAGAATCAGATTTCTTTTGAATCACTGCTTTAATTGTATTAAATATTTGTAGGTGGATTGGAGTGCTGTTTGGAAACATGAGGATCATCATTTTGTCAGGCTCTCATCAGAAAATTGGCTGTACTAAAATGAAATTCTTCATTGCGTATGATACTGAAGGATTACAGCTCTCAGCATGTTATCACAAAGTTCAAACAAAAGAGAAATTAGCTTGCTCTAAAGTGAATTGCTTTTGTGGTTTTCATGAGCCTAATAAGTAATAATCATGCCTAATGCATATGTAATGAATTGCTTTTGAATACAGTGGAAATTGTTTTGCTGAGCTCCAAGGGAATGTGTGCAAAATTAATTTGCTTGGCTTTGATTAGCTAATTTGTAATCACTGGTTGGTGTGATTTAACACAACATGTTTTTGAGAAAGAGAGAGAGAGAGAGAGAGAGAGAGAGAGAGAGAGAGAGAGGGACTGGAAATTCAGGATTTTGTTATTTATTTGAACAAAATGTAAGTGGTTGCTATTGGGTGTAAAGTCTAGCCTGGAGAATGACTCCACTTGGCTAATGTAATATGAAGACATCAACCAGCATGACTCTTCTGTCTTACTCAGCCAGTACCTTTCTTATCTCACCTGAGGCAAACCACATCAAACATCTAGGAAATCTGACGTTATCGCCAGTCGGTAAGGACAACAGCAAGTCTCCTACTAGGGATATAATTTGCTCATGTAATATGATAAAACTGCTTAGGACAACACACACACACACACACACACACACACACACACACACACACACGTGCTGGACACAAACTTGAAGTTATCTGTGTTTTGTGTTTATAGTTCATAATGAAAATTGTTTCTTTAAAATGTCCTCAAAAATGAGACTTGAGATCTAGTAATTGTTAGTGCAGGAAAAGCCACTGCATTAGCAATGGGAGAAGCAGTAATTGACGTTTTCGGCAAGGTAATTATGGCCATTTTGCAACACAACAGATTCTGGCAGGCCTCGTCTTCCTGAGTGCACTGTAGAGGGAAATACGTCGGCATGGTAATGGTGGCAAGATACATACATACAGTATACACACACACACACACACACACACACACACACACACACATACATATATCATGGATGAAGTAATGAGTAATGAGTAAGCTGGTTTAAAGGGGTTAAATTTAAAGAGTTATGATTCCTGAAAAGCAAAGTTACTGTGTAACACATGTCACCAAACCACATAGACGATTGGTGTCGCTTGAAATGTTACTTGAGGGTGGTGTAGCATGTTACGTTTTTACATAAAATGCATAAAGTTTATTTGAAAGAGCCGTTTCTATAAAAGTATAAGGACTGCGTTTTGAGCGTATATTTCTCTTATACTACTTTGGAATATATTGCTACATCATAGCACCTTGTAAAGAGTTTTTGTTTTTTTCTTTGAATTGACTACTAAATAAATTTATGACTTCACTGACCATATACTTTGCTTTTGTTGAGTGTTATTTGCCAGAGAGAGAGAGAGAGAGAGAGAGAGAGAGAGAGAGAGAGAGAGAGAGAGTCTGTATGGTGCAGAGTATGTGTGTATGATTTTTCGTGTCACAGGTCATGCATACATTAATGTAATTTTATTATCTCTAGCAATCATACCTAAGAATTTTGCATCTGTAGCTTTAGTACGTTATCAAAGGACACAAAGTTTATGTTGTGAAGATTTATGGCAGAGATTTGCCCCTGGGCTTGATGCACAAAAATGTTTGGCTATGGGGTGTAACTGTGTTACGGCATCACAAGAGACAAACATCTCCACATCAACCTCAAATCACAGCTTGCAACTTCAACTCTGTGTCTTTACCTTCAATTGACATTCTGAATTTAAGCTATGATAGATTGGCCAGATAGATTGGTCTGAGTTTTACCATGTGCACAGGTGAATGTATGTCCCAGTGTAACGCTGTGGTGACACTGCACATTTGCACCCTATTTTTGACCACGTGGAAGGTTGGTCTGCCTTCTCTTTTGTAGGATTGTAAACTACACACATTGGCACAATAATTAACAATAATAAAAATGTCCAAATGTAACTTTGATTTTTGTCCACTGGTTCCGTTTTTGTTATCATTAGTGTGGAAAGACACATATATTTACAGACAGTCATTAAAAACTGT
>JAQMYF010000004.1:26482720-26497903 GCA_030014195.1 Neosilurus mollespiculum
AATTTTACAATTTGTGTAGGCAAAAATATCCTAAACTTCTTGAATTGAACGATCTTATGCTTGTGCTTAAACCTTACACAGATGTGACACTAAGCTGACTCAATGGCACACACTATTTAATGCTCAATATATTTTTTATGAGCCAATACATTATTAAGATGTGACATCAACTACTGTGAGAACATTCTTCTGGAAATAAAGCCTAATTATAGTCTAAGGCTCATTATCTGTGACAATGTGTTTTAAAGATCCCACTGTCCTCCAGTTATCAGTACTGCACACATAACAGTACTAACTGTAACAGGCTAGGTTTTTGGAAAATACATAAACTGACTTCATTGATTAGCATATTAACAACCATTAATTTATAAATCAGGACTCAGGACACAGTTTACAGATGAACATGCTGACATCTGTTTGGTTGTGATGCTGTATGGTTGTCTGATTGCGTATTACTGTCTCATTCTGGTCCAAGCCTAGAAGTGTGCTGCTTATCAGTGATTGCATCTCTTTGCAGACAAATTTACTTAACTGATGCAATTTACTCACAATCTGACTTGAGAAGGATTTCAGTAATAGCTCAGAATCAAATTAAGCAGCACATTCTTACTTAAGGGATTTGCTTAAAATGCAATTTCTTTAACTCGACCAGTGCGTTGCGCACAGAAACATGACACCAATAATTTTGAAATATTTCAAACACAGACTTATAATGAACTGTACAGACCATAAGATTTGAAGTCTGCTGACCATCCTATATCTGAAAGGACTCATGGGAATATTTGTTGCCTTTCAGCGAGAGGGAAAGCCATTAACTCAGACAAAAAAAAATTGCTCTCTAAGGCATAATAAGGAATGTTTTAAATGTTCAGATTTTTACACCGAGGTAATTCAATCGAAAAAAAAATGTATAAGCTATATCAGTTTCTATTATGCTTCTCATTTCCATTCCTGGGTGCTTTATTATAGACCTTACACAGTATTAAACAGGATTTATAGACAGTATTTCAAGATTACAATGCAGTGTGTTGGTCCTGGGAATGACATAAAACAAGTGCCTTAAAGGCAGAGAAACAGGAAAAGGGTATGCTGTGGTAACAACCCTTAACTGGGAATTCTATGGGTTTGCTTTTGTAGAGCACAATACTGATATAATATTCAGAAACACCCCCCCAAAAACTCACCCCCCACCCCTTCCAACCGGCTGTGTTTGTAGGTACAACAGAGAAAACACAGCTCCCCCCTGTGGCAGATGCCTGTCCTAAACATGTGCCGGATGCTGGCAAGGGCTGGTGAACCCTGGCAGGATGACTTGTATGCAGACAAGATCCAAGCAGCCTATGACCCGAGGGTCTCCACTACTGTGAGCCAGACATCGCAGGAACTTTATGACCTTCTGACTCTATGCAGACTTCTCCGGCTTAGAGAGGTGGGAAAGGGAATATGAAGGAAAATATGTATTAGCATGCTAGAATACAGTTACATCTTCCTACTTCAACAGAAAGTATTACCTCATCTTTATTCGGCATCATTCCTTTAATTTAAAAGCCACAGATGATGTACAGCCACCATCATGACATGGTAGACTGTATTTGATTCATACACCCAGCACATGCCACCATTGAGCATAGTGTGTACATCAAATCTGAAACTATTGTCATTATTTCTTTCTCTGGTTTTTTGTTTCAGCTTGATCAAGAATACCTTGATGTGGACAAGGACAGTGACAGACCACTGAAACGAAAATCTCCATATATTCTAAAGAGGCAGTTGTATACCAAAAAAGCAAGACGCCCATATATTCTGAAACGAAGCTCATATTACTGACCTCTAAGTCCACCAATAAAAAGATACTTTAAACTCTATGAATACAGTATTCTGCCATTTTTACAATAGTAATATTTAAGCTACCATCTGTTTTATGTGTTCACCTGGGTTTGCGTTACCTTATTGTCACACCAGAGACTTGTCCCTTGTTCTCTTTAACAAAGGGACTGGCTGTGTATATAAAAACAATAAGCAATCACTGTATGTTTCCTTGAAATATCATCATGTTCATTCAATGGTTGTTTATTTATATTTACTGAATGTCTACAATGACATGTTGGTGTAATTAAATGATTGTTCAACAACTCAAAACAGGCTTCTGGCTATTTGACTAAAGTAATTTTACACAGATTTCTTTCTGTACTGTCTTTTGGGTGGCACAGTGGTGTAGTAGCTAGCACTACACAGCAAGAAGGTCCTGGTCCCAAGTCCCTGGCTCAAGTGCTTCTGTGTGGAGTTTGCATGTTCTCGATATACTTGCATGGGTTTCCTCTGGGTACTCTGGTTTTCTCCCACTGTCAAAAGACTAAGGCTGAGAGGCTAGGCTGAGAAAGGCTCGGTCTCCTAGTGACCCTAATAGAGGACTAAGCAGTTCGGCAAATAAGTGAATAAGTGAAATATATTTCTTTTCACTATATAAGTCTTCGCCTATTTCTGATTTCCTCAATTCTTGGGTTGTCCTATACATTTCATTGTGTTTGATCTCCAAGCAAATTAATGGCGGCTCAGTGGTTAAGGCTCTGGGTTACTGATTTTAAAGTCAAAGGTTTTTTGTGATGTGCAGTGTTGTTTTTGCACCAAACATTCCTTTTGGATTTATGGCCAAAAAGATCAACCGTGGTCTCAGATCATAATGCTTTTCTCTGCATGTTTTGGGAGACTTGGTATAGGTTTTCATTGTTATTATTATTTTTTTTACTTCACCCAAGCTTAGATGTTCTTCCTTTTTATGAGGAAAGCTTGAGATTGTTGTCACACATAGACCAGTAATTAGTACATGCCAAGAATTTCTGTAGCTCCTTTAATGTTGATGTAGGCCTCTTGGCAGCCTCCCAGAATGTCCATTACTTTGTATTGTGCCATCCTTTCTCCACTTGTTGATGACTGTTTTCACTGTTCCATGGTGTAGCTAAGACCCTGGAAATTCTTTTGTACCTTTTTACTGACTGATACCTTTTAACAGTAAGCTCTTTGATGTCCATGGTTATTGCTGTAAGATGCAACTATGTTAATTGTACTTGAACAGCGGAGCTTTATTTGGGGTTAATCATTCATTCATTTAACTAACTGCTTAATCCTTCTAGGCTCAGATGGGGGCTTTGTAACCTATCTTGGCCGACTCTGGGAATAGACAGTGTACACTCTGAATAGCTCGCACGACTATTGTGGGCCAACACACATCCACACACACACACACACACACACACACACACACACACACACACACACACACACACACACAGTCTCGTTTCCATAACTTGTGGGGACAATACATGGACTTGCATTAATTTCCTGGAGAAATTTCCCTAAACACTAGAAATTTCCCTAACACTAAACATAACCACTCCTCGCCTTACTATAACCTTACCCCAACCTTACCCTAATCTTAAAACATCTTCAACTTAAAATGTAATAATTTACGTCATGGGGACTTGTGGTTTGTCCCCATAAAGAAGCCAAGTGCCAATGTGACTGTGTAAACAGATTTATGTCCCCACACTGTGATGAATAGGTAGACCACACACACACACACACACGCACACACGCACGCACACACAAAACCATTTACCCTCACACTCACACCTAGGGGAGATTTGGAACAGCCAGTAAGCCTAATATGCATGTCATAGGATTGTGGGAGGAAACTGGAGTCCCCAAAGGATACCCATGCAAACATGTTGAGAACATCCAAACTCCACAGAGAAATGCCCTCGCTGAGACCAGGACCTTTTAGCTTTGAGACTGGGATTAATCAGAGTCACTATAATCAATAGCAGGGGTGGACCGACTTCTTTTTAGCATATGTTTGTATGCTATTAATTAATTCTTAACACAGACACATCCTTAAATATTAGAGGGTGTGCGCACTTGTGCAACCACATTAGATATTTTAACAGGTGCCTAGGGTTGTAGCCTTTTTTAATATATTCATAGTAAATAGTACAGCGCAGTTAAATAGCATCTAGAAGATCAGTGGTTTTCTTCAAAACTTTGTCAACTTTAGCCAGTCTTCATTATTGTTATCATTATTACTAATGAATATTTGTTTATGTTTACTTTGTAGTTATGGGCTATGAGCTATGTAAAATGGAGCATTATTCAAGTTTAAGAAGCTTTGACATACAGTGCAAAAAGAGTACAAAAAGAAAAAGACAACACAAGGACACAAGAAAAAGATGAGATGGAATAAAAAAAATCAAATGATGTACAGAGTAGCAGTGGTTAATGTAGTGCAAATTGAATATAGATATAGCTATAAATATAAACATAGCAGCGTAATGAAATAATAACAGGGTTGAGGTAGTGCAATAAATAGTAAACCATGTAAGTTATGTGTGTGTGTGTCCACACAGGCGAAAAAGAGTGTGTGTATGTGTGTGAGAGGGACAAAGAGTTTGTAAAGTTCAGTTCTTTTAGTCTTGTACAATTCAAGGTGTATATGTGTGTGCTTGTGTGCATGTGAGAGTGTGTGTGTGAGAGAGAGATTTTTGTGTAATTCAGTCCTGGGTGTTGAGGAGCCTGATGGCTGGAGGAAAGAAACTGTTACACAGTCTGGTTGTGAGGGCACGCATGCGCTGATACCTCTTTCCAGATGGCAGGAAGGTGAAGAGTGTGTGTGAGGGGTGTGTGGGGTCATCCACAATTCTGTTAGCATTGCGAATGCAGCGTGCAGTGTAAATGTCCGTGATAGAGGGAAAAGAGACACTTCGATGATCTTTTTAGCTGATGATACAGCAAGGCTGGTGCTGGGAACAATAAGTTAAAAAAATATTTGAGAGGTATTACTTAGTCACTTTCTGTTTATTATTATTATTATTATTATTATTATTATTATTTATTTATTTATTTATTTATTTATTATTTTTATAATTATTATTTTTATTATTATTATATATAATATTGCGGACAGTGACAATTTAGTGATGTTTGACTAAATGATGTTTAGTGCAGAGAGCAGCGGCAGCTACTGTTCGTTGCCTTCATAGTCCTCACAAAGGCGTTCGACCTAGTGAGCAGGGACGGCCCCTTTAAGATCCTCCCCAGGATCGGATCCCACCCAGACTCCTCAGTGTGATCCTGTCATTCCACGAGGACATGAAAGGCACCATGGTCTTTAAGGGCTCGACGTCCGAGGCCTTCAACATCCGAAGCGGAGTGAAGCAGGGCTGTGTGCTGGCGCCGACCCTGTTCGGAATCTTTTTCGCTGTCCTGCTCAAGCACGCCTTTGGGAATTCCACAAAAGGCATCTACCTCAGAACCAGGTCAGACGGGAAGCTATTCATCCTGTCCAGACTAAGAGCCAAGACCAAAGTCCAGCTGAAATGCCTTCGAGACTTTCTCTTCGCAGATGACGCTGTTGTCACAACACACTCAGCCGAAGACCTCCAGCTGCTCATGGATCGCTTTAGCAAGGCCTACCGTGACTCTGGGCCACCAGCCTGAAGAAAATGCACGTTCTGGCGCAGAATGTGGACCATCCGCCACAGATCACAATCTCTGACCATGAACTGGAAGTCGTCCATGACTTCGTCTACCTCGGTTCGACGATCTCTGACTCCCTGTCCCTTGAATCCAAGCTAAACAAGCACATCCGCAAGCCAGCTACCACCATGTCCAGGCTGACCAAGAGAGTGTGGTCCAACAGCAAGCTGACGGAGCACACCAAGATCCAGGTCTATAGAGCTTGCGTTGTGAGGAACCTCCTGTATGGCAGCGAGTCCCGGACCCTCCATGCTCAACAAGAACAGAAGCTCAACGCCTTTCACATGCGCTCCCTCATATGATGCCACGCTGAGCAGTCCGAGGCCAAAAGACAAAGACGAAAGGCTGCGAACCACATCGAGAGACCAGTTCCACAGCATTTCGAGACTGATGGAGGCCTACTACTACTATATTAATTTGATAAAAACACTTCAAATATACATACAAAATTAATGCATGTACTGTTGCATTAAATAGTGTTTTTAATAGTGTTTAATTAAATATTAGTAAAATGCTCAGAGAGGCGGCATGGTGGTGTAATGGTTAACACGTCCACCTCATAGCAAGGTCCTGGGTTTGAGTCGTGGTTTCTGTTTGCATGTCCTCCCTGTGGATGTGTGAGTTTTTTCTGGGTACTCTGGTTTCCTCCCACAGTCCAAAGACATTGTCACTAGGTGTGGATGTGACTGTGAGTGGTTTGTGTGTGTGTGTGTGCTGGCACTGCAAAGAGCTTTTCAGGGTGTACCCCACCTTCGCCCAGTGTCGGCTGAAGTAGGCTTCAGGCTTTGGTTTATTTATATTAAAACTGTTTACTTTTATATTTTATATTCTGAACATTTACTAATGAGCCCTGCAATGGCCTGGCTAGCTGTCCAGGGTGTACCCTGTCCTGAGATGGGCGCCAGCCTCCCCACGACCCTAATTAGGATTAAACGGTTCAGAAAATGAATGAATGAAGGAATATTTACTAATGAAACTATGAAAGATCTCAATAATTTAAAGTTTGTGAAAGTTTTGATAGCCAGTGTAATTAAGGTTAACCATTAACTCACAGATCTCATTTAGACTGGTATTTCGAATAAGATTACACAAAGCTAAATTAATTTATGCTTCCAGTGTAATTAAAGCATTTATAAATGATCAAAAATCACCGAATCTTTATTTATATGGATATAAATGGATATCATTCTGATTGATTATCACTAATCAGTCACACACCGCTTGGGTCTCTCTCATTATTGTAATGGGACACACTAAGCACTCTGGATTTCATTTCTTTAATTATCTGCTTCTATTTACACGTACAACTGCAGCTAAGTAATTAGCTAAAAGGACACAGAGACTTGCATATAAATAATCCACTTACTCCATCTGGTCAAAGCCATTTGATAGCATGCTAAATATGAATGTCAAGTGCAAATGCATCCTATTTAGATTTTAATTGGCACAAAATAAAATGTAACAGTAGCGATTTGAGCAAGTTTGTTTGCTCATGTAGGCCAGAAGATGGCAATAGAGAAACATCAAAGGAAGTGGCATGAACATAAAGCGTTTATGAAGAGCTTATATTTCTTTTCACTTTTTGTAATGCATTTTACATTTGGACATAATGCTGTGGTAATGTCAGTGTCCAGCAACACATGTAATTCTTTTCTCCCTATACTCACTCACTCACTCATTTGCCGAACTGCATAATTCTACTGGGTCAGCAGCGAGGCTGGTGCCTCAACTGACTCTGGGTGCAGGCGGGGGTTTCTCCCTATACTACAGAAAAGAAAAGGATTACTGAAATTATTAATAATTAAATTAGTTATTATTTACATTGATATTATGTATTATTAGTATTATTATTATTAGTATTATTTGTTCATTATCACACTCTTACTGATGACGATTCATTCTGTGTTTTCTGATCATATGTAGTGAAAAAAAAAAAATCCCCCAAAAATTCCTATGGATGTATGCCAATGAAACTTATTCCTCCCATGGCATCATCTGTTACGGCCATGCTAGTGTTTGATAGTACATAATTGTTTTGGCCACAATCCATAACAGAGTTGCTTTTTAATTTGGCTCAGTTTTCCAAAGGGAGCTAAAGATTGGCAGTTAGAGTTAGCCACCGGGCTCCTCGTCACATTCATAGTGTGCTACTAAATGAAAGTCATCACCTTCATTTGTGCAGGGTGGTGAATCTCCAAGCATCCCGTCAGATCAAGATAATTGCTTCTGAAAGAATTAGATTAGTTTTCTTTGTTAGATATGTGATTTGTGAATTAGATGGTGGTGTAACAAGCGTGGCCTTGTACTATGACAGTGCAGTAAATAATTAGGGCCTGCATATCGGCACGCAGATGAACCGGGAAGGAGATTGTGAAGTAATGTTTCCTCAAAGGATAGACTCAATCTAACCTGACATCTTCTAACTGAAGTCATTCCCTCTCCCATAGGAAAGATACTCTCTCAGCCACACTGATTACCTCTTGAGTTTGAGGGCAAATAATTAATTCAGCTGACAAACAAGCTTCTTATATAAGTGATGTTGTATGACAATGGTGCCATATAGTCTTTGCATAGAACACATGGAACTCCTATACTTTAGCAAAGGAATTCCATACATTACTTGGTGTGGTTAGTACTGTCAGCCCAAAGCACCAAGGTTCTGGGTTCGAAACTCACAGTTGATTGGGGCCTTTTCATGGGGAGTTTGCATGTTCTACCCATACCTGCATAAGCTTTCGCTGGATACTCCACCTTCCTTTTCATAGACATACAGATTAAGTCAACTGGCTACTTGAAATTGCCCATAGGTGTGAATGGGTGTTTGTCTCTGTGTAAGACCTGTCATAGACTGGTGACATGCTCAAAATTTACACTGCCTCTTAACCAAAGTCAGCTGGGACTGGCATCAGACTCCCCACATCCCTAAAGGATTAGTATTATAGATAATTGATGGATATAAGAAAAAGGAAAATACCTGACAGAATTTTAGTCAAAGCTTTATGGATGCTTTGACGAATAACTCTGTGTGTTTTTGTTAGTCAAGACAAATAGACATCTTGCAAAATCAGAATATTAAAATAGACAAACACAGCCTTGACAAACAGACAAACACAGTACTGTTTTCTTAAATATTTATGCAAATAATGGAAAGGTGAGCTTTCCAGGGTGTACTCTGCCCTTGTCCAGAGTCGGCTGAGATGGGCACCAGCCTCCCCATGACCCTAATTATGATTAAGCAGTTCAGAAAATGAATGAATGAATAATAGAAAGGTATCATGAAAGCTCTGTGTAGGTGAAAAAGGGTGAATGGTTAAAAAATATAAAAGGTGACAGTTCATGACAAGCTCTGAGCCTGACCAGGACCGTACTTACTCATCCATTTGCTGAACAGCCTAATCTTACTAGGGTCACAAGGAGGCTGGTGCCCACCCGACTCTGGGCAAAGGAAGGGTTCACCATTAACAGCTCGCCAGACCATCAAAGGGCAACACACACAACCATTCACACTCACATTCACACCTAGGGTCAATCTGGAACAACCAGTCAGTCTTTGCATTGGCGACAGCCCGAGTTGCAGCACGTTTGGCCAGCTAGTACCTCTCTGCTGCCTTTGGAGTTCCTCAGGCCAGAAAGACCCGATAGGCCTCTGTCTTTAGCTGGACAGTGCCCCTCACCGCAGGTGTTAAATCTTGGTTGTGGGAGATGTTCGGTGAGGGCCTGGAAAGCAACTATCGGTTGGCCTCGATAAGGTTCTGGACCACCATCCAACACCTCAGGAGGGGGAAGCAGTTCTCCACAAATACTGTTTACAGTGGAAGAGGGGAGAGGGGGCAGTGGGGAGCTGTTGTTAGGAGGTGGAAAGAATACTTCGAGGACCTCCTCAATCCCACCAACACGCCCTCCACGGAGGAGGAAGACCCTGGGGGTTCGGGTGGGGGTCTGCCCATTGCTGGGGCTGAGGTCGCCGAGGTAGTCAAAAAGCTCCTCGGTGGCCGGGCTCCGCGGGTGGATGAGATCCACCCTGAATATCTCAGGGCTCTGGATGTTGTAGGACTGTCTTGGTTGACACGTCTCTGCAACATCGCATGGTCATCGGGGGCTGTACCTGTGGATTGGCAAACTGGGGTGGTAGTTCTCCTTTTTAAAAAGGGGAAACTGGGGGGGGGGGTGTTCCAACTATCATGGAATCACACTCCTCAGCTTACATGGTAAAGTCTATGCAGGAGTACTAGAGAGGAGGAACCATGTGGCACTTTCGACCAACTCTACATACTCTACAGGATCCTGGAGGGGGCATGGGAGTTTGCCCAATCTGTCCACATGTGCTTTGTGGATTTAGATAAGGCTTTTGACCATGTCCCTCAGGCTATCTTCTGGGGTGTGCTCTGGGAGCATTGGCTACAGGCCATAAGGTCTCTGTACCACCGAACCCAGAGCTTGGTCTGCATTGGTAACAACAGGTCAAATTCATTTTTGGTGAGGGTTGGAGTTTGCCAAGGCTGTCCTTTGTCACCAGTTCTGCTCATAATTTTTATGGACAGAATTTGTAGGTGCAGCTGAGGCATTGAGGGGTTCTGGTTTGGTGGCCATAGGATCTCGTCTCTGCTTTTTGCAGATGATGTTGTCCTTTTGGCTTTATCATGCCAGGACCTCCAGCTTTCATTGGAGTGATTTGCAGCTAAGTGTGAAGAGGCTGGGATGAGAATCAGAACATCTAAGTTCGAGGCCATGGTTCTCAGCTGGAAAAGGGTGGAAGGGTCTGGAATGAAGTCCTGACCCAAGTGAAGGGTTTTAGTATCTTGGGGCCTTGTTAATGAGGGAGGGAAGAATGGAAGAGGAGATCGACAGATGGATTGGTGCAGCCTCTGCTGTAAAGCAGGGCTTGTACCAGTCCATCATGATGAAGAGGGAGCTGAGCCAAAAGGCAAAGCTGTCAATTTACCAGTTGATCTACGTTACAACCCTCACCTATGGTCACGAGCTTTGGGTAGTAGAGCACGCTGGAGGGAGTATGTCTCCCGGCTGGTCTGGGACGCCTTGGTGTCCCCCTGGAAATGCTGGAAGAAGTGGCTGGTTAGAGGGATCTCTGGACCTCACTGCTTAGGCTGCTACCCCCACAACCTGACCCTAGATTAAGCGGAAGAAGATGATAATGATGAAACAGTCAGCCTTATGTGCAAAGGTGGGACAAAACCAGAGTGCTCATGCAAAACATTCAAACTCCACACAGAAAGGCCAGAGTCTGGGAATTTAACCCAGGATCTTCTTGCTGTGAAGCGGACATGCTAACCACTATGCCACAGTGCCCTTGCCATAACCTGTTAAAGGCAATTGAGATATTAATAAATTATCATGTTGGCTAACAGGGGAGATAGAAACAATGGGGGGCATAAATGAAGTTGATAATGTTTTAGCCTGCCATGGCTAAAATGACTTCCCTTACTATTGCTTTTGCAAGTCATCCCAGTATTCAACTCTGCAGCAAGTCAGAGCTGCTTTGTTCTCTCTCTCTCTCTCTCTCTCTCTCTCTCTCTCTCTCTCTCTCTCAGAAATGAGGCACTTTTAAAGAAAAGCCCAGGGACAGGAGTTATCTCCACTCTCCACACAGGGAAATCCCCAGCATTAATCTTTAATTAAGGCCTTAAAATGGAAAGGGAAACTGCAGCCATTTTTGTATGCGAGAAATAGGGATAGATGGAGAGGGGTAGAAAGAAAGAGAGACAACCATGGCTAGATATGAGTACCATACGTTGACAGCAAGATGATAATAAACAGTAGGGTACAGGAGTATATTAGATTTAAATTGTTCTTCCCTGATCGTTTACATCATCTATGACAGAGCTAATTAAAATTATTTCATTACCGCACAATGCTGTTAAAAGCTTGATTCTGATTGGTCAAAACTTGGCCAGTTTCTATAACAGCATCTTTGACAACAATGACGGATACAAGATCTATATTAAAGTACTTGTTCCAGCATGTGATTATTCTTTAGTTCTGTAGAGGCTAATTTACTGGGACTCCAAATGATTTAATTAACTCTCACTGAATAAACATCTACATGTAACTACTGATATGGTGAAACCTATTAAATAATTCATTCGCTCATTCATTTGCCAAACTGCTTAATACTACTAGGTTCGCCTGGGGGATGGAGCCAATCTCAGCCGACTTTGGGTGGAGGTGGGGTATACCCTGAACAGCTCACCAGTCCATCTCAGGTCCAACACACACAAAGAGATTCACACTCACACCTCAGGGCAATTTGAAACAACCAATTAACCTAAAGTGCATGTCTTTGAACTGTGGGAAGAAACTGGAGTACCTGGAGGAAACCCACGCAAACACAAAACTCCGAACAGAAATGCCCTCACTGAGCCCAGAACTCGACCCAGGACCTTCATGCTGTGAGGCATGAAAGGAGAAAATAGAAAAGCTAACAAGCTTTATGTTTCATGGTACATACCTATGTATTAAACAGTTGTTGCCCATAATGTATAACTATTACAAGATTATGAATTCTTCGTTGGTGTATGTCTCTGAATGTGAATGATATTTAGGAAATGTTGGGTGGTGATTATGACAGTCTGCCGTATGCATATCATATTGTTTATGCACGCTCCACATGCTGTTGCAGAGAACAAATGAGCAAACAGCTTGCTACCATGCTTACAGAATGCAAATCTCCCAAATCTTTGTCTGCTCTGCTTAAAAATACTCATTAAAAAACCCCCAAGTCTACTATTCCCAGTTGGTTCATTCAGTCTAAGTGTTGAACATTATATAGTTTCATCTCCCATCTGAGTTGGTCAGCATTCAGTCAGATTAGATTATAATAAAAACCTACTGTAGCATGATCTCTGTTCTTTAGTGCCCATGGGGAGCGCTGGCTTTATAGTGCTATCCTATTGGGAGTGAGCGTCATCAGACAGTAGTTAATGCCTATGAAAGTTTAATGCTTTCTTGATGAAAGCCATGGAGAGGACCGGTTGAGGGATGGCATACTGTGCTCTGAGGGGAGAGAAAGAAGAAACGGAACTAATTATCAGGTGAGGGTGGCGTAGTGGTTAGCAGTGGAGTTTGCATGTTCTCCTCGTGCTTGCTTGGGTTTCCTCCAGGAACTGGATGTTTCAAATTGGCCAGAGGTGTGAGTGTGATTGTACGGACCCTGCAGTAACTTGGTGAGCTGTACCCCACCTTCGCCCAGAGTCAGCTGAGTCCAGTTGCCTCACCGCAACTCTAGTATAGTAAAGCGGTTTAGCAAATGAATAAATTAATTATCAGGTGAATGTGAATGTGGCTTTAGTGGTTGCAGTGTGTTGTGCTACAGTAGCCTTGAAGAGGCAGATGTAGGTCTTTACCTAGTGCACTGCAGTGGTGGCAGATTAACCCAGCTGATCTCCAGGGAGAGCAGTTAGGGGATACAGAGGCACCTGCGGCACTGATAAACACCTGCCTATCACAGTCACAGTTGGTGCTAAATGTGGTATAATTGCTGTGATGTTCTTTCATCCCATCACAGTAACTATCATAGGCCTTACCTAAGGCATACCTATTCTTTTATGTGTCTATATGCAGTACTGCACCATCCTATTACATCCTGGTGATGTGTAAAAATAGATGAGTACTATCTATCTATATATCTACAGATGGATTGATAGGCTGTCTTGACCGAAATTCTTAACCCTGTTTCTCTTGTTGAGTTCGTGGTCTCATATTTGGGAAAATTTTTATGTTTTACATTTATATACTGTACTCAAAACATTACTGTTGAGCTGTCACCACTCAGCTATCTATCTATCCGCCAGCCTCCCAACGACCCTAATTCGGAACAAGCGGTTCAGAAAATGAAGGATGAATATATGTTATTATTATTATCATTGAATATATATAATAATATGTTATTATTATTATTATTATTATTATTACTATTATTATAATAATTATTATTATTATTATTATTATTATTATTATGAGATGAGACTGATTTGAGCTGGAAAAAATACTAGAAGAACTTAAATAACCATTTATAGATGTCTACCAAAGAAAAGCATCTCAGAATGCTTTTAAGTACCACGCAGAACTGCACATCGGGTACCATGCCTGTCAGAGAAGAACAGGAAGCCTACAGTGTGTACAAGCCACAAGGTCACCAAAACTGGGCAGTTGGAAATTGGAAAATGATTGTCTGGTGTTATTCCTATCTTTAGCTGTCCAGTTTCAGTGACCTTGTGCACAGTGTAGCCTCGGATTCCTGTTCATGTCTGACAGGTGTGGAATCTGATGAGAATGGCAAGTGTATATACGTATACATAGATATACACTACTTTGTTGTCTTTGTACTTTTGTGTGGTTTATATTATTGGTAATTTATGTTGCTGTAACAGGCCCTGCGATAGTGTGGTCACCAGTGTCGGCTGAGATAGGCTCCAGCCTCCCTGCGACCCTAAGAGGATTATGCTGTCTGGCAACTAAATGAGTGCATGAGTGAGTGCTGTTGTAGCATTTAATTTACCTTCAGGGCTCAATAACATATTATCCTATCTTATATTCTCCGAGTTTATACTTGGTCAAAGAATGAAGCCCCCCTTCTCATACACTCTCACATTTCCAGATGTATTTGTTTCTCATTTTGTAGGACGGCTCAACTCCTGAACAGCTCATTGATTTCCATTGTGACTTGGCTATAAATTATTTTCACTGTACTCCAGCAGTAGGCACAATGCTGATACAGACCTCAGCCTCTGACTGTTTTCTTTGGAGACACCCCACCCTCATCCACATCAGGACACAGATCACACCCCTGTCAACAGCGGCGCTGAGCACGTCTAATCGCACTGGGACCTTAGATCAGCTGTCAGACCGTCACCAGCTTATTACAAGCCATTCATCACCCACATCTCTGTTTGGAGCTGCTCCGCTCCTCAGGGAGATGCTTTTCTACAGCCTGCTGTTTACCCATCAATCTAGCCATGCTTTTCTTTGCCTCTCTTCATCAGGTCATAGAACGGCATTCATATTACTGTGTCTTCAGGCCATTCTTAGTTCATCTTCTATGAAAAAAACACCAGTAAGTAGTTATATGTGTGTTTGTAGTCACAGGTTAATTTTTTTTCTTAACTTGCAAAGGCAAAAATGATTAATGAACCTGAGACAGCTTTTTAAATATGGGAGAGCTAATGGCCTCCGACTGGGAACTGTTAACACTCAGCTCAGCGGTGCACTTAAGGCTAATAATGCTCAGAATAGTCAAAATATTAGGGGATGAAGGGTGAGAGTTAAAGGCCTGATCTCAGGGCATGGATATAACATTTTCACATGGATTTAGAATATCTTTAAAGCTTCATGTCTAACAGATAAACATGAAAAATAATATTGTGTTCTTGTGGATATATATTGATTGATTGACTGGTTGTATGGATTCTCATTAATGACGTATCAAACCAACACACAAGTATAATATAGAACAAGTATAATATAGAACAAATACATGAAACTTCGTTGATTTAATTGAATATTATGAATGAATATTATTTTTAAAAGACATATGGACATGATGGTAATTATATATATATATATATATATATATATATATATATATATATATATCAGTGGGTATGAAATACAATTAGGGGCTGAATTAATTATTCATAT
>JAQMYF010000004.1:26506055-26523499 GCA_030014195.1 Neosilurus mollespiculum
CACACACACACACACACACACACACACACACACACACACACACATATATATATATGTGTGTGTGTGTGTGTGTGTGTCTGTGTGTGTGTGTGTGTGTGTGCGCACTGTATACAGTATATTGGAGATGGAGCTGTGTGTGAGTTTTGGCAACAATGAATTTTAAAGTTGTTAAAAAGATTGCTTCATTTTTGAGCCTGAAACAATGAATAATTTCAGGTTAAGCAGTGGGACAGAAGTTTCAAAAGATGTTTTTATCATTAGAATCATGACACTATCCTGAAGCACACAGAATGTTTATACTACGTTTATATTTGCAGATTTTCTGTTTCTGTTTATTGAGTCACCTGGCTCAGATTAGGAATTATTCAGAGAGCAAGATATACTGGCTTAGAAAAGGAGAGGTTTCATTGATTTTCATAGATTTGTGTGTGTTGTGTCCTCTCAGGGCTGATTTAGCAAACTGATCAACAGAATGTTTAAGATGAAAGAACAGAAATTTTACGCTTCACCTCAAATTCAAACAGACACCATGAAGCTAGTGAAAAGATAATGGGAAGCTCTATTATGAAGCACAAAATATAACTACTTATTATTTATAACCATATAAAGTAATCAGTAGTAGTTAACGAATAAAAAGAAAAGTTGTCTTCACTTTTTCATATTCACCTTTGTGTATATCAGGATATGTCTGTGTAAAACACAAAGAAATGGAGTTCACCTAAAGCAGCATGCACATTGAATTAAGTTTATACGTAATTTATGCATATATTAAAATGGCACTAAGCACATTAATATATAAATAAATAAATTTTGAAGGCATATCAGCTTACAGCCATGTGGTGATAAGAGGCAGTAACGTTCACGAGTGCTGTCTGTTTTGATGTAAACCCTATTTAGATATCCCACAAGATAATGTGTACACACCGTACAAAGTGTACCCTGCTTCTTGCCCAAAATCAACTGGGATTGACTCCAGCTTCCCCCGTGAACCCTGATAGATAAGTGCTAGGGATAAAGGATGGATGCTAATGTTCATTTGACACTGAAGAGGGAATAGCAAACTCCTAATATGGTGGAGTGCCTTGGCTTGTGCAGCCCTGAATAGCAAAAGAAAATAAGCTCTGGGAGCTGAGGAATGTAATAATAGATATTATCTTTAAAAATGCACTAAATATGTATATATGTCATTATGTGTGTTGGCCAACTTACACAACCACAAACTTGATTTGATATTTAAAAATTGTACTTGAGTTTGTATTGGGTGGCACTGTAGTGTAGTGGTTAACATGTCTGCCTCACAGCAAGAAGGTCCTGGTTCGAGTCCCGGCCTCGGCGTTTCGGTGTGGAGTTGGTACATTCCCCCTGTGTTTGCATGGGCTTTCTCCAGGCACTCCACACTTCAAAGACATGCACATCAAGTTAACTGGCTGTTTCAAAATGTGCTTAGTTGTGAGTGAATGGCTCTGTGTGTTTTGGCCCTGAGATGGACCGGCGAGCTGTTCAGTGTACCCCACCCTCACCCAAAGTCAGCTGAGATTGGCTCCAGCTCCCAAGGGACCCAGGGGCTGTTCCAAATTGCCCCAAGGTGTGAGTGTTAGGCTGAATGTAAATGTGTGTGTGTTGGCCTTGCTATGGTCTGGTGTGCTGTTCAGGGTGTACCCCACTTTTGCCTAGTGTGGGCTGGGATAGGCTCCAGCCTCCCCATGACCCTAGAAGGATAAAGCAGTTTAGCAAATGAGTGAGTGAGATGACTGAGTGAGTCTGTATTTGAGTTTTAAGAGCATCTTTGGGTCTGAAGACTGGGTGTGTGCATTTCTGTAAAAAGTGTGAAAAGACACTAGATACACAAAGAGGATCACATTTTTTCCCCAGATCAGATGGCATTCATTTTTGTTTTAACACTTCAGATACAATATACAAGGCAAACAATTCTAATGATACATGTAAAAAAATATACGTCATTTTACAATATACATACAGTACCATATGACAAACAATGTAGTGACGAAATACAACATAAAGATACATCATCAAGAATTTTCTCTTCTTAAAGACCTATGCAGGACAGTCAGAAAAATGTACACTGCAGTAGTATTTGGATCAATTATACTAAACCAAGTACAGTACATCGCTGGTCAAATTCAAAGCAGACATTTTGGAGACAAGTAATAAAACCTTAAAACAAATAACAGGATTACTCACAATGCAATATTCTTCCCTGGCTCATGCACTGTTGAGTGATGTGTTTTCATGTGTTTCATTATTGAGTCAACAAACACCTTCCAGTAATCATATAATTCAATTGGAAACTGAAAGCATCAATCTCTCACGTGGAAACAGGACCTGTGCTTTTCTTATGAGAAAAACAGCAATTGGAAAAAAAAATTGTAATAATACTTCCCTTGTTGCTTGGATATAAATTATTTTACAATATCCACAAGGGGGGGGGGGGGGGGGGGATCACATGATAAAAAACAGAGCGTGATATGCACACGGGGTAAGATGTGAGTAAAGAGATTTTTCTCTAGAACTGTATCATGAAACTCCTGGGTTTTTTTTTTTGTGTGACATTAATATTCTTAAATTATGTGATTTTTGCACTTGGTCATTTTGGGATTCATTTCACAGAATAAAGACCCCATCTGTCGCTTTGGAAACAGCACGAAAAGCAAACAAAGTCCAATTTACTTGTGTAAAATTGTGCTGAGGCAAAAGAGGGGCAAAAAGAATGAGTGGAAGGCAGAACAGGTCTGCCTCATTTGTCACTGTACTGTTCAATCACAAGCCTTTAAAGATGGGTGAGTAGAAACACTGTGCTGTGGTCCATGCTTCTGAAAGAACACACCAACAAATTACACACTGCAATTTCAAAACACTAGACTAAAGGTGACCCTTCAGGCCCAAGGTCGACTGAACAAATGACATTCCTTTTAGCATTTAGTGGAGAGACAATGTGAAGTGCAGTTGACTAAATTCATGCCACAATACATTGTATATTCAATGCCACATTGACCATAGGCTTGCTGATTGGAAGATATAATAAAAGTTATTGATAAAAAAATTGGAGAAATGAAATTATCAAACATGAAATCTTTGTATGTTTACAATTGATCAAGCAGCTTTATCATATCATGATCATGTTCATCAAGTGGACAGCTCAAGGCTATGAATGAAAATGCCAGAGTCATATGATGGAACAAGCAGTCAGACTGCTGAAGAGATAATGGCATCGCCTCATAAAAAACAGCATAAGCCTACCGGGTTCTTATAGATGAAGAGACAGAAAAATATCAGACTTTCAAAAAATCAATCAGTCCATCACTTTTTAATACATTTGTATATATTTAGGGTGTGAAGCAAAACTGAAAAGATCTTATATAAAATGAATAAATAATCAAATAAATAGTAAACATAATAAATACATATTAACCCAATGTTAAATAAATAGATAAATATACCAAGCAAACTAAATGACTGATTGTTGTGCCGTTTGTGTGATAGTTGTTATAATGACTCATAACAGTTCTCACTGATTTGGAGGTTGAGTAGTCCACAGGCTTATACTTCTGATGATCAGCCACTCCTTCTGGTTGGCAGTAACCACAATACGAACGCACTCGATATCAAAAGCAATTTTATGGTCCACATCGTGAACCTCAATGTTCCCATGTTTAAACTCTCCTAACGTGATGTAGGTGGAGCACTGCCTGCCTTTTTTGGTTCCAACCAGTTTCTCTCCGACTTCTAATGCTCCGTGATGCAAAATGTCATTCTGACGGTCGTCTGTTCCAGTGCTGATCTTAATTTTGCTGATTTTTGTCGGCTTGTTGAACACTATGACATAAAAGTCCCCAGTGGAAGGAGCCTTTCCCCAGAAATACTCATCCACACTGCTGTAAGCTTTGGCAGCATCATAGTTCTCAAACACATTGATGTTAGTGTACAGCATGGCAGGGGGGTTGTCTGGGATATCAAGCGAGTCCTCCTCAAAGTCATCATCCTTCAGTTTATTCTCAGCCCCCTTGTACGATGAATAGTAGCCCATGTGTTGGAAAAGTGATGGCTTGAAACGGATCACTTCCTTCTGAGCCAACAGCCCTCGGAAGTGAATCAGCAGCCAATCACAAGGCATCTCCTGATAGAACATGAGCAGAAAGTGTGCAAGTCTGGGAAGGTCTCTAGAGTGGTAAAGCTTCCCAATGTAACCCAGCTTGGAGAACTCCAATGTGACCCAGTACGACCCCTCTCTGGACGTGACCACCTTCTTTAGAGCAGTGAGAAAATTCCGTGAGCATCTCACATCATCCTCTAGCATCATATAGAAGTGGGAGAGGTTGGTGCAGAAGTTAAGTAGGAAAGCATAGTCTACATTCTGCTTGGAACGGAACCGGACTCTATCCTCAGGGTCATTGTAGTTTCGCTTCAGTCCTTCGAGAGACGGATAATATTCTTCAGGTGCATGAATGACCAATAGGCGTCCTGCAATGATGTGATGCCCAAATTTGCGAGTGATCTCCTGAACCAAGCTCTCACACCAAGCCAGGTCAAAATCCGCTAAGTGAACCACAACTACAATCTCTTTCAACTCTTCATAGCTGGACTGGTCGAAAATGGACTTGATGGTCTCCAGAAGGTAATTTCCTCGTTTTCTTTTTACTGATGACAGTCCAATAGTGAGGTACTCTGTGTATATACAGATTGATAAATGTTAAAAAACACTTTCATAAATGGTTAATTATACAAATACTCCATTCATTCATTTATTTATTTGCTGAGCCAGTAAATCCCACCAGGGTTGTGGGGAGGCTGGAGCCTATATCAGCCAACTTCAGGCAGTGGGGTACACCCTGAACAGCTTGCCAGTGCATTGCAGGGCGAACACACACACACACACACACACACACACACACCCATTCACACTCAAGCCCCAATCTCATTTGGGCAATCACGCCCATTAATGCCCATTAATTCGATCAATTTTAATTTTTAGCATGAAGGGTCTGCGACCGATGTCATCGACCATACTGTTGATCGTCAGTGAAAACCCACTGCGGACAATTGTCCTATTTTTTGAAACCTGTTTCCAAATGTTGGACAATTATGCACAATAACCTACTAATCAGTGAATGTCGCCAACTATCCACGATTACATTGATGACAGTCTGAGAATGTTGTGGTTGATCACAGATAGTCACAGATAGTTGGGGACATAGTTGCAGACAGTCACAGACCTAGTTGCCGACCATCAGAGATTTTCATCTGAGCATTATTTTATTTGAATCATTTATGAAATCACATACGCAGTTGTGGTTGGCCTGAGACAGTCACCAACTCAAAAAAAATCACGCGCAGTCGCCAAATGCGATCGGGCCCTCAAACCTAGGAGCAATTTGGATCAGTCAATTAACCTAATGTGCATGTCTATGTACTGTTGGAGGACACTGGAATACCCAGAAGAAACCCACGCAAGCATGAGGAGAACATGCAAACTCCACACAGAAATGTCCCTATCGAGCCCGGGACTCAAACCCAGGAAGTGCTAAAAATTATGTCACCGTGCCGCCCAAAAACACTGCTCCTAATATCTAAAATACCTATTTTATACATAATGTACA
The DNA here is from genome assembly GCA_030014195.1 of Neosilurus mollespiculum. Lineage (NCBI taxonomy): Eukaryota > Metazoa > Chordata > Actinopteri > Siluriformes > Plotosidae > Neosilurus > Neosilurus mollespiculum. The sequence continues at coordinate 26,511,671 of JAQMYF010000004.1, forward strand.
TATTGTAAGTACCTAATTATGTATACTGCCAAAATTATGTACACACCTGAGTGTTGAACATCATTCAACATTCCATAACCATTGGTTCTAACGTTAAGTCATTTTTCTTTTGCTACTGTAGCAACCTTCAATCTTGTGAAAAAGAATTTTGCTTAAAATTTGAAATATGGCGGTAGGAATTTTTGCTCATTCAGCCACAAGAGCATTAGTGAGGCTGAACTCTGATATCAGAAAACAAGGCAGTTCTACTTGAAGCTGTTCACTGGGTTAAAATCATCAGTTTGTGGAGGACAGTTGACAGTTTCTTCAGTACAAACCACAGAGTCATGGATCTCAATGTGAACAGGAGCATTGCCATGATAGAAGAGGCTTGGGTCCCTTAATTCCAGTAAAAGAAATTCATAGAGCATGCAAAGACATTGTAATGAATTGTCTCCTTTCAACTTTGACAGTTGGGGGAAGAACAGCATATCGCTGTGGAGGTCTGGTGTCCACATAGTCTAGGACATATAGTGTCCATTATATCATTTGCTTGGCAAAAAGGTCCTGGGTTCAAGTCCGGGGCTTGACAAGGGGGGTTTCTGCATGGAGTTGCATGTTCTCCCTGTGCTTGTGTGGGTTTACTTCAGGTACTCCAGTCTCCTCCCACAATCCAAAGACATGAACATTAGGCAAACTGGCTGTACCAAATTGCCCCTAGGTCTGAGTGTGCATGGTAGTGTGCAGGTACTGGAAATACAATGGTCTGGCGAGCTGTTTAGGGTGTACCCTGCTTCAGACTCCCCTTGATTCTAACAGGATTAAGCAGTTCAGTAAATGAGTGAGTGAGAGTAGTTAAACAGTCTTGAAGGACAAAATGCTTTCTGTCTAATGACTGTAAACAGTTGTGTCATAGCACTGAATGCAAGAATCCCACAATATTCTGCATGCCGAAGTTACAATAAATTACCAGCACATCAAAAAAGGATAGAATGCCACATCACACCATGTAGAAATAAATAAATATAAAAATAGTACTTTTTCGAGGCAAAGGCGTCCCAGCAAGGTAACGGTATGTCACATTAATGGTTCCAGAAAAATTGGTGATGTCTTTGAAGGTGTGAACATATCGCTCTGAATTTAGCGAATTTAGGTGCATTGAGACCTCCCGCAGCTGCCGTTTATCCTCCTCCTGTGGACATACAGATGTATTAATACAAAGTAATACTAGATATTCTTCTTATAAAAATCACAGCACATCTAAAATTTTTATAAAGCACAAGTGACCTGCTGCACAGAATAATTTACAGTAATATGAAGGGAAGTGAAGAAATGTGCACCTCTTGCTAAACAGAATAAGGAAGACGGTCTTGATTTTTTTTTCCCTATTGTTACAGGGTTTTCTCCAGACACACAAAGTATACACAACAGCTTGAGGGCTGAGTTTGATAAATGGTTAGTTTTACTTAAACAGATGCCATGTTAACCAAGCTCAAACATCAATTCTTTAGCAGCAGGCTACTCCTGGTGCTGTCATTGTGTAGCAGAAGGCTCCATTCTTGCTTGCAGAGCAAATGATAATTCTGCAAATTCTCTATAACAATAACTTTCTGCTTGTTTATTCTATCAGTTACAAAACAAAATGCTTAGATTCACAAAACCAGATTATCAGCAAAAAATAAAGACTTACATTCTGAGGATATGACTAATTCATGTTTATAATATACAAATATTGCTAAAACATATTTATTAACTGAACATATATGTGCGATCATTTAGCTTTTATCGTTTCTGTTCACCATGATGGCCTGGCGAGCTGTCCAGGGTGTACTCTGCTGAGATGGGTGCCAGCCTCCCCGCAACACTAATCAGGATTAAGTGGTTCAGAAAATGAATGAATGAATCCTTTTTGTTCACTAAAATTTAACATTGCATATAAACTCCTGCCAACTTTATTAGGAATACCTATATACCTACAGAAATGCTATGCATAAATTAATGTAGACAAGAGTAACCAACAACTAACATCAAGCATTACTTTTTTCGTGGAGGAGGATAGTCTAACTGGTTTAAGCTGACAGCAACACTATGGTATCTCAATTAACATGCTACTCCATGGTGAGAACTCCGTGGTGAGTATGAACATTTTTCAGAACACACAAAACAAAGAACCCAGAGGTAGGTGGGCTACAAAAAAAGAGAAGACTAAATTGTGTTCCACTACTAGGTTCTGAGGCTATAGAGGGCACAGGCTACTAAAGACTGAAGAAATGTTACCTAGTTTATCTAGAGTGAGTATGGAAAAGAACCACCCCTTTCATAATATTCACATTTTGTTACTTTGCAGCTTAAAACACAGACACCCACTCCCCCGAATACACACACACACACACACACACACACACACACACACACCAAAAAAACCCCAACAACAAAAATAAATCAATCAACTATGGGTCGCAAAACACTGAAAATCTCAGGAATTAATCTGTGGACAGGCACATGTCAGGAGAGGGATACCAAAAAACAAAGGCTTCACCAACCCCTGTGAGCACAGTTAAGTCCATAATCAAGAAGTGCAACGTGTTTGGTGCTACTATGTCCCTTCTTGGATTAGGCCGTCGCTCTAAACTGGATGAAAGAGCAAGAAGCAAACTGGTCAGAGAGACAACCCAGAGGCCTGTGGCCTCAATGAAGCAGTCCCAAGAATTTTTGGCAAATAACGTTCATTGTATGCATGTGACAACAATATCACAAATGCTCCACAACTGTTGCTCCTAAAGGAGGATTGTAATAAAAGACCAAGTCTAGATTGAGCTTTGCCAAAATGCACCGTAAAGATTCTGAGGCCAAATGCAAAAAAGGTGTTACGGTCAGATGCTCTGATCAAAGCAAAAGGTGGTTCTACAAAGTACTGATATATGAGGATGGTTCTTTAACCATCTCAGTGATTCTGGGTTTGTTTTTGTATTTTTCCTGAATTCTTGCTATTATACTGTATCTTTCATGTCACTATTGTAAATTGCATTGAGTCAGTGCAGCTGGAAAACACTTTTTTGTGTCTTTATTTCGGGGGTGGTACAGTGGCGTAGTGGTTAGCACGTCTGCCTCACAGCAAGAAGGTCCTGGGTTCGATTCCCAGCTTGTTGTTTCTGTGTGGAGTTTGCATTTTCTCCCTGTGCTTGCGTTGGTTTCCTCCAGGTACTCTGGTTTCCTCCCACAATCCAAAAACATGCACAGTAGGCTAATTGGCTGTTCCAAATCGTTTCTAGGTGTGAGTGTGAATGTTTGTGTGAGTGTTGGCCCTGCGATGGCCTGGCGAGCTGTCCAGGGTGTACCCTGCCCTCGCCCAAAGTCGGCTGAGATGGGCGCCAGCTGCCCCGTGACCCTAATTAGGATTGAGTGGATTAGAAAATAAATGATTGAATGAATGAATGAATGTGTCTTTATTTAGGGCTACAAAGCAACAATTTGTGAATACTTTGAAGAGAGGAGAGCCTTTTTAATACCTCCTATATAGGTGGAGCATTTCACACCCATTATTTGTTTGTGGGTCATGAAAAAAAAAATCACTATGAACAATAATTAGGTTCAATTATGATAGAGATAATTACAGTGCTTGAATCTATATTGGTTTATTATTATATTAAATTCTCAAAACTGTTATATTTGTTAATTCTTCTAGTAGAGGAAAATATGTCCTGTCCATGACTTTTGCTGGACTATTCAAACAGATTATGCAAATTGATAAGATAAAAATGATAAAATACTCAGACACTGAGAGAAACTAGCTGCTAATAAAACTGCCTATTTTTTCCCACCAAAGGTGTTCAAGTTGAGGAGAATTAAAAAAACAAATGTCTGGCTATAAATTTCATATAATCAAAATACAAATAAGTTTGCAAACCTACAGGTAATTATTAACTCCATAATGAGTAAAACCTGGATAGTAAATTTGTTCTCAGTGTTCTCGGGATTTAGTTCTCAAAAATGTCCCACTTGTGACAAAAAATAAATTGTGAAATGCTTCATAACATGGTAAATAAATGTAGTATCTAGGTTGCCATATATACATAAAATACATATTTTATACCTTATATGGTTTATAATTCAGAAACCCAGTTTTGTTAAAAAATAGAAACATCTCTTCAATAATTCAAAATACAAATACATGTGACATGTTATGACCACAAAATTTTGATCATTAACTCGGTCTCATGAATAGTAAACAGATCTCTTGCATTTGGAATGCATCATGAAATTTTAACCATCTTGCATTTTTAGCACCATAATTATGTGTACAACACATCATTTTCAATGCCTCAACGCCTACAGTGGATATAAAAAGTCTACACACCCCTATTAAAAATGCCAGGTTTTTAGGATGTAAAGAATGAGGCCAAGATAAATTATTTCAGAATGTAATCCACCTTTAATGTGACCTATAACCTGTATAGATCACCTCTATAGGTCAGTCTGGTCAGACTGAAAAACATCGATTTCATTTCAATCTATTTACCAAACTGCTTAATTCTAGTTCTGCTATCAGTGAAGCAGGGTACACCCTGAACAGCTTACCAGACCATCACATGGCCAACACACAAAAGCGTTCACACTCACACCTAGGGGCAAATTAGAACAGCCAATTAGCTTACTGTACATGCCTTTGGACTGCAGGAGGAAACTGAAGTACCCGGAAGAAACTCACGCAAGCACAAGGAGACCATGCAAACTCCACACAGAAATGCGAACCCAGGACCTTATTGCTGTGAAGCGGGCGTCCTAACCACTATACCACTGCACCAAACACACCATTTGGAATTATGGGCCACAAGTTCATCTTTGGTCTCATCAGACCGTAACACATTTCCCAGAATTTTTTGCAAGCTTTAGCTACTCGTGAAGCCTTTGTAAGAAAAGGCTTCCGTCTTGCCACCTCACATCATAGCCCAGACATATGAAGAATCCATGAGATTGTTGTTACATGTAGTCATACACAACTAGTACTTGCCAGAAATTCCTGCAGCTCCATTAAAGTTTAATGTTCTCCCGACAGATACCTTTCAACAATGAGATTTCTTTGATGCTCTGTAAGCTCTTTGTGGACCATGGCTTTTGCTGTATGATGCAGCTGATTAATGTCAGGAAAATCCAACTAGAACACCTGAACCTTTGTGGTTAATTAGAGTCTCTTGAATTGATGGCAGGTATGGACTGACTACTATTTAACATGAGTTTCAATGTGATTTGAATTCTGAACACAGCTACACCCCCAGTTATAAGAGAATATACACACATATGCAACAATGTTATTTATTATTTATTTATTTTTCTCTCCTAAAAGATTTGTTTATTTTCAGTTGAATTGCCCAGGCTGTTCTAAAATGATTGTATTTGGTCCCAAAACCTGGCATTTTAACAAGGATCTGTAGACTTTTTATGTCCATTTTGTCTATAAAGAACAAATACATCTTCAAGTATATAGTCCATGCCGACACTGATTTGAATGAATTCCATTGTGACATGTCTGAACATACTGGATAACACTAGATCCATTAAATGGATCTTGCAGATCTGGCCTCCATGTAGAAAATTTGTGCACTTTCCACAAAAATTTTGATAAATGTCAAGTCCAGAAAATAAAATTGCCATTGCAATACATTGATTTTGTTCTCAACCCTGTCTGTGTTGACTTGGATGAGTCATTACTTTGACATGGCAGAAGCAACCATTTATTTAATACAGAGTTTCTGGTGTTTTTGGTGAAAAAAATTCAAAATAGTGAATAAAATGTTATTTATATTAGAATTATAAATCACAAACGTTTTTGAAAGAACATATACTCAAGTAAAAATTTTAAATAAAAGGTATTTAAGGAGTGCTGTTTATTTTAGTTGAGAACTTCTGCCCATTTTCTCTTCAATAATCCTGGAGCTGAATGTAAGTGGTCTGACCTGTCCTATATAGGGCTTCATCATTTATAAATGACACAACGAAATGCCCTTTAAAAATGGCACAATCATTCAGTAACTCTCTTTCTCTCTCTTTCTCACCCACCCACCCACACACACACACACACACACACACACACGCACACAGCACACACACATACACGCACACGCACACACACACACACAAAAATCTTTCATATCAATTTAACTTTGAACTGAAAGTGAAAGTGTTTTTTTTTTTTGAACAAAACCAAAATGTGTCATAATTATTCGCATTTTGGGAAATTGGAATTAATATACTGTTACTAGAGCAGATTGAGGACGCAAACACATGACTGTTTCCTCTTTTTAAAAAAAAGTTAATTATTAGGTGGGGATGGTTAGGGGGTTGGAAGGATTAGGTGTGGAGGTTCTCAACCCCCATTATGCAGACCCGAATGCGCTATTGCTTCTTTCAAATCAGTGAACTATTTTACTTTGTTAGAGGATTATTATATATTTGCATCTATATTGTTTTTCAAAATTATTAAAATTATACTGTGACGTAAGAACACACACCCAGACTGAAATTATTACATTTTTGCAGTCATGAATTTTCAATTATACGAGATGATGGTTATACTTTGTGGTTGAAACACTTCAGGACAAGAATGGTAACTTAAGTGTTGTTTAGACCTAGAAACTTAAACAAGCATACATTTCAGTACTGGATTATGGACTCTCTCTCTCTCTCTCTCTCTCTCTCTCTCTTATTACTGGCTTCTCTGCCAACAATAGAAGAAACACAAATAAACAAACTGCCACTAATTAGACACTGGTGATTCTTATCACATGGTACCTGCTGGTTCTACCTGATTCCTCTCCACCTGCATTAGGCTTGATTCCCCTTGGTATGACAGTGAGATCTCTACTGGACATCATCTCAGACGTGTAACAGATATAAGTCACTGTTAATAATTCATTGCACATGTAAAAACACAATAATTCATTACTAACTATGCATGGGTTGTTACCAGTCTTTGTTTAAAATAAGCACTATCGTCACTCACCCCAAATGTTGAATTTTTTTTAGTCTATTACTGTTAACTGATCTTTATAATAGATTATTTTAATTTAAATTGTGGAAACTCCGTTTGTGTGGTCTCATTCTTTTTTTTTTTCCTTTTTAAAGAATCTCATTAAATAGTAGCACATCATAGTACAAATGTGGGTGTCCTAGTAACCATGCTTCATGTCTTTGATTATATTTGCCTATTCAGCAGCGAGTGCCTGATCAATCATCATCTGTGGAGAGAGAGCAGGCAGGTAGAACCAGCAGGTAACACATGATGAGTCTTTCCTGTGTCTTATCAGTGGTAATATACTAAAGTGTGTCTTTGTGTGCTTGGGGGGAAGAGCAGCTGGAGAGAGAGAGAGAGAGAGAGAGAGAGAGAGAGAGAGAGAGAGAGAGAGACGAGGTCACAATTCAGCATGAAGCTGCGTGTGTTGGTGTGTGATTTATGATATGTAAGTTTTGCCACATGTGACTCAGAGTGAGACTGAAAAAGCACCACTGAGAAAATACCACTGAAAAGCACAAGTGAATATATGTAAGTTGAGTTACACGGCCTGTGTGTGACTCTGTAGTCTCACAGACTGCTGAAGTATCACAAACATATGTATAGTATCACAAATATATATATTTTTTTAATGAATAAAATTCATAACTTACGTTTAGATTTGTCAGGTTTTCCATGTAAGATAAAGCTAATTACCCGCAAAGTCAACTTTCACAACCTTACTGCATGTGTTTAAAAGATAAGTGCACTCACCAGCACATAGCCATCCTCCATGTAAAGGTTCATGAAGAGCAGAAAGGTGATGAGAATGACCAAGAAGGGGATTGTGGAGCGCTTCCGTAAACATCTCATTTTATCCAGGTTCTTCAACAGAAGCCTCATGATGGAAAGACTTTCACTCAGACCTGCCAAAAAACAGAGAGTTACAAAACTATCAGTGCTGATGTACCACAATACTGAGTATAAGACATCTCGAGAATGCCACATGTTAAGTGTAAGAAAATGCAACGGATTAAATACTTGCTCTACACCAGTAAGAAACTTGGTGTTGAATAAAACTGATTAGTTCTGGGTGAAAAAATCAGTCTCTGTGTTAATCAGAAGCTCTTAAAGTGGATTGTCCAATGCTGTCTTGGCTATAAAAAGTCTAAGATGTTGTTGGGAATGGCAGAAGCAAATGCTGTCATGAAAGAGGCTTAGCTCATTGTTGCAGAACACTTGTACAATCATGTCTTCAGAGAATTATCCCCAGGCTCAAACTGCATATCTGTACAAGAAACAGAGTATAATCTATTTGTTTGTAAAGCAATACACCAGGTAGAAATTCATCCTGAATATAAAGCTACTTTCCCAGGCACTAGATTCAGGAATTAACCCGACAACCATGTTTGTAGGCAACATTACTGATTTCAGATGAGAACAAAATGATGGGATTAATATTAAGACCCACTTAGTATTAGCAAACTTGACACTAAGCATCTATTATTCATACTTATTAAAGTCCGTGTACAGACTAAGTATATTTCTGAAAATCCATAAAAAGAAAGAAAAAAAAAATTTCCATCCATCCAGGGAAGGAAGAAATGTGAAAATAGCACTATGAACCAATATAGTATAAAATGTTTGGTTATTTCCCTAACAGCAGCGGGTCATTTTGTTCTCAGTATCCTTGAAGCAATGTAGAGTGGATGTAATCATAATTATCTTTTTGCTTGTTAAAAAAAGAAAAAAGCAAAACAAACAAAAAAACAACCTCCATTATATGCAACAGCCAGAACTGGGGTGTTCATTCCAGTGTTAAATTACACTAAACTACACTAAAGCCTAAAATAGATATTAATCTAGAATAAGAAGTGCTGTTGAAGATTCTTGTGAAAGCATCAGTGCAGCCTTTTTCTATGACTCTTGTTAACCACCAGGGACCACTAATGGAATACAAAATAGCTCTATACAAGATTCTATGGCCAGATAGGTATTGATCTGACTGACCACCAGTCTGCTTCACCAGGGAATAGGGCAGTCAATTGTTGCCTGGGCTAACAGCAGCTAACATATTAATATCAAACAACAGTCCATTTTAATACCCATAGAATTATCACATGTTACAAATCAATGAAAAATTATCTTTTATGGAGCTTTTTTGAAAATATATTGGATACCTGTTGTTGTAAGGGAAGTGGTGGGTCAGTGATTAAGGCTCTAGCTTACTGATCTGAAGGTCAGTCGTTCAAGTTCAATTACCCCCAAGGTTCCATTGTTGGGCCCTTGAACATGGCCCTTAACCCTCAATTGCGCAGTTGTATAAAAATGATAAATGTAAGTCACTCTATATAAGGGTGTCTGCCGAAAATGTTAATGAATTATATTTTAGTGAAACACTGTAGGGGCGGCACAGTGGCGTAGTAGTAAGCATGTCTGCCTCACAGCAAGAAAGTCCTGCATTAGATTCCCAGGCTTGGCGAGGCGTTTTGTGGAGTTTGCATATTCTCCCAGCGCTTACGTGGGTTTCCTCTGGGTACTCTGTTTTCCTCCAACAGTCAAAAGATATGCACATTAGGATAACTGGCTGTTCCAAATTGCCCCAGGGGTGTATGTGTGTGTCTCTGTGTGTGTGTGTGTGAGTGTGTGTGAGTGTGTGTGTGTGTGTGTGTGTGTGTGTGAGTGTGTGTGCTGCACTGCAATGGTTTGGTCAGGGTGTAGCCTGTAGTGTCGGCTAAGATAGTCGCCAGGCTCCATGCAACCGTAGTATGATTAAACGATTAAGCAAATGAGGGAGTGAGTGAGTGAGTAAAAGACTAAAACACTGTAGATTTTTTTATAGATTTGTGTGAATTAAGCATTAAATATTTCCACTGGGATATGAGAGCAGACATTACGCCATCGATCATAAAAACAAACATCACTGTCAAGGCTGTCTCCAAATCGTATGGGGTTTCCCTATAACAGACTTTACTGCTTCTCACCCGGCGCAACTCAACACTCCAGACAGCCCAAGTAATGTATATGGTTTGGGACCCCTATTCAAGTGTTTACACAGCTGTCCAGCATACAGTCTATCTAATTTAGAGCAATTTCAGACAGAATGTTGAGCTAATATCATTATCCAGAGTCACCAGTTTTCAAAATCACATAAAATCATGAAAATATAATCCAAAAATTTAGGTGAAAAAATGTTTTTCATATTGGGCGGCACGGTGGTGTAGTGGTTATTATGTCCAACTTACAACAAGAAGGTCCTGGGTTCAAGTCCTGGGCTCATTGAGGGAACTGTATGGAGTTTGCATGTTCTCCCTGTGCTTTTGTGGGTTTCCTCTGGGTACTCAAGTTTCCTCCCACAATCCAAAAACATGCATATTAGGCTAATTGGCTGTTTCAAATTGCCTATAAATGAGAGTTGAAATGGTTGTGTGTGGGCGTTGGCCCTGCGATGTACTGGCGGGCTGTTTAGCATGTACCTTCGCTGGACGTTGGCTGAGATAGGCTCCAGTCTCACTGCAACCCTAGTAGACTAAAGTGTCCAAATGACACTTAATGTTTTTTAAATATTTTTTCAGCCAGGACACTTAGATGTACTCCTGATGTATGGACATTATCCACCTTTCCTTCTACCAATCTTTGTAATACATCTTATAATTGATATGGTTCTATACATTACAGACACAGTGGCTTACATTTTGCTTTGTAATTATTCTTTGGAAGTCTCATATATAATATATATGCCTCCTATATATTTCCTATTAGTCTTTGTGAAAGGATTAGGCAACCCAATCTGGCAATTCTTTCATAAACTGTTTTTTTTTTATGCTGAACTTTGCCCAAGCAGGGAAGTTAATGTACTACTTTGTTTTAAATATGCACAACAACATTAAACACAACTACAAAACAGAACAATGTGTTGCTACTTAGTAAAATAAAAATTATAATCATTGGCAAATTGCTTTGGTACAAGAGGTAAAAGACACTTTAGGGCACAGTGTTTGTGTCGGACTGGATCACAGCCCTCTTGATTATTTTATTATACCGGCATTTTTTCTTTCATTTTAAAATTCCTTACTTGTTAAACACACTGAAAATATGATTTTTTTTTTTTACAATATTAAATCTTCATGGGATTTCTACAGCACAGTTCCTAATGGATGCATGAACACATTCTTGAGTGCTATACCCTTGAACTTGTCTTTCCTACCATGCCCCAACTACACTATTGTTAATAAATAAAAAAAAAAAAATCACTTTGCCAGACCAATGGAGGTTTACTGTACAATTACACAATTGGATGGTTTTTAAATTTTCTAGTTCATGCTGTTTTGCATTTGAGTGGCACTGAGGTTACGTCATGATAATGCAGATTAATGGTGGGTCTGGATCTTTTCAGCTGTTTAGGCTGCAGGTGGACTCGGCTTTGCAACCGGAGGTCACTCGGGGAAGCTGCTCCACACTTTATTGCTGATGCTGTGAGAGAAACTGGGGCAAGAATCTACACAAACCTTTCAGAGTATGTTGCATATACAGCAGAGAATACAGTGTGACATATTCCTGAACAACACAAAGATCCAGCATGAAGAACATGAAGACATGAAAGGCATTTCTTTTTTTTCCCTGAATCTCTTTTTTTTTAATAAATACATTATGCGTGTCAAGCTTTCTCACCCCCTCAGATCGCCTTTTACAAACTCCATCCTCATTAGACATACCCTCTGGCTGACTTCAAAATGTCTATTAGGAATGTAATGCATTAAGCAGTACTGATATCATTCTTTACTAAACTCAAAAGAGCAGAACTATATTAGCCATAAATACAACAATTTTGGCCAAAGAAATTATATATATATATATATATA
>JAQMYF010000004.1:26556224-26576147 GCA_030014195.1 Neosilurus mollespiculum
CCATACCATTTAAAAGCTTAGAGTCTCCTCTTTTAAATGGTATGGCTAACACAATTTTGAATTTTTGGTCACCGTGACTCATTTTGCCAGACTGGGTCACATTTATCAAATTCATTCATTCATTCATTCATTTTTTGAACTGCTTAATCCTAATTAGGGTCGCAGGGAGGCTGCCACCCATCTCAGCCGACTCTGGGCAGGGTACACCCTTAACAGCTCTCCAGGCCATCGCAGGGTCAACACACATACAACCATTCACACTCACTCTCACACCTAGAGGTGATTTGGAAACACCAGTCAGCCTACTGTGCATGTTTTTGGACTGGGGGAGGAAACCAGAGTACCTGGAGGAAACCCACGCAAGCAAGTAAGAACATGCAAACTCCACACAGAAACGCCCCGAGCCCTGAAATCGAACCTGGACCTTCTTGCTGTGAGGCGAACGGGCTAACCACTGCCGTCTATGTATCAAATTATTATTTTAATAATGAATCAGAGGTGGAGGCTTGTAATGGTACAGCCAAACAGAGAAAACAGACCACTTGTTTATTTACATGGACATTTATAACATGATTTATATTACATGGTGGTTTTAAACAATTATATTTTATGCCTACAGTCACTGCTGAGTAATATGCAACATGGAAAAGTTAATGAAATGTTAATTTGCTCATAAATTTGTATTTTGACAGATAAATAATAGTTTTTGTCCTCTGTGCATGTTTTCCAACTCTCCATTAGCAAGCGGTAAAATGTGCAGTTTATAATTAAAAATGAGGTCATGATAAGCCCATAATTTTTTACTACAATACTACTGGGAACGGTCACTTCTAGTTCACTATTATTTTTTAGCACATTAGGCACATCCATTCAACAGACAGTGATTGAATTATTTATACTATTTAAACATCCTTATCTTTAATCTTTTGCCTTTAATGTTGTTCTATGTGTCAGACTCCAATCTGAAGCTTGGGGGAAAAAGACATCTACTATTTAAACATCAGCCTCTGCGAGCCTTTACTGACCAGTCCCATGAGGACTGATATATACTGTAGTTACTGACATTTATGGCTAATGCCACCTACCAATGTCATTATTCACCTGTACAAGTGAAACACTGGCTCACTGAAGAGGAAATACTTAACAGCCAATGGAACCTGTGTGTAGCCTATGGCTATATGTCACAGCTTTCAAATATGTCTTCCATTGTACTCATATTAGTGCTTGCAGCTGCTGTCAGTTGGGTTATCAAGCACACTAAAGTCTGGGATCATGGGAATTATCTCCAATACAGTTATACTGTGGCTGACAAATTAAAGACGAATTTTGAAAATTACCGAACACCTAAATAAATAACGGGAAGAACAGCAGAAAGTGCAGATGCTTCTGGAAAGAAGTATGGCATGATACTTTTAGACGATGAATAATATGATGACCTTCCAAAATCTTAGATAAAAGACTAGTACTGTCATCATCAACACACTAATTTACGGAATAGATTTCAAGAAAATCGTATTCATCCCTCATGTTCCAAGGATGTTAAGAATCTACGCCAAGGCTAATTGAAGCTGATCTAATGACGCATAAGGGCCATACACATTATTTTGGTCTCTTTCAATGTTTCATAGGGCGGCACAGTGGTGAAGTGTAATTCCTGGGTGGGAGTGGGTCCCGGGTTTGTGTCCTGTGCTCAGCAAGGGTGTTTCTGTGTAGAGTTTGTTTGTTCTCTCCATGCTTGTGTGTGGGCATTCCTCCGGGTACTCCGGTTTCCTCCCACAGTCCAAAGACATACACATGAGGCTAACTGGTTGTTCAAAATTGCCCCTAGGTGTGAGTGGTTGTGTGTGTTTGGACCCTGCGATGGACTGGTGTTCTGTTCAGCTTCGAGTCAGCCGAGATAAAATCGGTAGAAGGATTAAACAGTTTGGCAAATGGATAAATGAATAAATGAATGTTAGCTGCATGTATTGTCCCCTTGCATTTGTTTTAGCAGAATGTGATTAGGATTGGGGAAAAAAGGTGACATTTTTTCAATCTTTAATAGTTCCATTTATGGCACCCGTGCCCACTGTAGCCACAGATTCTTAGCTAACAAGAATGGACCCTGATGTTGCTCACTGTTGGTGTAGTCCATCTGCCTTGAGGTTTGGTTGAGCTGCTTTTCTGTTCATGATGATTGTAAAGAGTGGTTATTTACCACTATTTTTATTAGTGGTAGACTTGCTTTTAACACAGACCAATCTAGTCATTCTCCATGGGACTTCTCTAGTAAACAAGGTAGTTCTGGAATGCAGAATAGTGTGTATTCAGGATTCTAGTACCATGACTGACCTTTGATATATTATGATACAGACTTGATCATGTTTATTATCACAAAAATGTTTTTCCTATTAGCTTAAGCTAGTATAGTGTATGTAACTATGTATACATAAACTGTGTGTGTGTGTGTGTGTGTGTGTGCGGGAACACTTCAGGGCCATAACATACAACAATGCTAAGAATTTGCACATCTACTGCTGTTATACAAAATTGCGAATGCAGGTGAAAATCAATCTGTGTACTGAGGAACGGCGTACTGGTTTCCTGTGTTCACACTCCTAATTTATTTATAGGGAGAGGAATAGACAGCCTGACAGAGCCCGGACACTGGAGGCAGTGCTTATCCTCTTCCCCGTGCTACTGGACAAAAAGACGGGAGGAGGTGTGCACATTAAAGATGCATGGGGACCAGTGTGTCGAGTTTAAAGTTCTCCACGTTTTTTGCAGACCTACTAAAATATTCATGGCCTACACTGCGTGTGCAGGCTGCGGCACATCGACTTAATCTCCTTCCACTGAGAAAGAGGGTGCAGGGGCTCACAGCAAAGCAAGCACCGGCTCTTCTGATTAAGGATGTTTGAGTCGTAAGTTGTTTGTTATAATACTTCAAATCCACTCTTTCTCATGTAGCATACTTGCTGTCCTTTTTAAATTCCAGTGCAGGCTTACATCATATTACAAAATACTTATGGTCTGCAGGATCTGTGGAGACACATATTTAATTTTGGATTTAAAGTGTAGCTAAAAATGCTTGCGTTATTTTGACGAGTTGCATTATTTCCCAATAAGAATAATGTGTTTTGGACGTAAGTAAATTTATCTCACCACAAATTACTTTGTGGAGAGAAACTTTTGAGATGATAGTGCAGAGCGAAAGCAATTTAGAAAGTTTTGTCAAAGAGAATTTGTCATCTGAAGAGATGAATTTGTGGCTAGGTTTCTGGGTTATTTTGGTTGAGACTGCCAATACGAAGCACCTTCTGTATTTGGTGATGGAAAGCAAATACACATATTTACACACAAGTGGAAATAAACACAGAGAGAGAGAGAGAGAGAGAGAGAGAGAGTGAGAGTTAACCGAAGTTTTTTTTTTTCCATGTGTTATTTTTTTTTTAAATTATATATATTTTGTAGGTCAGAATTGAAAACCTGCTACATCACAGAAGGGTAAAAAAAAGCACTGCTTTAGAGAGATTATGCAGGGAAGGAAATGGCTGTGTTGTTGTAGGAAAATATTGCAGCAAATCAATGCAACATTACAGTTACCTCCCTGAAGCTGATTATTTTCCAATAACATCACTAGATTTTTTTTTTAAATCATATACCACATAAATGTATCAGTAAGTGTATTTTTTTATTATTACCAAAAAATCACCTACTTTTAATTATTAAATGTTGTGGAATATCTTAAAATAAGACTAGTACTCGTTATTGTTTACCTCATTTGTAGTAGCTGTAAACAGATATTCTGTCAGCAGTCTTTTCTCTCTTGGAGTTAATAAAATAAAACAAACAAAGAAAAAAATTATACACAGAAAAAAAATGGAAGACTTTCATGGGGCACAACAATGAATTTAAAATTTATTTATAAGGCCCTTATATACAACATACAATTTTTTTGGAACAAACATTAATATGCTTAAATCACAATGTTAAAGAATCCTTTAAACTAGCTCAGTAAATATTGAGGAACCCTGAAATCTGATGACAACTTTCTGAATCAGCAGTCTGTCAGTTACATTTTGGCGGGGTGAAATATTTCTAACACTATTGGATACCTTATAACACTGTCTTACATACCAGCAATGCAAATAAAATAAAAAATATATACCTTAAGTCCAGAAATATGTTAAGATCTAGATGAATGTTTTCTTCCTTATAGCTGTGGAGATCTTTCATAAGTACAAGTTTTCTCCTGATCTGATAAAACTTTGCAGAGGTATGAGCTTTGGAATTTGTTAAACTGAATTCCCCATGTTAAATTAAAATTGCTGCCAAAATGCACAGTCTGGATCAGATCTGGATGAAACTTGGTGGGACATCAAAGTTTCTAATCTTGAATATCAAATCGGATGTGCTTTTTACACACACACACACACACACACACACACACACACACACACACACACACACACACACACACATATATATTTACATCATCAGTGTGTAAATTCTTAGCAAAATTTAATAGGAACATTACTGGGTAGTCATCTACCCATCATAAAATTTTCAGCTTGATGTGTCAAACACTGTGGACAGGAAGTTTCTAACAGATGGACAGACAAACAGGCAAACAAATAAACCCATGCCAATGAAAATATAACCTTCTTGGTGGAGGTAATGAGGACAGAATAGAATCCAAATTATTTAAAGATTTGCATCAGACTCAGTGTGCAAACATTTATTTATTTATTTATTTGTTTGTTTGTTTGTTTGTTTGTTTGTTTATTTATTTATTTATTTATTTATTTATTTATTTTGTATTTCCGCATCTGCCATACAAGTAATTATGAAGAATCAGTCCTTAAAATTAGTGGCAGAGCCCCATAGGCATGGACCATGATTTCCGTGTCTGTCCGTCTGCCAATCCTATAGCTGACTTAAAACTGATTGGAGCTGGTATAAATAGGGAGTTTTGGCACAATGAATGTGCAAAAACATACCAGGTGTAAATATGTTATATATTTCTACATGAACCATTAAACACTTTTAATTTGGGTTTCAGACTGGTGCATGCCGGGAGTATGGACATTTGGCAACTGATGGTGTTCTGAGTTGATCTCTGTGTGATGAAGTAATTAGTCATTTATGCTCATCATCACCCTAACTTTGAAACACACACACACCCACACACACAGACACACATACACACACACACACATACACACACAAACACTCATGTTTAATGGACAATAACATTAACAGGACAGATGGATGACACAAATGTTTGCGGCTCAGCTAGTGAAAGGCGGTGAACAGAAAACTCAGTGGTGTAGAATACATAGACAGCGCATCCAAGGTTAGTTATGGCCGCCATGGCAAGTCAGCACTAATGTCCGGTAGTGAACAAAAAGCCAGATGTAAAAAATTCACTTTCCATAACTGAGACATCAGTTTCTGCTCATTTCTCAGTAACAGTGACACCTATTTTGATATTCTCATTTTATCACTCTCTTGCTTCTAAAAGTAAGTATCAGATCGTTCCAATTCAGTGTGAAAATAACAGTGGGACCTTTGGTCATGTGTATCCTGATATAAAATCTACCTACAGGTTAGTTCACCAATATTGCTGTTTGTTTTATGGCTCTCCATTGTGGAGACTGGATTGTGATGCCTCTGAAGATTTATGTAAAGCTTGGAGGAAGTGTCTGAGGGTGTTATGGAGGTTATCTAGTATGACTCATTCTTATATTTTTGAATGTTTATAAACTTTGCACTACTTATTGTACAGGTGAGTTACAGTTTCAAAAAATTCACTTTAAAATAACGAAATATCCAAAATCGTATTTTGAATGTAGTAACTAAACTGAATATAAAAAATCCAGTGTCACCTGCAGGTAGTACCTACTAATTATAGACAATTACTGTATGAAAATACATAAAGGACAGTATAGATTACAATATACAGTAGTCAGCCATACAGTACAAACAAGTACAGTAGTGTGCAGTGAAGATTATACACCACCATTTTTGTCTAAAAGGGCTCCTGATTAAAAGAAGTAATAAATTACTTCTCTATAATTTTTTGGTGAAAATGTATTGAACAATGCTATTGTAGGTGATGAGAAACAAAATATGTTATGGTTTAGCGAGTGAAGAGATAAAAAAAATGTGAACACTATGCCTGAAAGGTTAAATGCTGTAATCAAAGTAAAGGGGGTTCACACTAAATATTGACCCTTTTTCTCAAAACAAGTTGTTATTACTAAATATATTGGTGTTTGTTAACTTATTCTCATCAATATAATCCAATATTACATGAAATAAATATCTGAACAGTATTTGGTTTCTGATTTATCTTCATTTTGTTTACACCACAATGATTATACACCACCACCTTTGTTTAAAAGGGCTCCTGATAAAAAAGTAAAGAATTACTGAAAACGCTGAACATTTTTCAGAAAAATTAAAAGGTATGTTACTTTTTTGAAAAATTTTCAGCATTTTAGTTTATTAGCCATACTATTACCTCAATATACTCGTCGGAATAATTTTTTTGGTTCTCCTTGCCTACAATAGCATTGTTCAAAACACTTTCACCAAAAAATTACACAAAAGTAATTTTTTACTTCTTTTTATTAGGAGCCCTTTTAGACAAAGGTGGTGGTGTGTAATCTTCACTGCATACCACTGTATATATATAGAGAGAGAGAGAGATAGATAGATAGATAGATAGATAATGCACTGAAACACTGTCATCACCAGAGATTTCTATCCAGAGCTCTGCCCTTAGTCAGTGCCTTAATCTTCATATTACATTAAACAATGTTTGTAAAATTAGTACATTAAACAGTGTTGTGAGAAAACTAAACCTGTGATTTGAATTAAAAAGAAAAATCAATCCTTTATGATCCAGCAGAATAACCAGCATAATGGCACTCAGATATGCTAAAATGACATGTGCTGTGCTCTCTGTGTACTACTTCAGTGTCATAAAAAGACCAGCATAAAAGCTTCTGAATGAACAAATGTTTTTAATACACAGGTCTAACGCTGAACCTAAATGTGTGAAGATCCGCTACGACTTTGTGGCACGCAATCCCAATGAGCTGACTGTGCAAAAGGGTGAGATACTGGAGGTATGGATCAGACTGAAAGAAGAGGAGAGAAGTGGTCGAAACATGAAAACTGAACAGAGACTGAGAGTTTGGGGGAATGTACCATTGATTAACGATAACCTCAAGTCATGATATCAAAGGGCTAGTCTGTGGTCAGAATCTAGAATGTTCTCTGGTTGGTGTTATGCTGGGGACAGGGTGTAGAATGTTCTCTTGGTATTCTTGTCAGGTTCTATTGTTTGATGTTATGGTGTAAAGTGGTGTTTTGTTTTCTTGGTTCAGATCTTGGCTTCCTGTTATATGGGCTGATATTACTGTTGATGCTCTAGGTGAGCGTGATGCTGGGGTCAGGGTCTAGAAAGTTCTGTAGATTGATCTTATGGTGTATTCGGTTGTTGTATTCGGGGTCTATGGCTCTATATGTTAATTTTATTCTCTCAATCACTTACTCACTCATTCACTCACATGCCAAACCACTTGATCTTAATATTCGGGTCACGGGGAGGCTAAAGAGTAGCTCAGCCGACACTTGGCAAAGGCGAGGTACACCCTGAACAACTCACCAGACCACTGCTGGGTAACACACACACACAACTGTTCTCACTCATACTTATGCCTAGGGGCAATTTGATACAGTTAATTAGCCTATTATTTTAATTAGCAATTAGGAGGAAACCGTAGTACCCAGAAAAAACCCATGCAAGCAAAGGGAGAACATGCAGGACTGAAACCCAGGACCTTCTTGCTATGAGGCAGATGTGCCAACCACTACGCCACTGTGCTGCACCAAAAAGACAGTACATTTCAGATCCTGAGAATATAGGTGTGGATGTTAGTGTGAATGGTCTTGTGTATGTTGACCCTGCGATGGTCTGGCGAGTTGTACAGGGTGTACCCTGCCTTTGCCCAGTGTTGTCTGAGATAGATTAAGCGGTTCTGTAAATGAGTGAGTGAGATTGTTCTTTGGGCTGGTGTGATGTTAAGGTCTGGAGAGAGAAATAGTGTAGAGGTTTCATATCATAACATACATAGAGTATTGGTTCAGATTTGAGATCCACAAGAGATCAGTAAATATCAAATGTAGAGAATGTTATAGTCACACCTGACAAAAAGCTAAAGATTTATTTTATTCTTATCTACTATTAAATGACCTTAATATAATCTATCATCCAAATGTTTGTGATTTTCATTAGAAGCACTGAACCATGTTTTATGTATGATTTTAAAGACATTACGTCGATGGAAGTATTTTAAATGAGTAATATTGACTATAATAGGGGAGATGGACTAAATTACACATAGGTGCAGTGCATTCAACAAACCAGATCAAGTGAAACGAATGAGTTTGCAATTGGAATTTTAATGCATTCTGCTTCTCAAATGTCATATGAAGCATACAGTTGAAAGGTGCTCCAGTATGTGTACACACTCCAGGTGCTGAACAGTGAAAAGCAGTGGTGGCTGGTGAGGAACCGCAACGCTCATACAGGATATGTGCCCTGCAATGTGCTGGAGGAGCTGAAAGTGGGAGAAATGCATTACAACCGTGCTGTGTTCTTCAGCAGCCAGGTGAACCTCCACATCTACTGGCCTTCTCCTTCATTATTAAAACTCTGCAAATACACAGTCACCTCCATGTGGCAGGTATCGTCTTACTCTTTTTTTTTTTTTTGCTTCGCCCACTCGCTCACACTTTTTTCTCTTTTCAGGCTGCGAATCCTTACAAAGCTTCTTCTCCACCTGCCTTGATAAGTCACGCTGAGAATGTGGAGATGAATAAATCCTCGCGGGACAAAGACAGTGCGTTACTGCTCTTATCTGTGCTGTGTAGTGGGTGTGAGATAGAGAGAGGAGTGAGTCAGGCAGAGAAATGCAGCAAAAGAGCTTGTGTATACGAAGACTGCATGCCAACAACTCATTGTTTCTCTCTTTAGCAATGCGGCACACAATCTTCTTTTATTTTCTTCCCTTGGCTTGTCTTTTTAGACCGAACTCAGCAGAAGGAGGTGAACGATGAGCTCTTGAAAAGGATTACAGACAGCAAAGCCCAACCTCCTGCTCGCAACTTCCGGGTGGAACACCCCAGCAGAACATTGCCCATCACTAATGATTCTCAGCCATTCGAGATCCGCGCCTGGCTCAATGCCAAGGGCTTCTCCAGGCCGTGAGCTCCTATTTGTGTGTTGATATGATGCTTTTGCAGCTGAGCCCTCAGAGTAAAAATATTTAGTAACAAGTCGTCTAGCAGTCAGTGTAGTGTTGCAGCTTGGGTAGATTTTTAAGATTACTGAATTTAGATATGTATACTTGCAAGGTTTTTCCCAGGCAGCTCACTTCACCACTTCACACTCCACCTCACTTTCAGTGAATAATTGTTCACTATCCCACTTGTCAAAAAGGGGGATCGTTTAGGCAGAAAGTGAACAGTCAATTTTTGAATTGATGTGTTGGAAGTATAAGGATCTGAGTGACTTTGACAAGGGCCACATTATAAATGTTGGATGGTAAACGCATATGGGTCTATTCATGGTGTGTTCCTTGTATGCAGTAGTAAGTATCTACCAAAAGTGGTCCAAGGAAGGACAACCAGTAAACTTGCAAGGGTGTCATGGGTGCCCAAGGCTTACTGATGTGTATGGGGAGTGAAGGCTAGTACATCTGTTCTGATCCCACAGAAGACCTACTATAGCACAAACTGCTGAAAGTGTTAATGCTGGTTATTACAGAAACATGTTAGAACACAGTGTATTGTAGCTTACTGTGTATGGAGTTACAGATGCAGACCAGTCAGGTGGTGTTATTATTATAGCTAACTGGTGCAGTATCAAGAGTCTAATGCCTGGAGGACCTTACAAATACACATCTTTGAAATGAATCATATGCTAATACTATATCATCTAGGGTGTCAGTTATTTGCTCTGTCTAGTAGTCAACAAAATGTGACACTATTTTGATTCTAAAGATTTATCAACATGATTTTTTTTATGATTATGCATCATTTACTTTTACAGTAACACATTATAAGAGATTCCACAGGGCTGATTTCAGTCACTCCAGATATCACACATCTAAAGTGATATACTGTATCATTAGACAATTAACAAACATAATATATACACTGAAAAAAGTCAGATACTCAAATAGGTTTTTGGACCGATTTTAGTCTTGATTAAAGCACATAATAAACAATATCACAACATTTCTTTCTATCCAGAGTTGGGATCTTGAATTGATGAGGGAAAAATTGAACCACTCCATAAAGTCTTCTCCAGAACATCCCAAAGACTTTCAATAGGGTTAAGGTCAGGACTCTGTGGTACCATATCATACGTGAAAATTATTCAGCATGCTCCCTGAACCGCTCTTTCATTATTTGAGTCCCAATTTTTTTTTTTATCAGTGCCATCGATGAAGGAAAAAGTCCATTGATGTGATAACCTGCTCATTCAGAACATTCAGGTCATCAGCTTCCTTTTATTGCCACATTTATGTTGCTGAGCCTCGACCTGACCAACTGGAGCAACAATGCCATGGTGATTATGTGCTGTAATCAATACTAAACATTATCTAACAAAATTCTAGTGTGTGCAGCTTTCTGGCATTGTATTTTTCTTTTTATAGATTTAAGAAACAGACCAACTGATTTACCTTGCACGCAGACCACTCATAACAAGCCATATGTAATCAGACTAAACACAGATAAAATAATACATTAAGCAAACCTTAAGGCAATACATGAAAGTGTTCATGAGAAAACAAAAGCTTTACTCTTTCCTTTCTGGAAAAATAAGTAAAATGAGTAATTATTAGAATTTCTTTCGCAGTCACATTTACTGTGTGCTCATAGTTTTTGCTCTGTGATCTTCATTTACCACCTGCAAAAGAAT
Source organism: Neosilurus mollespiculum (assembly GCA_030014195.1). Lineage (NCBI taxonomy): Eukaryota > Metazoa > Chordata > Actinopteri > Siluriformes > Plotosidae > Neosilurus > Neosilurus mollespiculum. The sequence goes on from JAQMYF010000004.1 coordinate 26,567,209, forward strand.
ACAAATGGCAATTCAAGCACCACAGAGGAAATCACATATCACACCGACAGAACCTTGATTGATGGTGGCAACAAATGTTAAAAGCATGGGAGTTTCTCACTCAAAAAATACAAGCTTTATATGTCATGCCATGGCCTTTTATAGCAGAACATTGATGTGAAATATTTGATGCAAGCGAAACAGACTGATGACGATTACATGCATCACATAATGTGTCACAGAAATGGGAATTTTAAAATGGAATGTTCAAAGTAATAAATTATGTGAAATGCTTCGTTATTTATGAGATCAGTTATGTTTAGCCTGTTTATATAGAGCAAAGCATCAATATGATCCACTTGCATGAGGGTTCTTATGTAATTATTAAAAATGTCAAATAATCAAAGATGACACGACGTGATGCAGCTAAATGTTTAGAAGACCTCCATCACCACTTGGAAATTTATATATTTTTTTCTTTAATTGCACATTTCAATGTGCTTTATTCCTAACAGTTTCTAAACATTAATGATTCTTTATTTTTTAAAAGATGACACTTTATGTTTTATGCGGTGCAACATCTGCAAAACAAATCAGTGCCTGTTAACAGTCGACATTATGAGGTATAACTCGGTAATCCCTCAACAGCCTAGCACCGTGTCATGTTCCCATGAATCCATGAAACGCAATGTTGTCTGCCCTGATCACTTCTCCATGTCTAAAATTTTTTCCAATGAGTATATTAATATGATCTTGTAATAGGTTTTACACCCAGAAAAACTGTCTACATTTAGACACTAATGATTCAATAGTTCTTTGATGTAAAACAAACATCTATATATCTTTACATTCATGCATTTATCTTATCAGCCAATCCATGTGGCAGCACAACAGCAACAACAAAAAAAAACATCATGCAGATACAGGTCGAGAGTTTCAGTTCATGTTCGCAATAAACAAAATGAAGAAATGTGTGGTCATTCTGACTCAGATTTTGGTATCAGAAGGGCTGGTTTTAGTATTCCATAATCATTTTCAAACACAACAGTCTTTAGAGTTTACACAGAAGTAAACTTGTTCTGGTGTAGGATGGTGTGCAGCCTGGAATACCTTATTGATGAGACAGATCAGAGGAGAATGAGCCAAGTAGTTTCAGCTGACAGGAAGTCTATAGTAAGTCAAATAAGCACTCTTCACAAATGTTTTAAGCAGAAAAGCACCTCAGAACACCCATCAAACTGTAAGATTGATGGGCTACAACAGCAGAAGGCCACAACATAATTCCATGACCGCCAAAAACAAGAATCTGAGGCTATCATGAGCACAGACGAACTAAAACTGAAGATTTAAAGACTAGAATTTACAGTTTGTGATAAGCATCAATCACACTTTTCCTTCATTCTGATGTTTGATGTGAAAATATATATTCAGTATTAATTCCACAAGGTAAATAAGGCTCTGCATTGACCCATCCAAAGTGAGCACACACATACACACAGGTGCGCATGTAAACAGTGAGCACACACACACACACACACACACACACACACACACACACACACACACACACAATTGGAGCCTTGGGCAGCGATATTGCAGCTAGGGGTTAGATATCTTGCTTAAGGACACTTCAGCAAGAAGATAGTGAAGATAGAAGGGGAAGGGGCTGCTGACTCCACCCCACTGCCATGCATTTTCCCTTCAGGATTGGAATTCAAACCAGCGACCTTTCAGTCCCAAACCCACTTCTCTAACCATTAGTCCATGACTACCCCTATTTCGATTGGCTGATATGATAACCACATGGATGTGCAGGTCTATCAGTGTTCCTAATAAAGTGGATGGTAAGTGGAGGTTATTCTGGGTTTTTGAGTTCATTTGGACTAAAGCTTTTTAAAGATTAATTTTAAATGAACAGTCAAATTTTAATATGAATCTATTAGAAATTATAAAGAAGTATAATAATGTAGTTAATGACAGGTCGTACATTTCAATACTTTAACTAAATTAAAAATCATGGACCCCCTAACTGTGCTCCACAGTAAGAACCACTGCTACTAATTCTTAGTGTAATATGTGTTTAATTTCAGCATGAACTTTTCACCATGCAGTTTTATCTCTGAACTCACTGAGAACAATTCTGACTGAGAGAGTTTTTCCGTGTGTTGGATCAGGGTGGTGGACTGTCTGGGCATTCTGACAGGAGCTCAGCTCTTCTCTCTAAGTAAGGATGAACTAAAGGCAGTGTGTGGTGACGAGGGCTCTCGGGTCTACAGCCAGATCAGTGTGCAGAAAGCACAGATCGAGGTCAGTTACTCAGAAGACCACAGCATGTACGCCATTACAGCTATATTAATATCATCACTTTTTATGATGCACACACTACTGTGAGCCTACTTTTTTTTTTTTTTTTGCATTTTACAGATTAGTTTTGTAAACTCTTTTCATTTCCTCTTTCTCAGAAGAGCTTTGGAAACTCAGAGCTGGAGGAAATCATGAGGCGACGACAGCGGGAGGTGGATGCTTTTACTTGGGACTGATTGCACCCAAACTGCCTGTCAGTCACAGCACATTTCCATTCTGTTCATTCAGCTCACCTAACATACTCCACAGATTTAGCAGAGTGAAGAACACAAATGTAGTCAGTTGCCTGCCGAATGCAACACAAACCGAAACAATTCCGGTGTTTATTTATGATGGTACTTTGGTAATTATTCCTATTTAGTTGCCTGTTTATTTCTCCATATCTGTGTACCAATCTGTTTGGAATGTGAAGAGTATCATAATATTTAGTATATACTACATAAAAATGGTGCAGTCTTACTGGTTCATTATTTCAGGGTTAATAGCCATAATCCAGAGTAGGTAAAGCTTGAATCGAAACAGCAAATAAACACTCATGGTTTGCCACAGTCACTGATTTTAAAATCCTGAAAGTTCAACATAATATTGTCCCTTCAAAAATACAAAGAAGGCTACGCCATATAGCCTCAACATTTTACACATTAAAAAAAGCACTTTAAAAAGCTTTAATAAGTTTCAAAAGATTTTATCATGAAAGTGTGGCATGAGAATTGATGTAACAAGTGGCATAACCATTCTCATAAAAAAATGGAAAATAAACCTTAAAAATCGCATTGTAATTTAATTTTCTTATGTTCCCATGTATACTATATATACACATTCCACAGAGTGTTCTTATGCTGTGCTGGCACCACTTGCATAGCGCACAGAGCTAACCTGCCACTCTCATATTTATAACATGTAAAAACCAACAATAAAAAACTTGATTTATTTGCTTTTCTTATGTTCCTGTGTAGTATATGCTAAATCTGTCATTTGTCTCACGTTTGGTAAGAGTTGCCGAAGAGTCCCCTCAATGTTCTGTCTTGGGGAATATTCAGCAAAATCCACCACACCTTCAGTGAAGAACTGTTAAGTGTATAATAGCGTGAAAGTCTATTTATGCATCTTTAATATGTCTGTAAAAATCCAAGGAGGAACATAATGTATATTAATGTGTGATGAGGGAAAATATTAGCGTGCAAATACCTCTCATTTAATGTATGTTATATGAATGTAGGACTGGTACATGAAAAGTGTGATAATACTGGGGATTGTATCAAACACAATAAAGATTTTATCAGCATTATTATGCCTCATTTGCATGAAAACCAGTGTGGGAAGGTAGGTAAACCGTAATGAATAATTTCCCTCTGGAAATAATATGGAGATGAGTAGATTATCTGCCGTCCTTTTTCCGAAAGGTAGCAAGGGCAATTAAGGTGGGGGGGTGGGGTGGCGGTTTGGGTGGGGAGGAGAGACTGTTGAGCGGATGGTGGGGGAGCTCATTTGGAGCAGGAGCTAGTGAGTCAATTGACACGTGCATCAGCAGCAGGTTGCATAATCTCAGTGTGATTACTGATCTCTGACAGACTGATGACTAATTTTCTCCAGCCCTCAAGATGTAAATGTACAACCCATGACAGGAGTCCTGACCCTCACTGCCTAGGGCATACAGCCCTAACATAAAGGCAACATTTAAGCCATACAGAAACCTCATGGCTGAATGTGTTTACTTCTGAGAGACAGCTTTTCTTGCACTGGAAGCAAAACGGTGACTTTGTCATGTCACTTTATGTCTTGTCTAGACGGCAAATGTTTTAGCCAGTATTGTCCCATCATGTTCAGCATGAGTCAAAATGACCTCTGTCTCTTTGTCAGTAAAGCACTCAGCTGATGCATGAGAGGGAGGGGGTCATACATTGTCACAGTGATTCATAACACAAAGTGATTTTTAACGATGGAATTTTTCACAAAGTACCTCCAAGGATGGATAAATATCCAGTTCAGTCTGGTTGAATGCAGCAGATCTATTGTGTTGCTCTTAGAGTGGTTGAGATTTAATATGTTGTTTACTGAAAGTGATTGTCAGAGATGCATATAAATGCACAGATTCCCTATGAGTAGAGCTCAAACATTATCCGGAGATATTAATATTGCTGGTGAGTATGTCACCTCACATGCTCAAAGACCACCTACCTCAACTAATGATTGAACAATTATTTCATGATGTTTAATATTTATCTGTGATAGTAATATCAGGCCAAAGACTGTGCAGTGTAAAGCTGGTTATATACACTCTATAAACCATCCAAAGACTGACATGACACAACCTACTGACTGATTCTCAACAACATGCCAAATGAGGCTCATCTGTTCTTTTAACAATCTATATTAACATGTCTTCTAAAGATCTAGGGCAATGGACCAACCTATAAATAAAATAAATGGGAAATAAACAGAACTAAAGATGCCAACACTGATATTCAGTGGAATGTAGACTGATTAACATCTAAATGTTCTTAACATAAACTGATGATAAGTAATGTAAAGGCTTGTGAATGGAAGTCACAGTATATGGACACTCTATGAATGAATTAAAATATGATAATCCCCAAAGGGGAAATTCAAAGTTTTGAAATTCAAATTGAATTGTTGACTATAGAAATTCTATTGTGTACTAAAGAAATAAATCATATTTCTTATCATCACAGGGACATTTCTCTAAAAAAGAACCCACCCTACACACACACACACACACACACACACACACACACACACACACACACACAGTACTTTAGTATGACCAGGATAGCTATTTTCATTTAGCATACCCCATGACAGTGATCTAAGACCAAGTAAAAATAGAGCAGGTTTAAAATGGTCAATGATAAATCATTTAGCTTAATTCCAAACGACTGTCCAATTAGTGAAAAGGTATGAGTGGGAAGATAAGATATGGGAGATAATAAATAAAGGGTTTGCCCTCTCATGGGACTAATCAAGTTCATAATTCAATGTATAATACCAAGCCATCTACTTAATACAAAGCAATATATATATATAAAGAAACTACAGCCGTCTTGTATATATGTGTGTTTTTTTCCTTCTTCGTGTAGCGGCTTGTTGCAAAAATAGTCCAAATGGTGATACAAGCATGAAATTTGATACAGAAGTTCAAATGACACCACTCTATCATAAAATCATACTGACCATCAAAAGTTTTAATTTCTAAAAAATGGCCACCCATCCAAAACAGTCGGGTTTAGTTGTTACTACACAGAGCTTCACACCTCATAACAAATGTATGTACGACAAGGACTGAATATCATTTTTCTATTATTATATCAACCCCAAACTCTTTTCTGAGTTCTCTCCCCTCAGTTTCTGAAAATTTTGTTTTAAGACAATATTAGTTGTAATTTCTTCTTACGTTTAATACATGTCTCTGGTCTCAGGAGATTTTCATATTACTGGTAGTAATTTGGAGAAATTTACTTTGAAAATACCACATGTTCAGAAAAAGAACAAAACTCGAGAGAATTCATGATGGATTTCTCTCCTATTACAATATTATCACAACTGTTCTGTAACAAAATCTAGGTTAGAAACTGAATCTGGAGAAAAGTTTTACAGAATACACCAACATTAGAAAAAAATAAATATTCTGATAGATGGACTCATTAGTCATCCAAAAAGATAAAAGTTTATGAAATACAAACCCAAACTGAAATAAAACAATTTGAAAAAGATATGAATATTAAGAATTGACATTCTTAATGATGGGTGATTTCCTGGAAAAGATTGTTCTATAAAACAACACAGTGTTTAATAACACTCACACCAAATTCAATGTTTGCATCACAAAATTACCTACTCCACTGATTTTCGGCACTAAGGAGCTCCACTATGGAACCATGAAAGATGTCATTTCAATATGAACAAGTAAACAACCATAACTTGAGACAAGTTTGGCATTTTGAAGAACCACCTGGGATTCTTCCGGCTGTGTTGGTGTGTGTGCTATTTTTTTTTTTTTTTTTTTTTCTTTTGTGCTGGATGGACAACGAAATCTGTGTGTCACTCACATCTTGCTGTCAGCAAGGCAGAAAACAGACAGTAAAAAACTCATCTCGCTCCGGGTGCTGCTCAGCGGGAGGACACTTAAAATAGAAGACAATAACATGCATGAGGGCCTTTCCAAGGGGAGAAGGATGAATAGGTCTGACGCCCCACATAACACATCTCCTCCCTCCCCTCAGCTTTTTAATGTGGGTGTCATTTTGCATAGCATATCCAATTAATAAGCGCCTGAAACATTAACACTTAATCAATGATCTATTCAAAAGCACACGAAGCACACGCACAGTGAGCATTTCCCAGGGTGTGGATTAAGATGATAAAATAACAGTGGAATTAAAATGTGAGATACAGAACAGCATTGTGCCAGTTAGAGCAGAAAGGATAACAGGATGTGCACGCAGAAAATGAGCTCAAAATATCACCAGAATGAATGAATAAATCCCCCATGCATTTCTTCACATGGATTACATTCAGTGGTTTGAGATATATATAATTTTTTTAAAAATAGCGCCAATTTTGTATCCAGCACGAAATGGGAAAACGGGGTCCATTTCTGAGTGAAATGAAATACTGTAAGACTTTTATGATTTAGGTTCAGTGTGCAGAGTCTTCTAGCTCAAAGGTGAACGTAGGCATGTTATCTGGCTCTTTATTCTTCAAATGACATTTTCCCTCCTCTTTATAGACATTTAAACTGTCCTGGCTAATTGTCATTAACTAGAAGATTGCCCTTTCTTTCTGACCTGACCTCCCTGACTTTAATAGATTTGATTAGATCAAATGTCATTCCACACTTAGCTAATTTAATTATTTTTGCTGTGTTCTGCCTGACATCTGAAGCGATTCATTTTCCTTTTTCTCCTTTTTAAATTGCCCAAGTGTTCAATTTAGATTTGCATCTCATGGCTTCGGGCGTAAAGAGGGAAAGACATTGATCCACTTTAGCTCTCTTAGCATGCAAGAGCATCTCGCAGCTCACATACAGATTGATTTCAAGAGTGCGGAAAGCCTCCTTTATGTGTAATCTGTAAAGAATAATTAGCCATTATGCCTAAATTGTTGTTCATGTGTAAATGTGACACAGAGTAGAAGGCACAAATAACGTCCACTGTCAGGATGCTGAAGGCTTATATGTAAGCAAATCCATTTAATCCTACTGCAAGTATATAAGCATAGCAATTTAATCCTACTGAAAGCCAACTCCAAAAGGAGCCCAATAGTATGGTTTAGAGGACACTGAATGTCGGCTCTTTCTTATTCCATAGCTTTCTAGTGTATTGTAAATCTACTAGACCCACGTTATATCAGAGGTGGCATCAAATCGTAATACATCGTAATAATTGTGGCAAGTGACAATTAAAAATTTGTCCACGATCAGCGCAATTTTCCCGAATCCACCAAGTTCCCTCAAGATTATCACGATTCCACTAAGTTCCATCTAGATCGTCACGATCCCACCAAGTTCCCTCTAGATCATCACGATTCCACCCAATTCCCTCTAGATCATCACAATTCCACCAAGTTCCCTCTAGATCATCACAATTCCACCAAGTTCCCACAAGATCATCACGATTCCACCAAGTTCCCACTAGATCATCACGATTCCACCAAGTTCCCTCTAGATCATTACAATTCCACCAAGTTCCCTCTAGATCATCACAATTCCACCAAGTTCCCTCTAGATCATCACAGTTCCACCAAGTTAGCTCTAGATCATCACAATTCCACCAAGTTCCCTCTAGATCATCACAATTCCACCAAGTTCCCTCTAGATCATCACGATTCCACCAATTTCCCACAAGATCATCACGATTCCACCAAGTTCCGGCTAGATCCTCACGATTCCACCAAGTTACCTCTACATCATTACAATTCCCCCAAAGTTCCCTCTAGATCATCACAATTCCACCAATTTCCCTCTAGATCATCACGATTCCACCAACTTCCCAGTAGATCATCACGATTCCACCAAGTTCCCTCAAGATCATCACTATTCGATTCCACGAACTCTTGATGGTGAATGTAAACATAATTCAGATTCTGATGCCACCAACTCCATTACTAGTTCCTTTGTTGTCTCGTGATTCAATTAAATTTTTAGGATAAAACTTTGTTCATTGCTGAGAGTTAATTACTGATTAATGTAATGCCTGATCATGTTATGAATTACTTAATGATGCGTATGTGAAGCCAGTGATGAAGTGGTTCATGATGGAGAGGTTGTGGGTTCAAATTCCCATTATACCCCTGGGCAACATCTTAACCACATGTGTGCCTCTGGCCACCCAGCAGTATAAATGGATATCAGTAAATATACAGGGAAGGTGAACTGCGATGCTTCTAAATGACAATATTATCCATTTCTGAGTGCTTTGAAAGCATTTAAAAAAACAATCAACTTGGTAAACCTTTGAACTATTAGAATTTATATAGACTGTGTGCACAATTATTAGGCAGGTGATTATTTTGACCATATCATCATTTTATCCATAATTTCCAACTCCAAGCTGTATAAACTTGAATGCTTATTGGAT
>JAQMYF010000004.1:26606317-26617871 GCA_030014195.1 Neosilurus mollespiculum
TTATGAGGGTGGCACAGTGGCATAGCGCTAAGCACGCTTCACAGCAAGAAGGCCCTGGGTTTGAGTCCCAGGCTTGGTGAGGGCATTGCTCTGTGGAGTATTCATGTTCTCCCTATGCTTGCGTGGGTTTCCTCCAGGTACTCTACTTTCCTCCTACAGTCCAAAGACATGCAAATCTAACTTGCTGTTCCAAATTGCCCCTTGGCATAAGTGTGAGTGTGGTGTACAATGGTTGTATGCCTTTTGGCCCTCGGATGGATTGGCGAGCTTCACCCAGAGTCGGCTGAGATAGGCTCCACCCTCCCCGAGATCCTAATAGAATTAAGCAAATCGGCAAATGGAATGAAAATTTTATCATGTGCCTAATAAGTGTTTTGGTTTTGGAGTGTCTTATGCTCTATAATAATATTTAATACATATTTACCTTATTGAAACCTAGACAATAAAGCGAGTAGCTCAAATTGTTTCCTTTACTGAACTGAAAAATCCAAAGACTTGGTGACTACATTTGCATGCACCTAAACAAGCCTAATAATTCTTATGTTATTGCTAAACAATGGCTTTAATCTTTGTAAAATTAGAAGAGAGGGCAGCACAGTGGTGCAGTGGTTAGCATGTCTGCCTCACAGCGAGAAGGCCTGGGTTCGATTCCCTATCTCGGGGTTTCTGTGTGGAGTTTGCATGTTCTCCCCATTCTTGCGTGGGTTTCCTGCAGGTACTCCGGTTTTCTCCCACAGTCCAAAAATATGCACCATAGGCTAATTGGCGGTTCCAAATCACCCCTAGGTATGGATGTAAGAGTGAACGGTTGCATGTCTGTTGACCATGCTGTTCAGGGTGTACCTCGCCTTCACCCAGTCGGCTGAGATGGGCACCAGCCTCCCTGCAACACTAATTAGGATTAAGTAGCTTTGAAAATGAATGAATGAATAAAAATTATAAGAGGTGTAAATATGTTATATATATCAACAGATAAAGTGTGTGTTGCTATTTTTGACAACCAGAGCATCTTTATCTGAATGTTGGAGAGATGAAATGCTGGGCAACTTAAATTCTATTTATTGTTTAAATTCAATTTACTGTTGTCATGTTTGGGTGAAAGTGTTTAACAATTTGGTCACCTGCCAATTCCCTCCCACCAGCCAGTTCTCCCCATCATACAATGATTAAACTAGCTGGGGAAGGCTAGCATACTGCAGACTGCTGCATTTTTGGAATCACAGAGCAGTGCAGCAAACTCCGAGAAAACCCCTATCTCCGTACATGAGCTCACAGATTGGCTTTTGAACTCTGTGACTGTCAAGGGACAGAGAATATCCCACCCATTCAGACAGCATGACCATGACTCCTGGTCATGGAGGACTGGGTCTTGTGATCTTCTGAAAGTAGGGCATATGCTTTTCTGTTGAACCTATCAGAAACTCAGGAACTTAGTTTCAAAGTTTTATGGTAGTAGTGAGATTTACCCACACTGCAGCTATCCCTTTGAATCGATTCATATATGGGTCTGATCATAAAACTGGTACTGAAATGTGTGACACTGATCTGAAATTTTCTGCAGATTTATTAAAAAAATATATTTTTTCCCCCCAATTTTTAATGTATTTGGACAATATGCATTAAATCATGGTAGATTCGGGATAATATTCCTTTGGGGAACAGCATTACAGTATGACGACTCTAAAAGTTAGTATGTAACATGAATAGAATGAATGGCCATCTATTCACTAAAATAGCTTTAAATAATAATCGTCTAATTAGTTACTCTACGCTAATTGATAGTTCTTGACATGTTCGACTTTTCTCTATTATCTATAGTCAGTAAATGCCAATACATCAGTAATCGGTCGATGCACAAGATACACTATGTAACATGGACAGGAAATCTTCAACTTCAATGCACTGTCAAATTATAAAGAAATATTACATGAAATATATTGCAGTTAATAATAGACTTCAAAAATTCTTTGTGCTTTTTCTGTTGGCTGACAGATTTGCATGCCGCCAAGAACAGGCTACTTGAATTGGTGTAAGTAAATATTTAACACGTGCCAGACCCATATATTTAAAGCGCTTAACACTGCAAATGCATGTACACTAATACTGTCCACACGGTGCACATAAACAGCTCATTCTGAATCTGAAATCAGAACGCTGAACTTGAATCCTGAATTCATTTTAAATGGTATGAATATTTGCATGTAAACAGCCATTGCTTCCTCTGAGATCAGTAGATTTGAGCAATCAACCCCACCAGACTATCCCACAGAGGAACACTGCTGTGTTTTTTTTTTCCAGTCAGTGATTCTGAAGTGGCAGGAAGACCTGCTGCACGGGTGGATAATCCATTGCCAGAACAGGAACAGGGGGATCGAGCAGCCTCAGATGGTACAATGGTCAAGCGCCTCTGCTCTGTTGGTCAACATCCTGCTAATGGTAAGTCAGTGTGGTGGGAGACGCCATTGTTCTGTCCTCTGTTGTACATGTGGATTTACCTTTTAATTTTGTGTAGACTGCATATTAAGAGAAAATGCGTCGCAATTTAATCAAAGAAATTCTCATATGCTCAGATTTAGCTACCCCCCACCCCCACTCAGACATTACCTTATCTCATCAAGCCTGCGCAGAACACAGTACACAGGTTTGTCGTCAACTATGCTCTCTATTTATTTTATGATTCTTCAGACTTTTATAAACATTAACTGGGGCAAGGCAGCACAGTTTAGGTCAGTTCAAAGGAAGCGCTACATGTAGTTCACACAGGATAGGCTAGTTAGAGTGTCTTCATCAGAAGAGGCATGGTTAGATTCAATTCATTCACTCTTTGCAGGGTCTGCTTGGTTTGCAGAAATAAAAGAAAACGAAGAACGTGTGCCCATTTTAACCTAACATTGTGGTGGCTTAGAACTGAAAGAAATCTCCCTACAGAATCCGTAAAACATCTGAACAGTTTAAGGTAATGATTATAAAATGATCATATTATAGTGGTCGTTTGTTAGAGTGCATTATATAAAAAGGGCCCTCTGCTAGACAAATGATACTTGAAGTTGGTTTCCTTTTTACTCTGAAGAAAAGGAAAAGCGCCATATACAGTAGTTGCTCTTTAATGGGAAGAAACAGACGGAAAGACAAGGGATGTAAAATAGCATCCTGAATAGGATGACTCCATTGAAAACAAGAATGATCTCTCTTCTTTCCCAGAAGTGTTTATTTTTGTGACCTTTATTAGACATTCAAGATTCAATACAACACACAGCCACCCAATGGATTGCTGTAATTACTTTTGCAGATAGAGGTGAAAGAGAGTTCAGGAGCATCAAAAGAGGGACTCTGATCACGTCTCCATATTCCCCAGATGTGGCTATCCCTGTCATCTCTTAAAGTTTGCCCATACCAGCAAAAATCTTTCTCTTTTAGGGAAAAAAATAAAATAAAATAAAATCTCGTGCTTAGTGTGCTGTTTGGTATGTAGTCATTGCCATCTCCATTTCTCTCAATGTACCACACAGAGATTAGCCATCATGTCATTCTGACTTGCAACAAGGGTCTCACCGGCTGTCAGTCGAAGGGCAAAAATAGTTACTTTGTGATACAAATTCTTCAACGATTCCCTTTCGTAATTTTAAAATGAAGAGAAAGACACAAAGAATTACAGGAAAACAAAAATAATATATCAGATGAAATTTGTATTTTTATAATGTTACCAAGAATAGCGACACGTTATTAGTCTGATAAATTGACCGACTTCTGACTGCATGTTACAAAAATTATGAAAGTGAATCATCAAAGAATTTGCACCACAAATCATAGCATTACAGCCTGAAAAAAATAACTGGTTACCAGCTTTTAACAAGAACCCTGCTGTATGTCTTAGTTGGCTTCCTTATTTCAAAAGGTATTTACTGCAGGGGTGGCATAGTGGTTAGCACGTCCGCCTCACAACAAGAAGGCTTCGATTCCCAACTCAGGCGTTTCTGTGTGGACTTTGCATGTTCTCCCCTTTCTCTTGCGTGGGTTTCCTCCCACAGTCCAAAAACATGCACAATAGGCTGTTCCAAATCGCCCTTAGGTGTGAGTGGGAATGTGAATGGTTGTGTGAGTGTTGGCCCTGCGATGGCCTGGCGAGTTATCCAGGGTGTACCCTGCCCTCTCCCAGAGTCGGCTGAGATGGGCGCCAGCCTCCCCGCTACCTTAATTAGGATTAAGCGGCTTAGAAAATGGATGAATGAATGAATAATTACTGCAGTGTATTCTATATTATTAATTATTGCAACAGCACTGTCCCAGACCCTGCAAGAAAATTAGCAAGGACCTTGCTCCAAAATAACCAGCATTGTTGAAAATCTTCACTCGACTAAAAGAAAGCACTAATTGCTTCACTATGCTATTGTGTAGATGCTACTAAATCAGTGCATTACTCTATAAAAGGAGGAATAACTATTGCATCAGATAAAAAAACAGAAAAATTATATGTCTTACAACAGACTATATCAATGTATGTTCTCCATTAACAGAAACATCTGAACACTTGCACATTCATGCAATTATGACATCAGCCACTCATGTGGAAGTAGCAAAATGCATAAAATCATGCTGATACAGGTCAAGTGCTTCAGTTAATGTTCAACTGAGCATCAAAACATGGAAAGTATGATCTCAGTTACTTTGACTATGCCAGAGACTGTATGTTGGTTAACTAATTCAGAACAGTCTTACATAGATTTGTGTATAAAACATAAAAACATTCACTAAGTGGCAGTTCTGCAGGTGGAAACACTTTGTTGATAAAGAGGTCAGAGGACAATGGCCAGACTAGTTCAAGCTGACACGAAGCCTACAATATTCAAATAGCTACTCCGCAACTGTGGTGAACGGAAAAGCATATTAGAACAGAACATGTCAGACCTCGAGGTGTATGGGCTAAAACAGGAAACATTAACTTTGAGTTCCACTTTTTTTCAGCCAAGAACAGGAAGCAAATGAAGTGTACCTATAGTGGCTTGCAAAAGTATTCACCCCTTTGACATTTTTTGTTGACATGTTTTGACAACACTTTGACAAGTATTCACCACTTTGACATTTTTTGTTGCCTTACAACCTGTAAGCTTATTTGAAATTGATTTCTTGAATTTAATGTAACTGACCGACTTGAAATAATAAAAACTGGTGAAGCGATATGAATTTTATTTATTTATTTTTTTGTATTCTAAAAAATACAACTGAAAAGTGGTGCATTTATATGTGTTCAGCCCCTTTGCTATGAAGCCCATAAATAAGCACTGGTGCTACAAAGGACCTACAGAATCACAAAAATATTTAATTAGGTCCACCTGTGTGCAGTGTAAATGTCACATGATCTCAGCATACATACACCTGTTCTGAAATGTTCCATAGTCTGCAATACCACTAATTAAGAATCACTGCCATGCAAATGACACCATGAAGTAGCTCCCCAAATAGGTCAAATAGGTTAAGTAGCTCCCAAAATAGGTCAGGAAAAAAAGTTGTGGTTGAGTAAAAATCAGGGTTGGGTTGAAAAAATATCTGAAATCTTAAAAATCCCATGAAGCACCATTAAATCCATCAAAAAAATTTAAAGCATATGGCACCACAACTAACCTGCTTAGAAAGAACCATCTATCAAAACTCACAGACAGGGTAAGGAGAGCATTAATCAGAGAGGCAACAAAGAGACCAAAGGTAACCCTGAAGGAGCTGGAAAGCTCCACAGCAGAGCCTGGTGTATCTGCCCATAGGACCACTCCAAGCTGTACACTCCACAGAGCTTGGCTGTATGGAAAAGAGGCCAGGGGAAAAAAAAATTAAGAATTTACAACAAAGCACCAAGAGCACCTTTCCCTCATTGAATCAGGGTGGTGGCAGTATCATGCTGTAGGGATGTTTTTCTTTGGCAGGGACTGGGAAACTTGTCAGAGTTGGTGCTAAATACAGGTACATTTATAAGGAAGATAAATTATGTAGCAGTTTTGTTTAAAGGAATGGGTGACAGAGACATATCCTAAGAGACTTGTAGCTGTAATTGCTGCAAAAAGAGGCTGTACAAAGTATTGACTTGTACTGGGTTGTTATGCACAGTCACACTTTGTTTTTTTTGGGGGGGTTTTATTTATTAAAATGTTTTTTGTTTGTTTTTTTTGTTTGTTTGTTTGTTGTTTTTTTTTCTTGTTTGTTTTACAGTAACTAATATTTTGCATCTTCAAAGTTGTTGGCATGTTGTGTAAATGGACTGATAAAAACCCTCTAAATATCCATTTTAATTCCAAGTTGCAAGGCAACAAAGTAGGAAAATTTCCAAGGGATAAATACTTTTGCAAGGCACTGTAAGTAAAAGAGGTGTTACAAAAAGTAGGTGAAGCTCTCAGAGAAACAGAACAGACAAGGTGCTTCTGAGGTGGGGCCTTGGACATTTTTTAGTTATTCCAATTACTTCTATTTTGCAATTACTTATTCAATTATAATCTTCATATAATCCTACTTTTAAAAATTTGAGGAATATTGGCAGAGAAATGAAGGTTTGAAGTTGTCAATTTAATACCCCTTTGTTTTACGCATGGCGAGCTCGATTAGGTGTAGTGCGGATGGTCCTATCACTTTGAAACTTCGAAAATACATCATTTATATTTCAATTTTCATTAACAGGTCAGTGGCTTTGATAAACAATGGGACACAGTGGATGTACTTTGAATCAAAAACTTAGCTTGAACTTAAAATAGTCACAACTAGATCGATTTCTTCCGGGTAAAAATGGAGACTTTTTAATTACAGTTAATAAGGCGGTGGTTTCAAGCCAGTTAAATCGGAGTTGGCCTAGGAGAGCTAGATTTTCGTACTCGAGGGAATCTGTGCATTTAAAAGATGAGGGATCGCATTACCAAGTTCCTATCTGAGGCAGTAAAATTTCCAGCCAAAACAGGATTTTTTATCTTTTTTGTGCCTGAATGAAACACCACCCCATTGCCCCACCCCCTCACAGCAAGGTTATTTAAGCTGTGTTTGTGTCTCTGTGGGTCTGCCGTTCACAGGGCTTTTGATAGCTAATATCACTATGCTACCAGCAATTCACTTAAAAAAAAATAATTAAATTGTAACCATTCCTTTCTCTGTGATGCTGAGCACTTGGTGAACTCAACACTTGGAAAATGAACCCTCATGAGAAACCATTGTTATGCATATAAGACTCTGATTTTCCAAAAGTAAAATGCAGAGCCGCATACATAACACAGCAGCATAGATGATGGAGCCCAGGCTATTCAGATCTACACGGCCAAACTGCCTAAGTAATATCTCTTCTCTGTCTCTTTCTTCTCAATACCTCACCCCAAGAGGAGGATCCTGAATGCCACAGACGCATATTCCCCCACATTTCAAAGCATAAGTGTGTCTCGTCGTCACACTGCTTTGTCTCGTTTAGCCTTTAATTTTTTTCAGAAAAAAGCTGGTGCCATTTCAAAGAGTCCATGTCTTAGGAGACCCGCTGGGCCCCAATCTCACTTTCTCTCCTCTCACTTTCACTTCTTTTTTACACTTTTTGAATAAATTCAAAGCCCACTGTGAGCATCTTGAGAAAGCTCTTTCTGTCACTGCCTCACCTAATTTTACAAAATACCTGTGGTACAGTCTCCAACACAGTCTTATTATGAGACCTTTTGGTCAGGCATTGGGTGATAACTACACAGTAATCTCTGTGCTTTCTACTCAGTCCCAGTTGAACAAGGGAAAAACAAACAATATTCAATAGCTTTTCTTTTAGCTCTTGCTTCCTAAAGAGATTTTTCCATTGTTCCCCTTTTTCATGATCTCCCTACTTTTTATTTATCATCTCACCTGTTAAAATAAATCAGCACAGATAAATTATTCAGCAAATGCTCTTGATGTCATAAACATCAAGGTTTGCTAAACCGTTTTATCCTACTAGAGTCACGGGGTGGCTGGAGCCCATCTCAACCGACTCCAGGCAAAGGTGGGGTACACTCTGAACAGTTTGCCAGACCACTGCAGGGTTAATCTACCAGAAAGTTAGAATGCAGTTTTAAAAAAATAGGGTTTCTTTCATGAGAAAAATATGTGCATGTGTGTTGTATTAAATATTAATGTTTAATGTAAGTTTCCACATTCATCACCAAACAAAAAAAAAGCACATTTGCACTAAACTAATGTCTGTGTCATTGCTTGGATTTCATAAAAGCATGTTCATGGTCATTTAATGCATTAACACATACATATACAAAAATATTCAGGGATAATCTGGATTGAAATGCATATTTCAGTTACATATGGTTGTGAAACAGAATATGAGTTTTTTTTCTTCACCCACAGCAACACAAATCTGAGAGCTGTTTCAGCTCTGAGAACATTGCCATGCCGCTGTGCTTCCTCCACCGACTTCTAGGACTACAGATGTGAGTGCTGAAGAGAGAAAATGATGTCCTGGTAAGAACGTTACATTAAATATGAGCCTTAGAAAGACAAAGTGGCCCACATTATTACCATTACATGTCTTCACACTATCACAACCTGGGCTAACAGCTGCTGTGAAGCAAGGAGTAACACCTCACAATAGTGCTTCTTCATTAGAAAAACATCACCAGCTGTTATTTCTAACAGAGAAAACAGGATTGTTACTGTGATCTCCGGCAGGAACAGGCTCACCTGCACTGCTGACTATTTTGTGTGGTGCTGTATCTGCAGGGGGAGGTGCGAGCCTTTCTGTCTCTGAAAGATAACTGCATTTCCTTTTCATCAAGGTCTGAGCAGAAAGGACAAAATGTTTATTCTTCATGTTGACTGAAAATCATTAATGCAGGAGAAATATGAAATAGAGCTGTGTGCATTGTGAAGGTGCCGGGAGCGAGCACATCGCCTCAGCTGTTGCTCACTGGTGAATCCTTGGTGAGATTTTGTCAGACACTGTTTATGTTCTCTAGAGTAAAAGGCTGTTTTTGTTGTTTTGCTGTAAGAAATCTGCGCAATCTATCATTCTCCTTTGAGAGTTCAATAACGCTGTGACAAAAAGTACTTTTTATATGATAAACACTGTGTCTAACAAAAAATACCATATAATAATGTTTCTTTGTTATTGCAGATGTGATCAAAAATTACTGATGGAGAAAAGAAAAGACAACTACTATGTTAGCATAAAAGCATTTACAGATCCATAAAAATGGCAAACATGAAGCACAAAAACATAAAACTCACTGTTTTCATGTGAGAATGTCAGAGTAAACACCTTTATTGGGGCAGCCTGATTTTGGAGAACAGAAGTGCTGGGAATTCTTTCAGGTGGTTCAAGAACTTAAACATGACCAGTTGTCAGTAAATACATTTCACTTATTCATTCATTCATTCATTCGTTCACTTGTTCATTCATTCACTAAACCGTTTTATCCTCCTAGGGTCACAGAGAAACTGTCTCCGATTATCTCAGCCAACTCTGGGCAAAGGTTAGGTATACCCTGAACAGCTCGCCAGTCCATCGCAGAGCCAACACACACAATCACTGACACACTCACACCTAGGGGGAAATTTGAAACAGCCTTGTAGGAGGAAACCAGAGCACCCAGAGGAAACCCGCACAAACACATGCCACTACCACCACTACTATGTCAGCCACAGCCAAGCCAATACTCTCATTGGCAATAAAATGCGATACTGGAAACTTGATGGGTTGCAACTCCTCAACCAATATTTGCACGATAGTCGTTGGCTCACTTGAAGCTCATCAGCTCTTTGACATGTCTTGTATTTCGTCCTGTTGGGTGTTGTGCCACCCTCCTCACCAGCTCAGAGCTGGTGGGGGAGCTGGTTTAGTCGCCGACCACCCAACCATGTGGAGGGTTGTACTGGGTTACACTGTTACCAGTATCAGAGTGAACTCTGACCGGACTCTAAAACATGTAACATGCAACATGCAAGCTGCACATAGAAACACTCTCGCCAAGCCAGGAATTCAATCCGGACACTTCTTGCTGTGAGGCAAACATGCAAATCACTATGCCATCGTGTCGCCTCCATAGTAACATCAGTTAGATATTCAATATTTGCCACACCACTAATGAAACCACAAATAAAATAAAAAAACAGCCTGTAATATGGTTTTATCTATAGAACAAACACATTTTTTTTATTTTTTATTCATTTACTATGAACATTTTTACTGCCAGAGGCATGGTGGTGCAGTGGTTAGCACATCCGTCTCATAGCAAGAAGGCCTGGGTTAGATTCCCGGGCACGGGTGTTTCTGTGTGGAATTTGCATGTTCTCCCCACACTTGCGTAAGTTTCCTCCGGGTACTCTCATTTCCTCCCACAGTCAAAAACATGCACAACTGGCGGTTCCAAATTGCACCTAGGAGTGAGTGTGAGCGTGTGTGTGAATGGTTGTATGTTTGTTGGCCCTGCAACGGTCTGGTGTGTTCAGGGTGTATCAGCCCAGAATCGGCTGAGATAGACCTAATAGGCCAGCCTCCCCGTGACCCTAATTAGGATTAAGAGGCTTAGAAAATGAATCATGGAATGAATTTTTACTGCCTTTGATTTGGGTTAGAGTTGATGAGCAATCATGTATATGGGTGGTAAACTTCAGTTTTACTCTTCTGGTACTCTCCTTGAGATCTCAACTCACCACAGCTTACAAAAACCTTTACAAAATGAGAAAAAAAATATATTGAAATACTGTTTGGTAAACAGATTACTCTGCGTGCTATTTAAAAAAAGTTTAGTATTTATTATTTGGCATTTTGATAAATCAAAGTGTTTGTGTGCAATGTTATTTATCATTTATTCACAATTTGTTATGGCACAAATTTTTGTCCATTAATTATACACAGCTCACATGCCTTAAGGTGAGGTTGTGCATACTGATTAGACACAATAAAAATTCCAGAGCCCCAAACCCACATTTCCTAGTTAATGCCAAGAATGTTCTTTTTTGCATCCTTATTTAAGTAACTCAATATTCTTGTGCTGAAATGATGTGCACAGCTGTGTAGTGAAGTACAACCATTAGTGACAACCTCTACTTAGACATAATGCATTTACCAACAGCAGTTCAGTGTGAATGTCCACATTCCTAACAGCATATGTAATCAGGTTGCATTTTTCACACTTGATGAGCTGGGCTGTTATCACACACTACAACAGACATAAGGCTGTAAAAAAAATTGGTTCTGTTCACTCTCACAATCCTGCCAGATCCTTCAGACCGGCACACATCTGGCATAACACTCCAAACTCTTGAAACATTTCAGCCGAGCTTCCTGAACTCCGTCTGGTTGGAAATGAGAGCACATGGCTTTGCATGATAGCGTTCTGTGCTAGGAACAGCTGTTTGGATGAATCTTTAATGCACGTTCCTATCAATGCTTCCCTCTGCCACTGTACAGCTGTACCTCCCCTATGTGCTGTTCCAACTGCCCATCATTCATCAGGCCTGTGGTCTTCCCTGCTCATTAGTGCTTGTGTCACCAGGCCACTGTTGGCTACAGTGTCATTATTGAGGGAAGATGGATCATAATAGAACAGCTATTATATATATA
>JAQMYF010000004.1:26627682-26643171 GCA_030014195.1 Neosilurus mollespiculum
TTTACATCATATAGATGTGTGGCTTATGTGCATTGTTTACTTGGGAAAGAGATGGCTCCAGGATGTAGTATGGGAAGACGTCAAGCCAGCAGTGTGCAATTGCAATTGCAGATGCAATGTAATGTAAGATTGGGCTGGACCCCTTTGTTCTTAGTATTCATTTGGATGTTACTTTGATATCCTACCTAAATATTGATGCAGACCAAGTACACCTCTTCATTGTAATAGTATTCCCTAACCACAGAAGACTCATTCAATAGAATTATCTGCACTGCTACCCTGCAAAATTTGTTAATGAATGGTTTGATAAGTTAGATAGATACACACATAGACACACACTCACACACACAGAGATGTCTACAGTGCATGTGTGTGTGGTTGTGTGTGTCTATCTATCTATCTATCTATCTATCTATCTATCTATCTATCTATCTATCTATCTATCTAAAGAACATGCCATAATGCAAAACATTATTTTTAAGGGCTGTCACATCTGTCATTCATCAGTCCCTATACATATTCTGCATCCTGTAATATCTAATATTGCATAATTTAATCTGCTTCCATCCACCATCACCTCCTGTGATTTATTCAACACACAGCCTTATCCTTGTGAAGAGGAAGCGTTTTTAAAAGCAGGCATTATTAAAAGGAAAGTGCACAGCATATGTTGCTGCTTAATAGAGCGGAAGTGAAGTAGGCTTTTGCAGAAGTGCCCATGGGGGTAAATGTTGGTCAGCGCAGTAAGAAAAGAGGTCAGAGAGCTGATTCCCAAGAGACATAGATAACTCATATTCTGTGGTCAGAGGTCTCATCTAGACAACATATTCTGTTTGTGCTCTTCTTTACACATGAGATACAATGTGAGGCTGAACACTAACAGACAGGCTCTCTAAAACTAGTAGCTATAAATATATGGCATATAAAAGCCATGATGAAAACCATAAATTACATTACTTGCAGGAATTAAATTCAAACATTGTCATTCAATAAAATAGAAGCTTCCAGAAAATTTCAGGATTTTGAACAGAAGCATTGATGTGTTTAGTGTTCACGTCCTCAAAAGAGAAACCCATTTATTTGCTGACCTGGGTCATGGGGAGAATGGAGCCCATCTTAGCCATTTCATTATTGGATGAAGGTGGGGTACACCCGGAACAGCTTACCACTCCATCGAGGGGCCAGCACATATACAACAATTTCCACTCTTACCTATGGCAATGGCAATTTGGAACAGCCAATCAGCCTGATGTGCATGTATCTGACTGTGAGAGGAAAGCAGGCACCTGGAGGAAACCCACACAAGCACATGGAGAACATGCACAGTCTACAGAGAAATGTCCTCACCAAGCCTGGGACTCAAACCAGGGCCTCCTTAACCAAATTTCATCTCAGTGTATATTGCAGTAAAGACCTATATTACTTGCCTTAACTGTGTTCATGATCAAATAGTTAATAAAAATGAATGACACAACCACAACACTTGAGCACTTCAGCTGCTGCTTTAACTGAACATAATATACAACACTTAATACGTTGGTGAATGTATATATTGCAAATATACTGTATATCAGGGATATTCATTTAATTTGGAATGAGGGCCTGGTCATGAAAACAATCCCAAAGGAGAGGCCAGTGAAATATGGCCTGAAAAATAGGTAATCACATTAAAAGCTACAGATACAGTAAAGTACAACAACAACATCGAAGTGTATATATAAGGGGTCCACTTGCAAAACTTGCTGTCGACTTTTTCAGTCCCACTGATAGCTCCACTTTCAAAACATGCTAACTCGTGTTATAAATTGTAGCAGAAGAAGAACTCTGTAAAAACAATTCTATGCCTATTTCTATGATTTTTGTTAAAGACTGACCAACTCGAATTAGCAGATTTTGCAAGTGGACTCCTCATATTGTATTTTGTAAATGGATAGTAACAATAGTATATTGTATTATATCAAGACATATAGGCCTAAGGCATTTCTACATACAATCAGCAATATACACCACGCTGAGTAATTAATCCTGGTAAGCCATATCACAGACATTTAGAATTTTTAACTAACAGACAACATCCACTTATGTCCACACAAATGCCCCTACAAATACAACAGGAGTGTAGTACTAAATAGAGCTGTAACAACATATGAGTGAATAGTATTTTAATAATAATAATAATAATAATAATAATAATAATAATAATAATAATAATAGGAAGAAGAAGAAAAAGAAGAAGAACAAGAAGTAAAAGAAGAGAATTAAGTGAATCTCAAGAAAGAAAAGCAAGGCTTTTAATTATAATAATACTAAGATAAAAAAAAAGAAGTGAATAATAAGACAGAAAGGTTCAGTTTTAAATAATATTAAATAAAAAGAAAAAGATAATATGAATATCAGCACCATTTTTTTTACTTTTTAAAAGAATAGATTAGCCAACTCAAAGTGCCGGTACAAAGTGTCTCGCAGGCCGGGCTGCCAGATGAATAGCCCGGCTGTATATAGTATCTTATTAATTATCTTATTACAAATTTTGTCAAACCTGTATACAGATAAAACTGTGTGATGGAGAAGACTAACTAATGTTACTGCATCTGAGATCATACAAACCTAAAGATGAAAAGCTGTGCTCAATTTTAAGAGTCTGATCTGATCTTGCCAGACAAATGCTTGTAAAATGGTTTCATTGGTTATTGTGTTTGAGACTGCTCTATTTGTTTGCTGTCGGGAGAAACCTCCTATCTCCACTCCAACTTTGCAAAAAAAAATCAACCCTATTGGCCACTCTTAATGTTGATCTGTGGGGGGATTAATAATTAACCAATGAAAAGCATTAAAAAGAGCTGGTGATCTATTTCTTGTAACTTTACTAGAATAGAACTGCCATTAAACCTTGTATGCCCAATCCCACCTCTGTTTTAGCAGAAGCAGCTCACAGCTTAGCTGAAGTTATACATTTTAACCATGTCTGACTTTGTATAATGAAAATCAACTTCATCAGAGGTAAATATCTCATTTGATCAATTAATCCCTACATTTTTAGTCTTCTTTAAAAATGATAATGTTAATGTTACAGCCTATTGTTCTTACACACACCCATACACACTTACACACACACACACACACACACACACACACACACACACACACACGTGCAGGCGGGAGTGCACACACTCACTTGTGCATGGGTGAAACTGCACTTACACATATGTGCGTGCACACATGCCAATATATAAACATGTATGATGACACAAAAATTAATTATTTATTATGTTATTTAAATTTCCTTTAAAAAGAAAGTAGTGGTTTAGGACATATGAGTTTTCTGCCAGGCAGCGTCAATATTCCCTTTTTGCCTTTGATGTTTAACCAACGTGGGGCAGTGGTAGCCCGGTGGTTGGGTGCTGGCTTACTGATCCGAAGGTCGGGGGTTGAAGCCCCACTATTACCAAGTTGTCACTGCTGTCCCCCCAGTGCAGCTAACTGGGTTATCAAAGGCCAGCCATGTCTCTCACTGTCTGAGGTGAGAGGCATGTAAAAGAACCATTGCTGACTTTTGTAAAGCGTAGGCCACTGGGTTGCCGCCAGCATGTTTATGGTCTGGCGAGCTGTCCAGGGTGTACTCTGCCCTCCCCCAGAGATGGCTGAGATGAGCACCAGCCTTCCTGCGACCCTAATTAGGATCAAGCGGTTCAGAAAATGAATGGATGAATGAATGAATGTTTAACCAACGTTAAACATAAAAAAATAAACATTGCACACATTGAATATTTACATTTATAAAGTCAGTATTGACTGCATATTAGGTTTGATAAATTTGAACAGGTGTTTCATTATGATCGTATTCATTTAAAAAGTCATGTGACCCTTAATACACATGCACATAACAGCTGTGATCCTCCAAGTGATACTTTTGCTTATCATGACTGCATGAAACCCTGAGATGTGTTTAGAAGATAACTGTCCATTTTTAAAAACAAATTATGATTTGTTTATCTGGTTATTAGCTTTTTTCCTTCGGCAGATTTTTGGAGCTCAACAGTGTGAGGTTTTGTGATATACATGGAACTAACTATGGCCCTGAAGACGTAAGCAAGGCTCAAAATTTGTAAACTCTCTAAGTGGCCTTCAATTACTGAAAACTGCAGACATTTCCCCAAACATTTCAAACAGTAAGCGAAGTATTTTTAAGCCAATTACTGTAATGACTTGGACAAAACTGTAAATGGAACAAACACATACCTCTTTGCCTTCCTTACAGAAGTCTGTACTTGCCAACAAGAATCGCCCGCCTTCAACAGCTAATGAACCTGACCTAATTAACTGTCTTTGTTTAATAAAACTGCACCAGTCGGTTTACAGCTGCATCTTCCCTCAATCTGTTTTTACACTGCTTACTGATCACAGTTTTAATTAGCTCAGGCCCCTGCTGCAAGGAGACTTGTAAATCCATATTGATATCTGCTGAGTGTGTGGTGAGGGCACAACATCTTCATATCTACCCCCAACTGTTAAGTAGGAGGGTTTAAGCCTCAAATCAGAAGTCTCCAACTATTACAAGCTCCTGGTTTACATGCCCCCTGAGGCAATTTCCATCTTCTCTCATTTGAAGCAGGGAATTAACTATAGCCTTAAAAATGTAAAGCTTTCACTGCAGTAATTATCCTCTGAGGAAGAAAAAGGCTAGTTAAAACAAGGAGCTTAGGATTTTACATTACAATGAAGATTGAATTTAAGATTTGATATTTTAGGCTGTAATATTTAATCTCTGATATTACAAGTTGTAATATCTGGATTTGACCTGGATAAGTCAAATAATATGCTACGAATGATCTTCAATGCATGTATTTCTTGATCCAAGCTTACAATGACTTTAGCATGTGTTAGTCTTCAAGGGAATATAAATGTCTAAGGAATAAAACATGGGTTACTGTTTTCTCTAATACTAGCATGTGGGTTTTTTTTTTGTCCCTTTATGCCACAACAATTTAATATCCATTACTTTAATGCCACATTTTTTAAATCAATTTAGAGGAGTGTTGCTACTACCAAAATATTAATTTAAAATGACTTATGAAAAATTTTAAATTATTTTATTGCTTCTGGTAATCACACAGCTCCTAGTGAGGTCTATTATGCTTAGTGATGGTCTAGTAAAAACGATTAAACAACACCTTCTGACCAATAAGAATCAAGAGTTACTACTGTAGTATGAAAACTGATACAAAACCTAATGATTCTGTTTGCTTATGGAAAAAAAGGAATCATTTGATTTGAGATGATTGGAGGATGGATCTTGGCATCATGGTGGTATAGTGGTTTTCACATCCACCTCACAGCAAGAAGTTCCTGGGCTTGGCGAGAGCATTTATGCATGGAGTTGGCATGTTTTCCCCATGCTTGTGTGGGTTTCCTCTGGGTACTCCAGTTTCCAAAGGCATGCACATTAGGCTAACTGGCTTTTTAAAATTGCCCGTAGGTGTTAGAATTAGTGTGAATGGTTGTGTGTGTTGCCCTGCGATGGACTGGTGAACTGTCCATGGTGTACCCCACCTTCGCCCAGTGTCTGTTGAGATAGGCTCCATCCTCCCCATGACCCTAGTAGAATTAAGCGGTCTGGTAAATAGATGGATGGTGAGGTGAGGTACTAAGGCACATCACAAGATGTCAAACATGCTGTCATTAACATTATGCTCAATAAATCCATAAAGATACCAAAACACACTCTGTGTAAAATAAAACTACAACACAAGTAAAAAGTTACCCTCATAATTATTATTATTTTGTTTCATTGCTAAAACAAATGGTAAAATGTCCTGTGCTGCTTGGAAATGCCTTCCATACAAAGGTGGAAAAAGTATAGAGAAACTATCCCTGAGAAAAAGTATCGATTCTGTGTCAAAATCCTGCTCCAATCATGTAATTAAGTGAAAGTCAAAAGCATACTCAAACATGCAGTTTACTGTTTTCCAATACCATACTCACTTTACAGTTGGATCTTCACATTTGACTCTCACCTGGATTGTGTTTTCTTATTTTCCTGTAATGATGGGCGAATAAGAAAATTTGGCCTTTGTGTTAACTAATTTGTACACCAAGTGTGAATCAAGAAGTGAGGAATTACAGCTTAAAATTTAGAATACACTCCAAAAGAATTAAATTAAAAACAAAAATAATGACTTCATAATGAGGATTTTATTAATTATTGTATTCCTTTATTCATTCATTCATTCATTCATTCATTCATTCATTCGCCTTTGGGCAATCCTATCCTAATAGAGTCACGGGGCCGATTCAGCCAACCTTGTGCGAAGGTGGGGCATACCCTGAACAGTTTACCAATCTATTACAGGGACAACACACACATACACACACAACCATCTACACTTACACTCACACCTAGGGGCAAAATCTTTCTACTGTAGGAGGAAATTTAAATACCCGGAGGAAATCCAGACAAGAACAGGCAGAAAATGCAAAATCCACACAGAAACTCTCTTCTGATTCCTAGAATTAAACTCAGGGCCTACTTACAGTGAGGTGGACGTGCTAACTACTACACCACCATGCTGCCATGGTTTTGTTTATCTCTCAACAAATTGATTTCTAATATAAGATGAATTTTTCTAGTTTTTTCACTGTATAGGTCAGCAATAACATTATGAATACTGACTAACAGGTGAAGTGAATAACACTGAACTGTAAATGAGCAAGCGTAAGAAGCGTGATGAGGGTCATATTGTGTTTTTATATACATACATACATACATACAGTGTATATATATATATATATATATATATATATATATATATATATATACACACACACATATATACATATATATATATAGATATGCCCTGCGATGGCCTGGCGAGCTGTCCATGGTGTACTCTGCCCTCGCCCAGAGTTGTTCTCTCCATCCAGTAATTTATTACAAATGTTCCATTTCATGGATTCAGTCTAGAATAAATGGAAGAACCAACCAGTTAGTGTTAGTTTTTAGCTTAGAATGAGTCACAACCACTCCCTTTTTTTCTTTAGTTACATACCTAGTAATAAAATATAAGCTGATATCCTAGCCAATCAGACTGCACAATTTATCATATCTCGTGGGTAAGCACAGAATAAATATATATTTATTGACATGTATATGTTATATGTATTGTCCATTAACTTTGTCCTACTTTCCCTCTCTGTCTCTTTGATGGACATGTGTGTGTGCGTGTGTGTGTGTGTAAGTGTGTGTGTATGTGTGTGGGTGCATGACAGCTTTCTTTCCCACTGAGAAGGCTGAAGGTACTTCCTCAAGCTGTCAGAGATTTCCCAGCATTTCACATCACAGACGCACTAGCCATGGTGACACACACACACACACACACACACACCCACACACACACACACACACACAGAATTTTCTTTCTGTGTCCAAACAGGGTTCTTTGTCTATGATATTTCATTAAATTAATAAACACATGTAAATTTCTTTCCTTCACAGGTTAAATCTACCTCACAGTGATGTTCTCTCGCTCTCTTGCACACACGCTTTGCAGGCATAACAACCTGAACATGCTTGTAAAGTGACTGAACAAATGTGTTAATCCACAATTAAGCCCAGTCAATCACAGTGTCATGTAACAATAAACCGAAGACATCACTGTAAAAGTTTATGTAATAGATGACAAAAGCAAACTGTGAATCTAAGCATTTATTGTGGGAGTGTCTTGTATCTATTTTATGCTTCTGTTAATCAAGAGCCTCCTGCAGAGCCTAAAAGCGTAGCAGGTCGATAGAGTTTTTAAGACATGCAGCCAATAAGCGCAAGAGCACAAGGAGCAGTACAGATAAAAGGAGAAGGATGTCAATACGACTGTAAATACATCCAGCCGCACTTACTTATATTGCTTATCCTATGGGCCATTATTGGTTGAGGCTTTCACCACACATCAAAATGCCATTTTCAAGACTGCAGGGAGAGAAAAAAAGAGAAAAAGAAAAACGCTGTGGTTAAAATTTACACTGTGAAGAGACAGACACTGACAGAAAGAAGAAGAAAGGGAGGGGGTGAGGAAAAGGGTGAGAATGAGGAGGAGAACGTGCATGAGGCTGAACCAAGTCATGAACACACCAGAGGACCTGGAGAGATAGAAAAGCCATTGATTTTTGACAGAAGTGCCAGTTCATCATTTTGAGAGACACTTGCGATCGATCACCCCCCCCCCCCCCGCCCCACGTTTGTTTGTGATTTTGTTCGTTCAAAGTCAGCTTCTATGATAAATTCCTCTTCGTGCTGCAGCTTTTGAACAGAGCAGGGTCAGAGAGGACAGAGCAGATCAAAAGATAAGTCCAGACCTCATTTTCAAAGGATTTTATTTTATGCCTTTATTTATTTATTTTACTTGGTCAATAAAAGCTACTGTATATAGAAAAGTCACCAGGTACACCTGAATATTCAGTATATACTAACATCAGTTAAGTACCCACTACATGGCTATCCATGTAGTTTACAAAAGTGAGTAACTTATAATTAATCAATACTTTGATTAGATTTACATTTACAGCATTTAGCAGACGCTCTTATCCAGAGCGACTTACAGAAGTGCTTTTAAAGTCACTTTCAGTGAATATATTCTTATACTGGATTGTCAGGACACAGATTAAGTATACCATCAGTCAAAAACTCAGTGGATAGGTGTTGTGTGCAGGGTTTGTGTGTGTGTGTGTGTGTGTGTGTGTGTGTGTACAAAAATACATAGTGCTAGTCTAAGTACTGCCGAAAAAGGTAGGTTTTCAGCCGTCACTTGAAGATACCCAGTGACTCAGATGTCCGAACATCCAGAGGAAGTTCATTCCACCACCTTGGAACCAGAACAGAGAAGAGTTTAGATGAATTTTTCCCTTGTCCCTTGGTAGAAGGAGGACCAGTCTAGCAGTGCTAGAGGATCTGAGAGAATGCGGTGCAGTGTGGGGTGTGATAAGTGCTTTGAGGTAGGAGAGTGCAGGTCCATTTTTGGTTTTGTAGGCAAACATTAATGTTTTAAATTTAATGCGAGCAGCTACAGGAAGCCAGTGGATGGATTGTAGCAGGGGAGTGGTGTGGGAAAATGTTGGAAAGTACACAAGCCGTGCTGTTGCATTCTGGATCAGTTGCAGAGGTCGAATTGCGCTTAAAGGTAGACATGCCAGGAGTGAATACAGTAGTCTAGTCTTGAGATAACAAGGGACTGAACAAGTATTTGAGTGGCCTCAGTGGAAAGAAATGGGCGTAAATTAGTGATATGAGAAGAGAAGGAAAGGCAGTTGTCCATGGTTACTCCAAGGCTTCGTGCAGTGACTGAAGGAGAGATCACAGAGCTGCCCAAGGAGATTGCAAGATCTTGATGAGGGGATGAGTCAGCTGGGATGAACAGCAATTCAGTCTTAGATTAG
Source organism: Neosilurus mollespiculum (assembly GCA_030014195.1). Lineage (NCBI taxonomy): Eukaryota > Metazoa > Chordata > Actinopteri > Siluriformes > Plotosidae > Neosilurus > Neosilurus mollespiculum. Next base: position 26,637,106 of record JAQMYF010000004.1, read on the forward strand.
ATAACATTAACAGTTTTGCGAAAGGTGGAAAATGTTACATTTGTACAAAGCCCCTTAGACGTCAGCTTCCCTTCAGTTCCTCAGTTCTGTTCTTTCTATGAATTCTTTTTCCATGGTTGTTTAAAGGCTCCAGATGAATTATGGGATAGCACAGTGAAGCAAAGTGTGTCTCCTTTGCATACTAAAGATTTAATCGAATACAAATGCCTACTTACTATTAAATGTCTACTATAAGGACATCCTGTATACTGCTTCTTGTGTACTAATAATATGATAATATGTATATTTAGATGCAGCCACTGAACATAAAGAAGTGATAGAAACCGGTACACTGTGACAATGAACAAACTACCTTAGATAAGAAAGAGGCAGAAAAAGGGTTATCAGATGCCAGAGGCAAACATCTACCTCAATCAAGACACTGCCAAAAGATGCCGTAGTACACAGCACCACCCCCATTTTTTCATAATGTTGGTCCTTCAGTCATCCAGCGCTGGTCTTGAAGTTCCCACTGTTCGGCACAATTTTATTTATTTATTTATGTATTTTCTGTTCTAACGCATCCGCTTTAACTCAGTAATGGCTCTTAATTAACCAGTGGTGTAAAGAATATAAAACATACTGACTTGAGTAAAAGTACAGTGACTCCAGTAAAAATGATCTTGTGTGAAAGAAGTGATGATAAAATTACTCAAATAAAAGCATATGGCCTGATGAAAGACTATTTGGATAAATACTTTCTTTTACATGTCTACAACTGAGACAGTTTATTTTCTTTATGAAAAAAAAATGAACACATTTTTTGTTAACTCACCAAGTGAACCATCCTGAAATGAACACTACCTCATTCGTCAACATTTTATATAGGGAGTTAATACTACCTGACTAGTAAACAAAGCCAAATATTGTTGAGGGTTAAATAGCTTGTTAGGTTTGATAGCTACCTAGTGACTGACATGGTGTGACAGAATCATCTGCAGCTTAACATGACAAAGACCAAGGAACTGATTGTGGATTTTAGGAGATCCAAAACACCAGCGGCCCCTGTTTCCTTCCAGGGTGTCAATGTGGAGATGGTGGAGGATTACAAATACCTTGGAGTTCATATTAACAATAAACTGAACTGGGTTAAGAACACTACTGAACTTTAAAAAAGGGCCAGAGATGTTTCTATTTTTGCTAAGATCGTTTAACATCTGCCAAACGCTGCTCAGGATGTTTTATGAGTCTGTTGTGGCCAGCGCCATTCTGTTTGCTGTTGCATGCTGGGGCAGCAGGCTGAGGGTTGCAGACGCAAACAAACTGAACAAACTGATCCACAAGGCCAGTAACGTTGTGGGGATGGAGCTGGACTCTCTTACGGTGGTGTCAGAAAGGCAAATGTTGTTAAAAATAAAGACAATATTGAACAATATCTCCCACCTGCTTCACAACTGCTGATCAGTCACAGGAGCACGTTCAGTGAGAGACTGATACCTCCTAAACATACCACTGAAGGACACAGGAAACCATTCCTACCTGTGGCCATTAAACTGTACAACTCCTCCATATAGCAACAACATCCAGTGTTATACACTTGCATTTTGCACTACATTTATATTCCACTGTTTATCATATTGATAATACTGTACATTTTACTTACTGACAGTGATTTATATATATAGATAGATAGATAGATAGATAGATAGATAGATAGATAGATAGATAGATAGATAGATAGATAGATGGATAGATAGATGGATAGATAGATAGATAGATAGTGTGATGTCCCGCCGTAGGTTTTAGGTCATGTCTGTCTGTTTGATCTGCTCTCTCCTCTCCCGTGTGTGTTTTCTGATTACAGGCTCCGCCCTGATTATCCCACCTGTTCCTCATTCCTGTCGCAGGATAAAAGGCCCGCAATTCCTTGTTCCCGTGCCAGATCATCTTGTGCTATCATAGAGAGAGGACATATCTCAGTGTACGCACCGCGATCCAGCCTACCGTTCATAGTGTTCATGTACCACGTTAGTCGTGCTCCTAATAAAGGGATAAAGGGAATGCGTGTTCCTGCATTTGGGTCTATCAGTTATTGGTACCAGCGTAACAGATAGATATATTCTGGTATTCTGATTCATGTTCATCTTTACCTACACAGTCAACTATTTAGCCAAGAAGTCTTATATACATTGTCCTGAGTTATACCTGTAGGCTGTAGTACAACTTACATATATTTAACACAACAGACAATCATTATTGAACATCACTATGTTTATGTTTAATTCAAAGCTACAGCATTAAAAAGATCTGGCAAGAAAGTTTAACTCGCTTGGCAAGCTAATTCTTATGTGGGTTGGACATTAAGCAGTGAAATGTCAATATTTCCATGTATTCACATGCAGATCATTATCACACACAGTTTATGTTTGGACCAGTGGTAAGCGGGCAATATGGTTACACTGTGGCTCATGAGAATTTGGGACCATGAGTATGAGCTACCAAACACACCCTACCCACTTTGCACCAGGACACCCTAGGCCGCAGTTCAATGATCGACTTTGTAGTCATGTCATCTGACTTGCGGCAGCATGTTCTGGACACTCGGGTGAAGAGAGGAGCTGAGCTGTCAACTGATCACCACCTGGGGGTGAGCAGGCTCCAATGGCGGGGGAGGTTGCCGTCCAGACCTGGGAGACCCAAGCATGTAGTCAGGGTGTTCTGGGAACATTCCGAGGAGTCTCCTGTCAGAAGGACCTTCAACTCCCACCTCCAGAAGAACTACAATCACATCCCAATGGAGGCTGAGGACATAGAGTCCGACTGGGGGCAACCCCTGAACCAGGTGGTAGACACCTGAGGTGAGGGGGGCCGTCAAGCTGAAGAAGAAGGCCTATCAGGTTCTTTTGGCATGTTGGACTCCCTAGGCAGCAGACGGGTACCAACCAAACGTGCTGCAGGCTGGGATGTAGCCGATGCAAAATCTCGGGGGTGGGCGGAGTTCGGTAAGGGCCTGGAAAAAGACTATCGGTTAGCCTTGAAAAGGTTCTGGACCACCATCCGACACCTCAGGATGGGGAAGCAGTACTTCACAATAGTTGTAAGATCAAACTGGAGCAAGACCTAAATGAGACACTGGACAATTGATGCATCCCAGATCATAATTTATAACTGTAGGTTAGTACAGTGGCTCCTATGCATGACTACATCACTCCTTGTTATTCGCTTCTTACCCTGACACACCCATTGCTCTAGGGTAAATTTGGATGTGACCATTTTCCATTACTCCAGTGTCCAATCTTTATGGTCCCTTGTGAATTAATGCCTTTTATTCTGATTTGCTTCACTAACAAGTGATTTTCATACGAATGCACAGTTTTTAAATCCCAGTCATGTGAATGTAATCCCAATTTCTTGCCTGTGAAAATGCTCTTACTTTCACTATTAAAAATAGCAGTGAGTTACCCAGTTGTGTTGTTTTTTTATTTGACTTTCTTTTTATGTTGTTCTGTGCTCGATTCAGAGCAATAATTCCATGATTACGAGATAAATTTTCTGACTTGGTTGATTACCAAATGAGAAGCTACTCACTTCATCAGTTATGGTGAAAAATAAAATTGTTGCCAGAAAAAAAACACATTTATCAGTGCAGTTATTATCCAGGCATAAGATTTAAGTATTTGCTAATTTAATTACAAATGGCAACTTTTTCTTTAGGTTGTGTAATTTTTTTTATTTAGTTTTAGTACACTTTTGTTTGTGTGTGTGTGTGTGTGCTTTTGTCAGGCCTAGGCAGGAATGTTGTATGTATGTGTCATGTTGCATAATCATGTTGAGGTGCAGCGTTACCAAGTTAACTGTGATGAGCTGGGGGATCACCTTTATAGGATTTAAAAATGATGACACCAGTTAAATGAGGTCACAAATGCACAGTTTTCAATGACTCCTAAATGTTTGCCAATATTTAAACACATTTTTTCCTGTAGACTTTCGATAGGAAATTGCTTAATTTTGACTAGGACTCAAAAATATATTATATATAACTTGCACATATGTTTTTTTGATTGACATACAAACTTTCCCAGTTATTTTTTTTTAACCGATGATGTGAACATTAACCTTAAGATCTTTATCTGTAGCTGTATGATGTGTGCACTGAGCCACAAGATTGTCTGATTAGATAATAATATGAATGTTCAGCTGTTATTTTCCACCCCTGTAGTTAACTGATATATCAATTAGATGATAAATGCTCACTCACTCATTTTTCAAACCGCTTAATCCCACTAGGGTCACGGGGAGGCTGGTGCCAATCTCAGCCAACACAGGGCTACACCATAAACAGCTCGCCAGACCATCAGAGGGCAACACACACACAATCATTCACACTCACAGCTAGAGGAAATTTGGACAGCCAATTATCGAGGCTCAGCAACATTAATATGGCAATAAAATGAAGTCAGCTGATGCCCTGAATGTACTGAATGAGCAGGTTATCACATCAATGCACTTTTACTTCCCTAATGGCACGGATATAAAATGGGGACTCAAATAATGGAAGAGTGGTTCAGAGAGCATAAGGATCATTTTCACTCCAGAGTCCTGACTACTGACAGTTTTCGGGATGTGCTGAAGTAGACTTTATGGATTGGTTAAATTTTTACCTCATCAATTCAAGAATTTGGTGAAAAATTGAACCCAACACCAGATGGAAAAATGTTCTGTTGCTTAAGTTGGTTGAAACAATGATGATTGTGATGATTATGTGCTGTAAGCAAGGATGAAGGCGGAACAACAACATATTCATATGTTTTTTGTTTTTTTGGGGTTTTTTTTTGGCCGGGCAGTGTATATGTATCAGGTATGTATGTTGGGTGCAGGGAAGACTAAAGAGGGAAGATCCCAGATCCAGGTTTGGGAATGTAGTTTGAACAAACATGGATGTTGTTTGGGGTTGTTATTGCTCATCTTCCTCTGGTTATCTGGCTGAAAATAACACACCTGCTACTCTCTGATCAGAATATGTTCAGAGGAAAAAAAAAACCTGAATCAATGATTTAAACAGAAGCCTAAAAGTGAATCATAGGCTTGGCAGGCTGTTCTTAAAAACAGTGTCAGGAGGTTAGAGCATAAACAAGCATTATTCAGAAAAGCTAGGTTGTTTGTAAAGTGATGAAACACTATTCTACAAAGTAAAGCTCTAAGTATGTGGATTAAAACTAAGTATATACAGATAATCTGACTGTGTCAGCTTTCTCATGAGGCTTTCTGAAGCACTCACACTCCTCCATAGTTTCATTAAACACTAGCTAACAGTCCAAGCTGCTTCCTGTACACTTGGCTGTGCCTTCCTCTGCGTCCCTGCACGTCTTTAAAACACTATTAATGCCTAATGGGCTTGCTCATTAGCTGCACTTTCAAACATGCTCTGGCCATTATGAGCTCCATTTGCTGTTGGGTCACACGCTTGTGCACACAGTGTGTGTTGTCTGTCAACTTCGAATTCGCTTTATAATTCACCATCACATCTGTGCTCGACTAACTTTAATTTTTACATTTTGTTCACGTTGAAAATGAAATATAGCTGTTTTGTGAGACCTGTAACACTTAAAATACATTATGAATGGATGAAGCATTTTGCATATATAAGTCCCATGGGAGCAGGGATGTGAACTCAACATTCAGAATACCAGATCACATTCTCTAAACAGATACAAATACAGATACATCAAAAAAAAAAAAAAAACCCTCACTATTATCTTATTATTTCTTTCTTTCTTTCTTTTTGTCAGAAGCATTCCCATTTGCTCGAATAAATGTATGGATCATGACTTGTATTCTGCAAGATACAACAGAACGACTGTGGAAAGCACTTCCATGGATGCAGTCCATGTACAGTGCACTCAACACTAATTTTGTGTTGCAAAGAGTCTGCGTGTACTCCCTGTGCATCACCCTAATTCTGTGTCCGTGCGGACTGTCTGTGTGTGTTGACCGCACACATGTCAAAGTGTCTACACCAGGGGTCACCAACCTTTTTGAAACTGAGAGCTACTTCATGGGTACTGAGTCATACGAAGAGCTACCAGT
>JAQMYF010000004.1:26643588-26657331 GCA_030014195.1 Neosilurus mollespiculum
TAGAACAGGCCTGCGGGCGACTTATGTGGTCCTTGGGGGCGACCTGGTGCCCACGGGCACCGTGTTGGTGACCCCTGGTCTATACAGTAATACACCATCCAGGAGTTGAGAGTTTCTGCAGATGGTGACTGGGTGAAGAAATTCTTTTTTCTACCTTGTCTCATTCTTTTTCTTCCAGCGTCAGCATTAAACATTAAATAAGCTCTGCTTCTCTTAAGTTGCAAACTGCTGCACATGCTCTTTGTGTTTCTGTTATTATTTTATTCTCCTGGGAATAGTTTTACTTTTACACTATGCTCTTTCCCTTTGGTAGATGAGGCAGGTACTACAAGAAAGTCATAGTGCATACACTGTGCAGATGACCATAGGTACATTCATGCCCTCCGTGTATGAAGCCACATATGTGGAAGTACACTCTGGCCCTTAGTGGTCAAGTAAGCAGTTAGTGGGGGAGGCTATCATCATGGGGAGGCAGGAGCTTATCTCAGCCGATTCCAGGTGGAGGCGAGATATTCCCTGGGCAGCTCACCAGTCCATTGCACAACCATTCACACTTACACCTAGGGGCAATTTGGTACAGTCAATTAGCCTAATGTGCATGTCTTTGGAGTACCCAGAGGAAACCCACCGAAGCACAGAGAGAGCATTCAAATTTTACACAGGAAGACCCCTTTCAAGCCTCGAACTCAAAACCAGGACCTTCTTGCTGTGGGGCGGATGTGTTAACCACTACGCCATTATGCTGCTCTGGTTTAAATTGCTAGTAATCTACAGGTGAAACTCAAAAAATTAGAATATTGTGCGAAAGTTAATTTATGTCAGTAATTCAGCTTAAAATGTGCAAATTTTGCAAAGTAAAATATTTCAAGCCTTTATTTGTTATTTGTATTTTGATGATTATGGCTTACAGCTTATGAAAACCCCAAATCCAAAATCGCAGAAAATTTGAATATTGTGAAAAGGTTCAATATTGTAGGCACAAAGTGTCACACTCAAATCAGCTAATTAATCCAAAACACCTGCAGAGGGTTTCTGAGCCTTTAAATGGTCTCTCAGTCTGGTTCAGTAGAATTCACAAACATGGGGAAGACTGCTGACCTGACAGTTGTGCAGAAAACCATCATTGACCCCCTCCACAAGGAGGGAAAGCCTCGAAAGGTAATTGCAAAAGAGTTGGATGTTCTCATTGTGCTGTATAAAAGCACATTTATAGAAAGTTAAGTGGAAGAAAAAGGTGCACAAGCAGCATGGATGATGGAGAGGATTGTCAGGAAAAGGCCATTTAAAAGTGTGGGGGATCCTGGATATGGGCTTCAAATATTCAAATATTCGTCTTTTCAAGCTGCTTCTGAACACCAAAACAAAGTCAGAAGCATCTGACCTGGGCTAAATAAAAAAAAAAAAAACTGGTCTGTTGCTCAGTGGTCCAAAGTCCTTTTTTCTGATGAGAGCAAATTTTGCAACTCATTCAGAAACCCAGGTCCTAGAGTCTGGAGGAAGAATGGAGAGGCACACAGTCCAGTGTGAAGTTTCCACAGTCTGTGTTAATTTGGGGAGCGGTTGGGGTGCTGGTGTTGCCCACACTGCCAAAAGTACCAAAACCTGGTTCAGTGACTGTTGGATTACTGTGCTGGATTGGCCAGCAAACTTGCCTGACCAGAACCCCATAGAGAATCTATGGGGCATTTCCAAGAGAAAGATGAGACATGAGACCGAATAATGCTGAAGAGCTGAAGGCTGCTATTGAAGCGTCCTGGTCTTCCATAACACCTCTGCAGTGCCACAGGCTAACCAAGTACTGAGCACATATGCATGATTATGCTTTTCAGAGGGCTGACATTTCTGTATTTAAAATCCTTTGTTTTTTTTTGTTTTTTTTTTTATTTAATTGATTTCATGTAATGCTCTAATTTTACTGAGATTTTGGATTTGGGGTTTCATAAGCTGTAAGCCATAATCATCAAAATTATAACAAATAAAGGCTTGAAATATTTCACCTTGCATGAGTCTATATGATATTTTAGCTTCACCTTTTAAGTTGAATTACTGAAATAAATGTAAAATTTAATAAAATAAAAATTTTATAAAAATAAACTTTTGCAGGCTTTGGCTAACTGATCAGAAGGTTGGAGGTTCAAGTCACTGTTGGGCCCTTGAGCAAGGCCCTTAACTGCTCAGTTGTATAAATGAGATAAAAATGTAAGTTGGATAGAGTGGTAGCTTTGTAAAATAGTTTCTAAAAAATGAAAAATAAATGAAGAAAACCCTTTCAGTTTTGATCACACCCACTTCAGTTTTAAATCTGAATGCAGATACAGATATTTGAAACAGTACAGGCATGCAGACAAAAGTAGTGGCATTGTGTTACACCACTACATTAAAGTATTTAAGAAGGACACCTCACTGTTATATTGTACACATGTCTCACTATGCCGCATATTTAAGCTAAGTTGCTTGCATGAGCTATCAAATTGTTTTAGGTTAGGGCTGGATATTGGCAAGGATGCCTTACACTATTTCATTCCTATTTATAAGCTAAGGATTTGATTTGATGTAATTCAATTCCAAGTCCATGGTAAACACTGAGAGCTTTTCATCAATGCATTTGCAGGTTGATAAATGTTAATTTTAACTGAGAGATCAACATCTAAAAGTGGGACTAGTAGTTGCATTAAATGTCAGCTGTCTATTTAATTCTCTTGCTGTGCATATTACAAAAACTAATGTAGAACTCACAAAGTGCATATTAGCCAAAAAGGTCAAAGCATAAATTTTGTCAGATTGATATTAATTCTGAAAAAAATTTAAAGAATGATTGTTTACAGCAAAAAAGTTGTGGGTTGATTTCCCAAGCTTAGGCATTTCTGTGTGGAGCTTGCATGTTCTCACCCTGCTTGTGTGGGAATCCTCCGGGTACTCCAGTTTCTACCCACAGTCCAAACACATGCACATTAGCCTAATTGGCTGTTCCAAATTGCCCCTAGGTGTGAGTGTGAATAGTTGTGTGTGTGTGTGTGTGTGTGTGTGATGGCTTGCAGTGGTCTGGTGAACTGTTCAGGGTGTTCCCCTGCCTTTGCCTAGTGTCTATTTGTATGTGCTAATTTAACACATTTGTGTGTTAGACGCACAGTTTTTTCTTCAAAAATGTGGCTACTCCTGGGCTTTTTAAAAATTATTTATTTATTTATTTTTGTAGTGATCTGTAAAGCTCAGAACTGTATTCACTTCTCTTCTCATCTCATCTTATCTCATCTCAGCTTGCCAGTCCATTACAGGAACGACAAGACAAAACAACCATTCACACTCACACCTAGGGGCAATTGAAAATATACAGTTTGTCTAATGTCCTTGTCTTTGGACTGTGGGAGGAAACCCGAGCACCCAAAAGAAACCCAGCATGGGGAGAACATGCAAACTCTACAGTGAAATGCCCTCGCTGTAAACAGAGTATCCAGGACCTTCTTGCTGTGAGGCAGAAGTGCTAACCATTATGCCACCGTGCCACCCTTATATTTACTTCTCTGCCATTCAGATTAACTTACAAATGAAAGATATCTCTGTTCAACACAGACGTGGAGCTTTAAATACATAAAACACCATCATCTTAAATTATGAATTGATGCTGCTGTTTAATGGTGCACTTGACAAGCACCCGTTTTACTTTCAGTTGGAGTTGTACAGTATAGGGCTATTACTGTCAACACCATGACTATTTTAAGTACACATTTTTAGAAAGAATTGTTAGAAACATTTACACACAACTGTTAGAAATATTTTTAGAAACAGCTTGAAAAAAGCTGCTTTCCTTCGGTCCTGAATGAATAGACCTGAACTCACTCAGGTCATGGCCTTCTTACAAAAACAACACAATCCATATTTGAAAGGCACACATCTAAGACACTCTTCTCTCCCATGACACATGATAATGTATCAACAACAGAAGGCAAGGCTTGTTGAAGAGAACAGACCTGTGAACTCAATTAAATTAACCTTATTAAATTAATGGATCTTCCATTGTACTTTATGGAAGTAAGCTACAATGATTGTATCTATACTGTAAAAGAACTATGATGAAACAAAATCAAACATACTCATCAATGTAACAATGTATGGAATATTAGGGTTGGGTTAGGGTTCCGAGGAAACATAGGTAGTGGGGAACATAGTCACTGGGGAACATAGGCACTGGGGAACACAGAAATGGACCCCCCATAATCAACCTAGTGAGGCTTATACACGTACGCACACTCCTACACACATCAATTAGACCACAGCTTTGATAGATTCGACCTCACAGTAATAATGACAGTAGCTAAGACCGTTTGCGCATAGCTCTGCTAGTGCTGGTCAATTGCTCTGAGACATTGAACGACCTTTCGTATAAGTCTCATTCCCAGAGAAAATAGCAGGCAATTAACACAGTGAGTGGATTACAAGATTGCAATAGCTTGTGGATTAATGCGTTCACTTATTCTTAACATTTCTGAGCCACCATGAATAGAGCTGTCTTTGGCAGAGAGTTTCTGCCAATTCAAGTGAATGCAGTGAAAATTATGGGATAGTAAAATTGCTAATCAGAAGCTTAACTATTAGAGTAGAGAGGGCTTGTTTTGAAAGAGCTATGATTTGGGAGGAGGACATATCACTCACTAAGTGACAGCCATATTGGTTATGGATGGGCAACTATTGGCAACACACTGCTCTCACTGCAGTTGTTTGCAAACATTTTAGAAATTGGCACATGTGATTAAATGTGTTGATTTACCAGAGACTTTTCTTAGCAACCTTACATGCTCATCATCTAAAAAAATTAAGATTATAAAGTCTATTTATATACACCTTTTACTATATTTCACTCATCTCATTTACTCATTTGCAGAGCCGCTTACTCCTTTTAGGGTCACAGGGAGGCTGGTGCCTATCTCAGCCAACACTGGGTGAAGGCAGGGTACACCCTGAACAGGTCGCAATGTTTTTGCATTTTATTTTTTTAAATTATTGCAGGACCAACACACACACACACACACCCATTCACAATATGAAAAAGTCAATTAGACTACTGTGCATGTCTTTTGACTGTGGGAGGAAACTGGAGTTCTGGAGGAAAGCCACGCAAGCACGAGAGAAATGCCACCTAGAAATGCCCAAGCCTGGGACTTGAACCGAGGACCTTCTTGCTGTGAGGCAGACGTGCTAACCACTACGCCACCGTGCCACCCGTAAACTGTACCTTAATTTCAATAATTAAAAAAATACATTATTAATTATGTTAGGTACAAGAACAAGAAATACATTCATGTAACAATTAACTTATTTAATTTTATATTTTTAATATGTTTACCATTTGGAGTCACGCTGGTAATGTTTTGTCAATTTCAAGCACTGTTTGCAAATGTGCTCTCTCCCTCTCTCTCTCTCTCTCTCTCTCTCTTCCCCTCTCTATCTCTCTCTAACACACTCTCTCACTCCCTTTGGCTAAGTAGATGGTGTCCTCTATCAGTGGTGACACTAGTGTTGGGTCAGCGGAGGGGAAGGAATGAGACTGAAAGGTTGTGGATTGCAGTTAGCTCTTGCCTCCTCCTCTGGGCCACACTGGCACTTCAGGCACTCCCAATGGCTCAGATGTCTCAGCTAGTCTTAGATGTTTGATATTCCTTAGTTATACCCCAATCCAAAATTTCTAAAATGATTCCTTCTGCAATATGAGTAGCAATAATATGAAAGATGTAAACAACTTTAAGGGTGTGATGGCATATCAGCATCATGGTATACTGTGATTAGGAAACCTGAAAAAGTTGCCGTTTTAATGTTATGCTAGAAGACAGGAAGAATGTAACAATGGGAAGAAATGTTCTCTTATGATATGCAATTGTTCATGTGTGCAGATAATGATCTTTTGGCTAATTTGGTGAATTTTAATACATTTATTCATCTTTAGTAACTGTATTTTCCTGGTACACTGAGTGTGAGGTAGAGGCTACACACTGGATGATATGCCACATTCACATATTTATTCACACCAATGGAAAATTAGTGGAAATGGAATGAAACCCGGAGGAAACCCTCATATTCATGGGGAGATCATGCAAACTCCACACAGAAATGCCCAAGCCCGGGACCTCGAACCCAGAACCTTTCTGCTGTGAGGCGGATGTGCTAACCACTACACCACCATGGGAACAAACAAAAAAAACAAAAAAAAGGACCCATTTGTAATACAAATTAAATAGCATTATGATGTGTACTGTCAGCAGACTACTTTTCATTAGGAAGGACAAATTAGCTTATTAGTCTGGGGTATTCTAAGCACACAATGTGAGAAGACACTCACTCATTTGCCGAGCTGCTTAATGCTACTCTGAATCTCAGCCAACACTGGTAAAAGGCTGGGTACACTCTGAACAGTTCACCAGACCACCAACACACACAACCATTCACACTCACATCCACACCTAGGGGCAATTTGGAACAGCAAATTAGCCTAATGTGCATTCTTTGTACTGTGAGAGGAAACCCACACAAGAAAGGGGAGAACATGCAAACTCCACACAGAAACGCCCTCACCAATGCTGGAAATCAAGCCATGGACCTTCTTCTTGTGAGGCGGATGTGCTAATAACTACGCCGCTGTGCTGCCTCTGAGAAGACCGAATACCATAAATATTTCTTGCACTTCTGCTGCAATTCTATATGTGATTTTGCATCAGGTGTTTTTGTCAGTTTTTGAAATGGTAAATTTGTAAGCAGACATGTAATACATTCTGAGAATGATACATTAGGGGTGTACGGCACCATTTGTGTCTGCTTGGTCCTCTTAATATTTGTAACAGTATTAATATTTAAACCAAAGTGGGCATGGCCTAATGAGAATCTTTACATCCACAAGGCCCCTAATGGAAAATCCCCCGAGGTAAAAATGACAGCGCTGTCAGAATGTCATAAATAAATATAGTAAATGTTGTCCAACATGGCTGCTATTGTTTGTCCTATTAGCTGCAGTTTGCCCCATCTGACCACTTTCTCATTCCTGTCTAAAAATATAAAGCTTAAGCTTGCCCAACTTTGGTTTCATTCTGCTGGATCCCAGTCCCCACACGAACAAATCTCTAGTCTCAGCTTGAAGCTCTCTGCCAATCATTCAAGAAATAGTGCACCTCCTGTTTGTACCAGTATCTTATTAGTATCTGTATTGTCTGAACACTTTATATGTTCAGTCCACATAATGTATTCATATACAGTCTCATCTGTATTATACACAAATGTGGCATTTTATATTCAGTTATATAAGTCCCATACCAAATATGCATTTAACCCTTTAGGGTATACTGTATGTATGCAGGGGCTGAAATTTCTCATTCAGGCTCCGTATGCACTGTTATAAACACAACCCGCTTCTCTGGCGATCTCCTTTTGCAGAAGCTTCATATTCCAGTCAGAGCTCTGCCTCTGCCACACTACCACTGATATGATCTTTAATCCAACTCTGGCCACCGCACCTCCACATCCCTCACACAGCATGGCATGGAGGAGGCAGAAGGGGAAAAAGCCACAGTTTCATCATTGCCACTGCCCCAGAGAGCTGCTTTCTGATTATGACATTAACTCCGTCTCAGTGTGGCATCGCAGATGAACCGAGTGATGCATAGTGTAAAAGTCTGCAGAGGTGATGCTGAGAATATACTGTGAAACATGTAGTTACTTCTTTTCTAAAGACTGTTATGCTATGATCATTTCTAAGAGGAAGATAAAATGTGTGTCTGTCAGGACTTTGCATGGTTCTAGTTCATAGATCTGTAAACACAGGTTATTTTTAATTACCTAAAATCAAAGGGGATGTACATATGATTGATTCTGTTATGGTTATTTCCTAGACTGCAAGTTAACTGAAGAAATAAGAAGCTGGACTGCTAAATAAGATGGAGCACAGGTTCCAATTTGTCCCAAAACCTTATAGTGGGGTTGAGGTCAGTGCTCTTTGCAAGACAGTAAAATGCTTCAGCTACAATGTCTTTGCAGACCTCACTTTGTGCAGAGAGGAACAGTCACATTGAAATACATCTGGGACCCTTAGTTCCAGAAGGGAAATTATAATTCTGCCACATACAAAGACATCCTACTAGTACAGTGGAGTGCATCTAACTTTGTGGTAACAGATTGGGGAATTTATCTTTGTAATCTATAAGGAAACTCGCTGATATCAATATTGATGGATTGGGAAGTGCAATTTTATATACCGACACCCTCATAATGAAGTGCCTAAATCCCCATTTTGAGATTTTATGCCTAACTCGTGCATCTTTTTATTTTCTAACAATGTACAACTGCCCAAATCATTGTTAACTTCCTGAAGCATGTAACCCACATTATGTCAGTTCTGCTTTTGATGTAAAAATGCAGTAGATTTTTGCATTTTTCTCAAAACAACAAAAAAATGACAGGCACTTTTGTTGTGAGGGTGATGATACTGTATTGAATGAATTGTGCCAAAATTCATTCATTCATTCATTTTCTGAACCGCTTAATCCTAATTAGGGTTGCGGGGAGGCTGGTGCCCATCTCAGCCGACTCTGGGCGAGGGCGGGGTACACCCTGGACAGCTCGCCAGGCCATCGCAGGGCCTGACTCAATATTGACCTCTACAATCTATAATTGTTATTTAAAGATAGGACAGAAAACTCAACACTGGAATATGGCATTGCACTCAGGATCATCATTGCCAATTTTTATAATGACAAAAACAATTAGACTAAGTGAATATAATAAAGTGTCATAAAACATCTTGACAAAACCAAGCAAAATTGGTAAGCTTATTTTTATAATGAACAACAAGTGACTAAGTGCTATAGACAAGCATAACAAAAATGGTAACATAAAATGAAGTGGACTGAAATACAGTATGGCTGTGAAAAACTGAAAAAATATTGAACCTGTACTTTAGTACCTAATACTTTGAATAATACAAGTTATAATGCACAATGTGGCAAGATAAAACATCTACAAAAAATAGTGTAATTTTTAAAGTTAAATTATTAAATTAAATAATATAGGGTTAATAAAGGAGAACCTAAATGCAAGGATAAGAATCAAACACTGTGCAACCACTTTGGAGATACAGGCCAAAATACATTGTAATCCATTGAAAATTAGATTTTCAGTTTTTTCTCTGACTTGATAGATGAATTATTTATCTATCATTTCCTGAAGTCTTATAGCCAAGAAACTTATAGAAAGTAATGTAACTGACCATTTAGCAGAGGATCCAACGTCTAAACTTGGCAGTAAAGACCAGGAAATATTCATAAAATTGGCGAAATTCAACATGTTCTCATCAGGCTTTCACTGGTGATACCTGCATCATTTTGATACCTTCTGACACTCCACTTCCTATATATAAAACTCACGTGGAAATACTACCTAAAGAAAGCCAATCAGCATGCTGCATTGTGTGTAATAAACAGTGATCACTGCATCCAGTTTTCTTGCATCGGTTATCGAATCCTCCATCAAAAAGTGTGAAATTCTGTGCATTCACAAATAAATTTTGAATCTACAACTAGTGAAACAGTTGTATGATATGTATAGATTTATTAGATGTCTGATCGGGACAATAGCTTTGTCCAAACACTGTCAAGTTACAGGAGCATTGAACTCACCGACTAGAATCTGTGCATCTTGCTATCAGTGGCTGGTCAACAGGAATGGAGCAATTTTGTGAAGGATTACTTTGGTTCCGATGACCCAGTGCCTTCCTCAGATGATGACAGTGATGATAGAAGCAAATCACAGACTAAGGGAAAGTGTGTGTTGTGAGCTTTTTCAGCTGATTTAGCTGCAATGAGTGTAGGTTATAATGAGACAGGTCGTAGCTGTTAGCATTTGCTTATTTTACCCCAGAACATAACGTGTAGCCATTTTATTTTCCAATAAAAAAGCTGTTTTTTTTTAATAATCATGTTCGCTTGTTTATCATTTGATTTAACTGCAAACAAAGAAGTCCACAGTTCAGAATTACTTCACTCATAGATAAATCACTGTAATGGACTCATAATTCACCCAAATGTGTTCATAGTTATATCTTTTTTAATATTTAACCATGATTGAACACTGAACATTTAATATTGTGCTTCAATTAACTGAACTTGCGCTGAGCCACAAACACAGCAACAGGCTTATTACACAGCAGCATCACTATCTGCATGTTAGTGTTAAAATTAAACAGAACGAACCCTACCCATGAGAGCACTTTAATTTAGGCAAGATTTCACTGTTATTTCCTGCACCTCTCCACTGATAGAATAATTATAGGACTCCAGAGACCAGTAGGATTTCTTTTACT
This sequence comes from Neosilurus mollespiculum, assembly GCA_030014195.1. NCBI lineage: Eukaryota > Metazoa > Chordata > Actinopteri > Siluriformes > Plotosidae > Neosilurus > Neosilurus mollespiculum. The sequence continues at coordinate 26,653,925 of JAQMYF010000004.1, forward strand.
CTGGTGAAACGACATCCACGGTTCATTCATTCATTTTCTGAACCGCTTAATCCTAATTAGGGTCATGGGGAGGCTGGTGCCCATCTCAGACGACTCTGGGCGAGGGTAGAGTACACCCTGGACAGCTCACCAGGCCATCGCAGGGCAGAAACACGCTGACGGCAATGCAGTCTAATCTTTACGAAAGTCAGCAATGGTTCTTTTACATGCCTCTCACCATAGTCAGTGAGAGATATGGCTGGCATTTGATAACCCAGTTAACTGCACTGTGGGGACAGCAGTGACAACCTGGTGATAGTGGGGCTTGAACCCCTGACATTTGGATCAGTAATCCAGCACCCTACCAGTGGACTGGTGTCCACAGTTAGTTCACAATATCTGCAAACTGTACACTCGGCCATAGTTAGATAGAATAGAAACCACAGATAGAATTTTGTGTGATAACTCCGTCTTCTGAAGGCTGTAAGACCTGTAAGGTTTACATCGTATAAAGCTTTTCTCATGGTATCTCCACTGTGTTGTGTGTGAAATACCAGGTAATACATTGTTATCAACTGGTATTGGCTGGTATCAACAAGGCTAATCTGGTGAAATGACATGCACAGGTGGACTGTTTCACTTGCACTTCAGTTGTGCATCCACCTGCCCAATTTAATACTTCTATGAGTTTGAATCCCACCCATTCCAAGGGCCAGAGAAAAGCCTTCCAATCATGTATAAGCAATGCCATAGGCACTGTATGGGCAGCGGGTTCTGTGCATAAAATGTCCATTTGAAACATCACTGGGGCTCGACATATCCCAAGCAAAAGGGTAATCAACTGGTAAACGAAGTGGAAAAGTCCTGTTTCCCAGTGTTGGAGACAATGGAATTGAGCAAGATCCCACAAGGTCAAGTTTAGACTCTGCACTGACCTTTCTACTGTCCACACAAGAAGAGACTGACTTCTTGTAATTGGTCACCAAGAGCATGGGGTTGCACCAATCTCTTTTGGCCATTTTCCCAAGTACAACCACAAGTTCATTTCAAGCCACATTTTTCTTGTATTCAGGTAACTTGTATGGGTGAATGCATACCATCACTGTGGTGTTCTGTGAAGTTAGTGCAAATGAGCAGAGTTGAAAACCTCTGATAGGTGGTCCTCACAGGGAATGGGTGAGTTGGGCCTATGTTCCTAGGGTATCAGCTCCAGTCACCAGAGCCACAGATACCCCCTGTCTCCATGTTTTTATGAGATGTGTATCCTTTTTATCTGTTCTCCTGGCCTTATAGTCAACTTTTCCGACGTGCTGTGTGACCTCAAATGGTTGTTGCCACTTGGTGCATAATTTGGAACTCGACATGGGTAGGACAACAAATACATTATCTCCCAGCTCAAATTCCCATTGCTGAGTACACCTATATCAAGGGGTCTGCAACCTTTATTGTCAAAAGAGCCATTTTGCGCCCCTCTTCAGCCAAAAAAATAGTCGGGAGCCGCAAATCTTCGGTTGGGTATTTTCCAGCGAATGCTAAGTGCTTGTTTTGAAAATGTCTTTTAACGTTACATTTTTTGTTGTTCGATATTTTCTCGCCACATATCAAGCACACAGGTAAGCCAGCGTCGTTGGCGGTGAAGGCAAATGAATATGTCCACGCTGAATTAAACTCTCTATTTTCTTCCGAAACTTCTTTTTTGTGATTTGTTTCAGGGTTAGGCTATTGCAGGGTTCGCCCACTTCAAAAGCCGCCAGCAAGTAAAGGCAAAGGCTGTTGACATTGATGTGACGTATATTTTCGTTGACAAATAATAAATTAAACATAGCTTTTTTTTAATCAGATGGCATTAACTCAAACTCCAAGATAACTGTGAAACAAAATAAACTAATAATGATAATATATGAATAAAAATTAATTAAGAAATACCCTTTATTTATGTTCGTGGTTTTTTTTCTTTTTAATCAAGGCCAAAGGGAGCTGCTACAAGGAGGCTGAAGAGCCATATGCGGCTCCGGTGCTGCAGGTTGCAGACCCCTGACCTACATTATAGCCAGGATGTCCATCCTTCCACCTATATCAAATGTTCCTGTGAGGTGCACCATTGTAGTTGTGCTCTCAGATGAAGAGTTTACTGAATTTCTTTTTCACCTGAAGAAGGTCCTCAACCCCAAAGCAATGTCCTTGTTCAGTTTGATCTCATGGCCCAGAAAGATTTATGCCAAGTTTTTTGAAAGGGAATCTCAATCACTGTAAAATGGTGCAGTAGTGCTTTTGGGGTGGCAGGTGGATTCATGGGCTGACAACTGCAAAATGACGCACAGCATCAAGTCACCAATAATGCCCAGAAACTGGCCATGAGATGGTTTAATGTTTAATGAACTTTATGAACATCTGAAACCCTGGGAAATCAATTACCAAAATTAGTGGATAGCTGAGGTGAGGACTAACATCCGCCTCCACTCCATGATTTTCTCTCCCAAGGGCACCAACATCCCTGAGAACACACCTCACCTTCACTAATCATGCATATCCCAAAGCCTCACAGTCAATCAGGCTTTGATGGACTGGTTACACCCAGAGTCCAGCAAGGCCTGGTGTGATATGTTCCTGCTCTGTTAGGGAAGTCCCAAAGTGCATCGATATGGATCAGAATTTCCCATTTCTCTGAGGAAACAGTGATCCCTGAAGTGCCCACCTTTCTCACCACACCTGCGACTGTGAAAATGAGGAACTTGAAATTGGACTGAAAGAGGGAGGGCAGGGAAGGACAAGAGAGAAAGAGAGAGAGAGAGAGAGAGAGGTCATGTGACCGTCTGGCCAGAGAAATGCCAGCACATGCTCTTCATCTAGTTGGAACCGGCTCTGGACTTCTGGGCAACGCTTCCTGTGGCCTACAGGCATGGGATAGCAATGCACCTAGCACATCGTCACACCCTCACCGGATTCCTGACTGAGCACACCTGTTCTACTTCACCACAAGCACTTGAGAACTTTGAACAATGCTTCAAGGTTGCAAACTAATGTGGTCTGGGTATAATTCTCTGACCCTATTGCACTTCTTTCAAGTTATTTGCAGATCATCTGACCTTCTGCCCATTTCTAATCTTTCTATCGATTGAAGGTTTGCATTTGTTTGTCTTCGTTTCACTTGCATCTCTCTCCAGCCCCTACATGACCCAGGACTTTTAATACTTACAAGAAAATTAGTCCGTCTTTTACTCCTAATAATAGAAAAGTATACTTCCTGAACATGAACATAGACAAGACTTCTCATTAAAATTTTTAATTACTGGAAAAGAGGATACGGTGGTGTAGTGGTTAGCACATCTGCCTCACAACAGGAAGTCAGTTTCAAGTCAAGTCAGTTTTATTTGTATAGCGCTTTTTACAACTGACATTGTCACAAAGCAGCTTTACATAGTAAAATT
>JAQMYF010000004.1:26673052-26683736 GCA_030014195.1 Neosilurus mollespiculum
CTCGGCCAGTTAGCTCCCATGGACTCCCGGTCACGGATGGCTGTGGCATCAACCCGGATTCGAACTTGCGATCTCCGTGTTGATAGTCGAGCACCTTGTCGATGCGCCACTCGGGAGCCCGTTATTTTTAATTTTAAAAAGAGATAAATGTCACTGTTATACTGTACATTTTATGATATGTTGTCCAGCATTAACATCATCAATAAATACATGGTGAAATTCTTCACGATTTCCAATAATGTTCTGTTTTCCTGCACGCGCACACAAAATACAGTCTACTTCTTTATACTGAGGTTATCTCAGTGTAAGGCTAATACTTTTTGTTTGCTTACAAATTTTATTGTACTTAGTTTTACACTGCATACATTTTAACAAACATAAAATATCCAAAATATGGCAGTGAAATATGGAACAAACCTCTAGCAAAGAGATGCAAAAAGCATGCGAGCATGCATGTGATCACAGAAAACACGGTCTCAGTGCTAAATAAATATTTAAGTAGAGAGAAAAATGTAAAAATATTAACATCAATACAGCTGCTCTTTCATGCTGGTTTGACTGTTTAAACTGTTGATCTCCTGGATTTTTTTAAAAACACATTAGTCTCTAGAGTTTACATTAAATTGTGCAAAAACACACACACACACACACACACACACACACACACACACATTCCGTGAGAGACAGTTCTGTAGGCAGAAACAGCTTAATGATGGGAGAGATTCTGTGGGGGAAATGTCTTGTTTATAAGACTGGTTCAAGCAGACAGGAACTGTTTACAAGACTTAACTGTGATAAGCAGAAAAACATCTCAGAATGCAGCAATACTGCATATGTAAAAGTCTCTTACTGTATGTTGCTCTCATATGTATTATTTTTCTATTTCATATTTATAGCCAACTCCACTTCAGAAAAGCATTTGTCTCCCTCTGATGGCTTGCATCCTTTTGACCTTTCAGGGCTGTATGCACTGTATGCCTGTGAAATGCTGTTCTATCTGTTATAATCCCACTAATTGCAGCCACTGTGATGACTGCTTATAGAAACACTCACTCAACAGTTTGGGAAGAAGGAGTAGGGGAGGGGGATGGAGAAAGACAGACAGCAATAGGAAGAGAGTGAGATGGAGACAGATAAAACAGGGTAGTGGTAGGGAGAAAAAAAATGCTCTGTTTTGTCGACCCCACAATGCGACCTGCTCCCAGAGGAAAGCAATTTACCGCTTGGCTGCATCCAGAACAGTATATCTGAATCACAAAATAGCCTTAGATAAATTACAGCCAGCTTCTTTCTGTGCTCCTTATCGGAGAGCTTGAGACTGGTAGGTGTGATTTGGCTGTGATTCTAAACCACAAAGCAAGTGGCCTCATGGAGCGCTGTCACTAAGCAACATTGGGCAATTTGGATGTGTAGGGAACTGATGGGTGGGAGGAAGACGACAAAGAGACGTCATCCAATCACGCAATGCATGAGCCTGACTGTGGTCCTCCAAACACAAACTAAATGAAGTGTTGTCTCTAATGGACAAGAACACGCCCATAAATTATTTAATTTTACACAAAGATTCATTTAAAACAATATGGTTCAAGTTCTCTATTAATCCATGGTCTTTTAAGAATATGTCAGAAATTAGTAGACACTAATTTGGTAACCTGCTTTTCCAGGAGATGTTTTTCAAGTGTCTGTCTGTTGTTTGATGAGGAGTTGGTGTCTGATTCTTCTGTTTCTCTATTTCCCCTGCTCTGCTCTTCTGTGCCAGCACAAACATGGACAAATCCAATTGCATGGTGGTGGGGCCCCACCACATGGGGTTTGATTCAATCACCTCTGGGCAACATATTAAGAGGTTTAGAAGAGGTGTAGAGTGAGGGCAATGAGGCATGAGGTGGCTACAGGTCCACTAGGGCTAAGGCTAAGAGATGGTACTGATAGCAGAATGAAAGAACCTTGGATAAACAAGGGATACAGATCTTTAAAGGAGACTGGTGGGTTTGTGAGCTTTCTTACAATGAGAATCAATCCAAAGCTATGGTGTATAATAACAAATCCTAAATGTGTAAGATCACACATTAAGGCCTGATTTACTGATGGTTTATAATATAAATTAATATAAATTTGAAAAAGCAAACATTTCACACTCTTTGAAATTCCAAAAAAGAAAAGGACACATAAAATTGACTTTTTGTATTTTCTAGTAATTCTACATCATTTTAATTAACAGAAAATAAATCAGTCACATGAAAAGTAAATACACCCTTATATTTATTATAACATATTCATAAAATTACAATCAGGCATTCCAGAATAGATCCCATTGATTTGTAGAACATGCTTTATTTAAATCTGACATATAGGACATCTTTGTTACTGAAGTGTTCAGTACTGTCATGCCAAGATCTAAAGAGCACTCTCAAGGTTGTGGTTGCCTTTGAGTCTGGCAATGGATTTATTAGGGTATCAAAATTATTTGAAATAGATTATTTCACTGGAGGAAAAATTTATCGTGCAGGACAGAACTGGACAGGATACCATTTGATATGCAAAAAAAAACAAAACAAACAAAAAAAAAATTCGAAAATAAATAAAAGTATCTCCAAGGACCCTAGATGCTTCAAAACAGCATTATCACTGTTGGTGTGAAAGTGCATACATCTACAATAAAAAAAAAAAGACTGGACAAATTGTATCTGCATGGGAGGCCTGACAGTCTTTTTGCTGTCCAAAAGAGTACTTTGGAGTAAGAGTACAGTTTGCTAATGACCATATAGGCAAAGAATAATCCTTACAAAAGAATGTAAAAAAAAAAAGAAGCAAACCTAGACAAAGAATTCAGCATTGTAATGACAGAGACTGGTGGACACTTATGCAAAACGCCTACAAGATGTTATTTTTGCTAAAGGGTCAACACTAGCTTCTGAGGCCAAGAGTATACTTCTGCACAGAAGTATATTATACCTATTGCAATTTTTGCTAAACAAATGATTTAAAAGATTATTTTTTTTAACTTTCCTTCCAGTTTTGTTTTTTTCACTGTCATCTGTAGGCACTATATTAATGAGGGTGAAATATTAATCAGTCTAAACATGTTGAATAACTATAATTATATGTATTATTATAAACGAAACAATACTTTTTGTGGGATGTACTTGTACATTTTTTCACATGACTAAACCAATTTCAAAACTGAGGTTTATAATAGTTGAATCTAAATATTACAAAGACAGTATAAGTTCCTAATTCCACATTCTCATGTCCAATCTCAACAGAGTTTAATCAGAACTTACCTTACTCACAATAATAAAACAATTTTTACATTCATTTTACATTTTATTTCAGTCTAAATTTCTGGGAGTCTCTTAGATAACTGACCTCACCTAATTTATATTTACTTCCTCCCTTCACTCTGTACATAATGTCATTTAATGTAATTAGTAAATCAGGGCCCTGAACATGAAACTGTCTGGAAGATTTTACCACCTTAAATTAGCTAATATTTTAATATGTAACATTTGTGTTGCTGGCTTAGAGCTCCATGGTCCCACGTTTGATCCTCACATTCGGATCTACTGCATCCTGACTAAAAATAAAGGTGTTAGTGAAGAGGAATGAAGGTCTGTAATATCTCTGCTTACAACTTTAATATTCAGATCAGCTGCATCATTAGAATTTCTTAAGCAATACATACACATAACAAAATTAACTGAAATTCTTGGCATTCATGAATGATTACAAGGAGAAGCTTTTATTAAACCAATACTGTAATCCAATTTTCTGCCTCTTCAAGGACTGACTTCTTAATGCGTTGATGATGACTGGCAGTGTGGAACTTTTAAATGAACAAGGCATGATGAGAATTTATTAAGACTTCAAAAAATGCGAAGCGCAAGCATAAGATTGCATAAATTTATGGCATCTGAGCAAATTCTCTGTATTTTCAAATGTGTGGTTTTAATAAACAGAAATGTCCGCAATCAAGGTTAATATTAATTCCTAATATTTATTTCAAATCCTGACCAGGTTTGGTACATGATATTGCTCTGTGATACTTAGAAAATATTCATGCGATATCTTTAAATGATTTCTGGAGCATTATCATTTAAATGGTTATGTAATGAGTTTTAAAACTTTCTAGTGCTTTTGTTTGTGCCAGACTCATATGTTGCCAGTTATATTCTTGTTATCCTTAGTCTTGTCCTGCCTCATCTGCTTAAGTATTTATCTTCAAGCTTCTAGATTAAAAAAAAAGGAAAGAATAAATCCTCAGAATCTCTTCATATGAGGGTTCAGTTCCAATATCATCTTTATCTTTTTCCCTTCCCAGCATTCACAGAAGGTTTTTTAATTTCAGGTGGCTCAAAGAAGGGTGGCAAGGCGGAGTAGTGTTTAGCACATGCTACTCACAGCAAGAAGGTCCTGGGGTTCAAGTCCTGGGCTCGAGTGTGGAGAGTTGGCATGCTCTCCCTGTTTCCTCCGAGTGAGTGAGTAAGTGGTTCAAAGGAGGTTAGGACTTTATGTGTCAATAGTAATAGTCCTACAATGCTATAAATATATACTGTATAAGTTTTATGTAATTATATGAACAAACCTTCTCAGTGGATTGAGAAAATCTTGGACTTACCAGGTCCACGTCTGGAATAAAAACATTCTACTAGCTAAATATCATGAGCTGGGTAAAATTTCAACTGCCAGATACTCTTGGTTCCAGTTAAGCCATGCTTTGATTGCTGCTCTTTATGTTTAACTATCTAGGCCATAGTGTGATTGTACCATACCAGGCTGTTACCAACTTTATGTTTTATGTGTTATGTCCCTTCACAGCCACACATAGTTCTGAGGACTACTGTGGACGCATTCTAAAAAAGCCAACACTGAATATTTTGAATTGTTTTTATACGTCTGTAAAATACTAAGCATGCCTAGTCTTGTGTACTCATCCGTAGCTGGTGCAAAGGGAGGTCACAGAGCACAGGAAAGAGACACACAGTACCTTTCCACAGGGTGCTGCTAAGTGAAAGCCCCCACAGGGACCTCAACCATGAAAGAAGCACAGGCAGGATTCTCACTTAAAGCTCACAAGTGAAGTCAGCGAGAAATTTCAGTACTTTGCTGAGAAGGAAACAACAACAAAAAAAAAGAAAGAAATTTTGCATTTTTTTTTCAAATGCACAGCCCTAGGATCCAGTGAGAAAAAAATATTTGTGAATAAAAAAATATTGGTTTAGTTCCAACTAGCTATTCTGCAAATTACTTTTTACTCACAGGTCTTGATCTCACTGTAGAACTTATTTGAACCTGTGACCATAATATTCCATCAAATGATCCACTTGAATGTTCTACAGTGACCTTTAAAAGTGACCACACAATCACGACTGTAAATTTTGAAGAAGCTCTAATAACATGTGAGGTTATAACTGCAGCCTGTCTTGCACTACAGGGAGAGGTAGAATAACTGAGAGCAAAATGTATCAGTGCAATAATTTATTCAGTGAAAGCTACAAATGGTTAGTGATATCTGCTATATTACAGACACAATAGCATTCTTGTTTAATGCATTCCTTTTCAGGCACTGCCTGGGGATGATGTTTTCATGTCACCTGCCAGGAGCTGTTGAGGCCAGTGTGATTCTGTACACAAGCACATTGTTTCGTGAGGAGAACGAATACAGAACAGATTTCCTTGTCCAGTATTTAGCAATATACCTCTCTATAGCTTAATGAAAACATGTGTTAAAACATGCCGCACTTACGTGGACTTTGCATTCTCACACTTCTTTCACAGTCAAAACATATTCTTCAATTCCCCTAAGCTTTCACTCTCCTGGATGACTGCACAGCCGTCTGTCCAAGAAGGGGACCGGATCATTTAAGTGCTGTTGCTCAGAGTACAAGAAGAACTTCTTCTCAGATACAGCTCTGATCGGCTATAGCATAGGCTTCTTCTATTGTTAACATCATGTAAATAGTAAGGGTGAAATAATTAGTCAGTGTACGGGGCTAGGGTAAGTAAAAAAAAAACCCAAATGTTGCAAACTATTACAAATCTGTTCAATAAGTAGCATGCAGGTTGTTCTAATTATAAATTAAAGGTAGTTTTTATTCATCTTCCAAAAAAAAAAAAAAAAAAAGAACCTGACAAATACAGGTCTCATGTTGTTTTATCTGCTGCTTGTTGGTCTAATTTACAAATTTTATGGGGAAAAAAGCTTATTACTGCAACTTATAACAGCCAAATAAAAGATTAAAGGATCACACCATCCTAAACAATATGTAGCTCAATTAGCTGTAACCAACCACTTTCTCCACTACACACCAAGTTAATCGACTTCCACTTGTAATCATTCTGATTAGTTCAGTAGTAAAATAGCTATATCTAGAGCATGCCAGTGTCTGGAGGTGCAACTAAAAGCAAACAATAATGTATGGGTGGCAAGGCAAATGGTAAAAGATTTCAGTTGTGGACAGAAAATGGATACTAAAAAATGTCAAAGGCTTTATGAACCCTCAGAGCACAGTAAAGTGCATATTCAAGAAGTGGAAATTGTTTGGTACTGCTAGGACCAACACTTTTCCCCCTTCAAACTGTATGGAAGTACAAGTAGGAAAGTGGTCAAAGAGGCTACCAAAAGGCCTATTACAAGAATGTTTGGCATGCAATGGTCATTGTGTGGATGTTACAATCATACCACAAATGCCTCACAAATTTGGCTTGTATGGGTGGGTTGCAAGAAAAAAGCCACATCAAATCAATTGAGCTTAGCCAAAATGCACCTTGTAGATTTTGAGGTCAAATGGAAAAATGTAGCCGTCAGCATGTTTCTGCCCTGCGATAGCCTGGCGAGCTGTCCAGGGTGCTCTGCAACCCTAATTAGGATTAAGCGGTTCAGAAAATGAATGAATGAATGAATGGAAAAATGTGTCTAACTAAGCTGTATATCTGACAGAAAGAAACAGTTCTGAAAGTATTGAGTACAGCGGTTGACCCTTAACCATTGCAGTAATTCTGTTTATATTATATTATGTAGGGCTGCATGGTGGTGTAATGGTTAGCATGTCCACCTCGGAGCATGAGGGTCTTGGGGTTGAGTCCTGTGTGAAGTTGGCACATTCTCATTTTGCTTGTGCGGGTTTCCTCAGGGTACTCTGGTTTCTTTCCACAGTCCAAAGACATGCACATTGAAAATGGTGAAAAATTGGTACGTAATAAATTAACTTCACTGTGTGCATGCCGAGTGTGTATGTATGTATATATATATATATATATGTGCGTGTGTGTATGTTTGCGTGTCTGTGTGTGTATACACCTTTGTTTGTTTTCATACAGTCTTCTTATTAGTTGCTATGTTTTTATATTGAAAGAAGATTAAATTAGGCTGTAATGACATTCTTATTTCCATTATTTACAAAAGCTGAATAACAGTTCTGCTTTATATTTGTGATAAACATATGAAGAAATAGAAATGTGTTCACTTGTTTTCAGGAACCATTTCATCCTGTTCAAGGCTGAAATGATTCCAGAGCTATTGCATAGAACACTGGCAGGAATTTCTACCCTGCATCACTGAACACTACTCCATCACACACTTTCACACCTAGTACCAATTTAAAGTTGTTAGTCTGCTTATGTGCATGTTATCTACACAGTGAAAACCAGAAAACCCAGCATGGACAGAATATGTGACAGTCCACGCTCACCAGTAAGCTAAGCTCAGGGGTTAACTCAGGACCATGTACGTGTGAGGAGACAAAAATATTGTAAAATAAAAATATTGACAAGTTTAAGCTCCTTCTATGTCTGTATCTGTGATTATCACCACCACCATCAACACCACTTTGACTTCTTTCAATTAATCCTAATAGCCAACACTGAACGGAGACTTAAGCCTGCCAAAATACACAGTCTGGCAGCCTGCAGATACAATTCACATGCAGTCCAGCCATTTAGCTTATAATGTTTTGTTGTTTGCATTTAACCTATACGCTTCCATTTAATTGGCTCATTCTATTGTACCACCCCATAAAGCTTTTTAAAACATCTGCAAAAAGTGCATTTGAATGAAATATCCTGTACATCACATACTCAGTGTCAAAATGGACTTAATAGCAGATTACCACTTCAAATATCTAATATAATGATTGCCCTTCTTAGAAATGTGTTATAGATGGTTTTTCAATATAATATTAAAGTTAAAAGTTTTTAGATTCTCCCAGTCCCTGTGTTGACCTTGCCTGTGGAAACCATTAATGTACTTTTTAAAATGCCTTTCAAATTTTAATCATCCATGTCATCAATAGTTAATGTGGACTTCACTCTCAGCATACCGCTCCAGAGAAGCCAAGCTCAGGAGGATTCATCATTTCAGAATTCAGGAAGAGCGAAAGACATGTTGAACTGTCAGACCTGAGAACAGATGATTACTGTGGGACAGAATAGTCTGTCATTTACTCAACGCTTTACATGGCAGCTCTACATTTTTCCTGCTTGATGTAGATAGGACATCTATAGAATGTCCTCTTTTCGTGCAGCTTCTTAGTGAGATGTAATATATTTCAGCCTTTAACACCTGTGTATGAATGTGTCACAACAGACTGACATTGGCACAATTTTATTTTTCCATAGATACACACAGACCAGCTGGAGAAACCAGTTAGAACAAACAAAAGTATGGGAAAGCTAGGCAGCTGGATCAACATGATCTGTTCCATGCAAGCCAGTGGGACACACAGTGTACTATAGTTAGTAATGGTTGTACACTGAATTGTGCATTTAATGTGATTTATTTTGGAAAATGAAATTAAATTTCACTCTGAGCATGAAAACAGCACTTTGGAGATGCTGAGAGTGATAATTAGTTATATTTTAGAAACCCATGCTGCCAATGAATATTTACGAGCACATATTGCTTAAACAAGAAAAATTCAGTTTCTCATTTATTCAACATTTTATAAAAAGGTGATGTAAATCTTAACCCAACTCCAAATTTAATATAGCATACAATATAATGTTATCATCACCATTACAATCTTCTTCTGCTTGATCCAGGGTCGGGTCGCGGGGGGCAGCAGCCTAAGCAATGAGGTCCAGCCGTCCATCTCCCCAGCCACTTCCTTCAGCTTTCCCGGGGGAGGCACCAAGGTGTTCCCAGACCAGCATGTTCAGCATGTTGTTGGTCAACCCCAGGGTCCCTTCTCAGTTGGTCCTGCCCAAAACGCCATTTACATTCTAATCAGATGCCCGAGCCACCTCAACTGGCTCCTCTTAACGTGGAGGAGGAGCAGTTCTACTCCGAGCTCCTCCCGGAGGGCCTAGCTTCTCACCCTATCTCTGAGGGAGAGCCCCGCCACCCTGTGAAGGAAGCTCATTTCAGCCGCCTGTATCCGCATTCTTGTTCTTTCGGTCACTACCCAAAGCTTTTGACCACAGAAAGGAGTAGGAATATAGATTGGCTGGTAAATTGAGAGCTACAGCTCCCTCTTTACCAAGACGGACCAGTACAAGCTTTGCTTTACAGCAGAGGCGTCACCGATCCGCCTGTCTATCTCCTGCTCCGTCCTTCCCTCACTCGTGAACAAGATCCCAAAATACTTGAACTCCTCCACATGGGGCAGGACCTCATTCCAGACCTGGAGGGTGCATTCCACCCTTTTTCAGATGAGAACCATGGCCTCAGACTTGGAGGAGCTAATTTTCATCAAAGCCGCTTCACTGCCGCTGTGAAACACTCCAACAAGAGCTGGAGGTCCAGGTTTGATGAAGCCAAAATGACAACGTCAGATGCAAAAGGCAGGGACGAGATCCTATGGTCACCTCACCTCAGCTGCTCCTAGAAATTCTGTCCAAAAAAATTATGAACAGAACCATTGACAAAGGACACCGTCACTGGAAACGAATTCGGCAATGTGAGCTGGGTGGAAGCCGAAGGCGTGGGTTCTGTCGTGCCGATTCTCAGCTACTTACTCTGGCTCTTTGGACATTATAATGTACTGTTGGGCTTTTACACCCAAAACCTACTGGCTCATCAGGCTGTAGCTTATCCCGGTTTCAACCCGGTTTCCTTAGCATGAAGCTAAGGGTGAGTTGAACTCCGCCTGGATGGGATGCTAGTCCATCGTAGGTTACCTCACCTAGTTCCAAATGGTATCCATTTATACCCCTGAGTGGACAGAGGCAGAGGTCTTAGCATGGTAGGGGTCTAACGGGGATTTGAACCCACAACCTCTCGATCATGAGCCCAGCACCGCAACCACTACACATACCCATTGAACTTTTCCATGTTTTGTCAAATTACAACCACAAACGGTATGTTTTTTTTCTGGGATTTTATGTGATAGACCAACGTGATAGATTTTATGTGATACACCAAATCAATGTGGCACATAATTGTGAAGTGGAAGGAAAATGATAGGTTTTCAAATTTTTTTTTTGACAAATAAAATTTAAAAAAGTGTGGTGTGCATTTTTATTAAATAGCTTAACTCTGAAACTAAATAAAACCCTTAAATAAATAAATAAAACCATGTGCAACCAATTGCCTTCAAAAGTCAACTAATTAGTCCACCTGTGTGTAATCTATCCTCAATATAAATACAGTTGTTCTGTATATATATATATATATATAAGATCTTGAGTCGATTTTCCGTAAAACAGTGATCGATACGTCGAAGTAGAGCTAAATATATTGTATGTG
>JAQMYF010000004.1:26705131-26722252 GCA_030014195.1 Neosilurus mollespiculum
TTAGCTGCACTGGGGGGACAGCAGTGACAACCCGTTGATAGTGGGGCTTGAACCCCTGACCTTGGGATCAGTAATCCCACACCCTATTACCGGGCCTCCACTTCCCCATACAATACACAGTACAGATGAAATTTACAGCACAGGAGCAAATATTTCACATCTTTCCTCTAAGCAGTTATCTGAACTACCATATACTTTCACGACTTCTCTGGTGTAAACACACTTCGAGTCAACAAGGTAATGATACATATTGTCAATTGAGAAAAATTATAGCTGTCTTCTCACATTAGTATTTAAAAGATCAGATCATTGATCTGGTAAATGACTTTATTTTTAATTTATTTTCTTTTTGGGAGATTCATAAATGATGAGGTAATAATTTAGTTTTAATAGCTTTACATTCAACCCATAATTTTGTAGAAATGGACATGCACAGTAACTTTGTTTTTATCATTATTACAATCTATAACCGATGGATTGTCTTCATACTTTGGCATAGGCCTATTGAGATCCTAACTGATGATGTAATATAAATATTTAGGCACTGCTAAAAGCAGAGCACCAAAAATGTGTCAGTTTACAAAAACATGTTTACGTAAAGTAAGAGAATAAGCTGCAAAGTGCAAGTGCAATCAGTGCCGACCGCGTCTTACGCACGCATGTGTGGGTATGTAAGCACGGACACGACAACTTGATGGAGCTCATGCCTTTATGACATTTGCAACAGCTCCGGAGCTCCACTAAAAAGGTCAGCAAGGTGGCCCGGTTTTATCTGTACTTTGATCACAAATTGACTGTCAAAAGCAATGTATAAATTAAATTAAGGTGGGTGAGATGTTCTGAAATAAAAGTGTAGACATAAGTATGTATTTTGTAAATAAGGAAAATGTTCACGAAACCCTTTTAAGACCATTTAAATGCTGCCGACACTGCACATTGTCATCATAGTAAATTGTCATGTCAACATCAATATTGGTGCTTGGTCAATTTCCCAGATACATCATTCCCTACAAATATAGCCACAACCGACTACAAAACCCAGTCAAATCACACACTGACACATTTACCTGTACTTTATTTCTGATACAGCACACCTGGTTTCAATCATCCACACACCCTATAAACAGAGACTTCTCTTTCACTTATTGCAAAGTATCTACTCAGCTTTGTTCCACAACACTACTGTCCTATCTGGTTTGTGGTTATTTTCCTGGATTTTGTCATTTTGTCTTTGCATTTAATAGGTAAGTAGTTTTAAATTGACGACCTTCTGCCTGTTTTTGATGACGATTATACATGATGTTTATTTGGTACTTGCCATCTTTAATACAAATGTTACTCATTACGCAGCCAAAAGCAACTTAATTGCAGAAATACTCAGTCATTTCTTTTTTTTTTCTTTCCTTTTTTCTTTCTTTCTTTTTTGGACACTAAGAAACAATTTAGATAAACCTCGTGATTAATCAGATCTGGTATAATTTGCTAAAATTTAATATCACAACATAAATGGGTTTCTGCAAAAACCTGCCCTTTGGTCCTACTAATATGCATACACAATTACACAATTACTATTCCCAAAGTCAGACAGAGGAAGTTGTACTGCCGGTGCAAAATTAATACATTTGTAAAAGCACATCTCTCTATTTTACAACTTAACATAGAAATGAGGCAAATTGGATATAAAAACAAGTAAGATATGCTATTATATTGATATCAGTCATAGTGTCCATATCATCTTGAACATTTTTGCTGTAGTTAGGAAACTTGCTCTGATTCTTACATGATGAAACCTTTAGTAAGTATAGAACAATGTGGAAATTCGCATCAGGCTTCATCGATGCAGAGATAAATCGGAGATATCATTGCATTACAAATTTGATTGAATACCACCAATTCCATTTTTTCCAGATTTTGTTCAAGTGTTATTTTTGTGCTCAGCAGTGAACACACCTGTGCTGACTTTGCAACAATGGGTGTGACATTTGAAATTCGCCAGTGTTGTGGAATCTTCTGATACATTTTGGCCCAAAATTGCTTTACCATCTCTTGAGACCAGGCAGAAATAAGCACACAGGTCTGAATTTTTAAGTGGGTCCCAACTCATTCCATAAAGAAGAAAAATCATTAATTTATTCATTTGCTGAAGTGTGTTATCCTACCAGGGTCACGGGGAGACTAGAGCCTAGTGAGGTACATCCTGAACAGCTTGCCAGTCCACCCCAGGTCCAACACGCACACTACAATTCACACTCACACCAGGGGAATTTGGAATAGCCAATTAACCTAATGAACACGTCTTTGGATAATGGGAGGTAACCAGATTTTCTAGAGGAAACCCATGAAAGCACAGGAAGAACATGCACACTCTACAGAGAAACATCCTTGCTGAGCCCAATACTTGATTTCAGGACCATCCTGATGTGAGGCGGATGTGTACCACTCTGCCATCATGCCACCCATAAATAATTCAAGATATCATGATTTTTGATTCATGTTTAGTTTTTGTTTGTGGTGACTTTACTTTACAACCATACTGTCACTCAGTCAGTGTAGTGATTACTAGTCAGTAATCTGGAATTCACAATAGATGCATCACTGTCATGATAGTACACCTGGGCAGAGGGGTCTACTTATCTACAGGTTTTACCTTGTCTGATTTTTTCCTCGCATCATATTTCATCACTCTCCTCCAAGTGAAAAGGAAATGAAACCCAAACCATAATAAAGCTTGCATGCATAGTGTATGTATGTTACTATTAAATCCCATTTTTATTCATCTTTTTTAATAGAGCTTTGAAAAATAACAATTACTCTACACAGAGGGGGTGACATTGCAATGCAACAAGTAGAAAAAAATCATATCATCATTTCATGTTTTCAGCGGCAATACAAAACTAATTTGCATATAAACACATGGCGCTGTATTCTTTTATATCTGAGAGCGCACACTTGTTTTAATGTATGTAAACGGAATAGTGTATGAATTGCATAAGTGCCTATTTTTAATTTATTCAGATGTTAACTAATGTATATCTGATCCGTTAGTTTAATACCTGCATAGTGTTATTATTGTCATTAACGTACCTTATATGAACTGACGGATTCACATCCTATTCTCACGATTTCGCACTGATCTTGCACGAATTTACATATGTTCATTTGTAACAAAAGAGTTTGAAAGGCTTGCCTTTCATTTCACTTTTATGGCATTTGGCAGATGCTGTTATCCAGAGTGCCTTACAATTATCCCTTTTATACCACTGAGCATTTGAGGGTTAAGGGTCAGATCAGTACCCATTGCCTAACAACTGCATCACAACTGTGAGCTGATTCACTTTCCTTAGTCTTTCCTTTGGTGGTTTCCTCTTCTCTATTATCTGTCTTCTCTGCTTCTTCTATTTGTACTTATTAATGTTTTTTTTTTCCAAAAATAAACTAATCATTCTATCAAATAATCAATCAATCAGTAAATCAATCTGCTCTTGGGAAGGACCAAGCTTGAAATGATCACCACACCGGTGAGGTTTGTATTAAGCCGGTGTTATACTGTACTTTGCATATCCGTGAGTGAGCGAGTTTCTGCTGGAGTCTGCGTGATGCAAATTTTATCATCAGTGGATGAGCGTCAGCTCTGTGCAGACTTACCCTCAATTGTTTTTGTTCACTATGCTACAAAGGCACCAATTGTACATGTGCCGGGCCACTAGAATGTGTGAAGCGGTGTGAAGAGGTCCGTGCTGCCCGCACTTGTACAATTCATCTTTGAAGAATACAAAGAAATACAAATATGCAAAAACTTAAATAGAAATTTTGAAGAGATTAATTTGTAAAGAGAAGGATGACTGATTGCTCAGGCAGGGAATGGGAGACAGCTTGAGGGTCCGTTTTGCATTTTACATAAACTCTGGAGCCTATAAGGTTTCCTGACAAGCAATTCCATAACATTTAACACTGCATTTTACGTGCTAGAATTGGGGAAATCAATGAAAATATGTACAATACCCATGATCGTACACTGAAATTCAAGCTCTGTTTTTGGAGTGGAAACTAATGTGCAAATATAGAGTACATTCATATCAGTAAAACATGGGCAATAAGGATTCCTGAAGTTGAGCAGTTTTAATGATAGCAGAGTTCAGTAAAATGTGACATACTGTAGGTAAGCGAGCAAACAATATACTGGCTTATTGTCCATCAGAAGAACTACTGTGCAAGCAGTTTGCTGTACAACTGCATAGAACTCTTTCAAGGTGAATAGACCATAAATGTGCATAAGAAGCCAACTGTAAAATCCAAATGGAAATACAGTAGCAGGGCATAGATATGAAAAGAAAATATCCTGAAACAACTGCCAGAACAACAGCAGGTTAAAACAAATGGTTCGAATAGGCTCTCAAGCGGCACGATAGAAAAGTATTCATCCTATCTCTGGGAGATCATGAGTTCAAATGAGGACCTGGTACAGATAATGTGTTCTTCTGAGTTCTGCTGTTTTGAGACACAGCATTATATAAAGATGCTGCTTGATTTATGTGTCTGGGAAGAAGGATGTCAGCATTCTCTTTTTTACCCTCCCATATTAATAGCTGTAATATGATAATATTCAATTTCTTACAATCCAATTGTGTTGATATAGACACCAGTTTGAAACATATAAGTTATGTAACTCAACTACGAATAGCATACAAATCACTGAAATAATTTAATCACCACAAATCAGAATAAACACATCAGTTGTGATAATTAAATGTGAATCAGACTATTACATATCCATACATTATATATGCCCAGAATATATCCAATAATTACTCATTACCCATTTGCTGAACCGCTTAATCCTACTAGGGCTGCGGGAATCTCAACCGACACTGGGCGAAGGCAGGATACACCTTGAACAGCTCACCAGACCATCACAGGGCAACACACACAACTGTTCACACACCTACGGTCAATTTCTGAACCAGCCAATTATCCTAATGTGCATGTCTTTGGTCTGTGGGAGGAGAACGAAGCACATGGAGAACATGCAAACTCAGCACAGAAACACTTGAGGCTGGGACCTGATTCCAAGATACTTTTATTAATTCAAACAATACAAGCAAATATATAAAAAGACAAACCAAACTAATTTTTGGTGGTAGGACATTTTAGCAGGCCATTAAATCAATTAAACTACAACTTTTATGGTCATTTTAAGCTTCAGAGACCAAACTGTTATGATAGTATATTCAATTTTCTTTCAAAACCTTATGTAGTATATATCCTCATAAGACCCTCATACTTGGGCATTTTCCAAATTGCTCCCAATTTAAAGAAACATTTCCATTTTCAGGTGTTAATATAATGAAATATTGAGTTTAAGGGTGAAATCTAATCATATATAATTTCATTACGCTGAGCACCTGGCACACATTCAAAATTTAAACAGAACTGAAGGAGCTGATTTGACAAAATATGGCAGCACATCTCCTAATAATATCTTTATTCTACCCCACTTATACCTCCGTGTAGGGGATTACCTCCTGTGGCAATGAGCACAAAATAAGAATATTCCTGCTATATTCTCCCATTCCAGCATAATCCTTATTTTTGTGCTTGCATTATGACTGATGGTGTTATAGTTAAAAAAAAAATGGAAGGAATTGAAAGGGAAATAAAATCACCAAAGAAAGGCTTGGCAAAACTTCAACTATAGTATTTTTACATGCATAACTTTTCTGTTGCTCAGAGGAAGCAGGAGGGGCACTGGTATAAGAGGAAGAATGTACGATGAGCTAAATTTCTGCAGGGAACTTTATTATTTATTTTATTTCTTTGATTCACTTTGAAGCAAACAGCTGACATTCTCCATGCTTCTTCCTCCACGTTCATCTCTATCTGACTGTCTCAGACTCCTAGTGTTTTTTTTTTCCTCTTTGCTCTTCCAAGCCTTATCCCATTGGTTTCTCTTTTCATTCCATTTGCAGCTTGTCCTAAAGCCACCGCCCTTCAACACACCTGACATCCTGACACAGGGTCTGAACCCACACTAATTATCATGAGAGGTCACAAGAAGTGGCATCAGAAATTCAGAGGATCAGGGAACAAGCTACCAAATAAAAAATAATTATGTGTCATGTGGGGTAGAGGGGGTGAGAAGTCAATTACACAAACTCAGAGAATGACATCAACCCACATAACACTTATTTCTGGTCTGCACCATTTAGGCCAGCAGCCAAATTGACATGTCAGCTACTCAGCTATAAACCAACACCCAGAAAGAAATCAGGACTGAGATTGAGATATAAATACACTGAGATATATACCAGTGCCAATGATGCACTAAAGGAATAATAAATGAACCAGTGCTGCCCACATCATGAGGGAATAGATTTCATTGCCAATTATTTCCATCGTTCCATCTATGAGTGACAGTGCCATGGGAAAGCCGGCGAGTCTTTGTCCTTGTTAGGTTGTCAGAAGATATTCAAACAAGCGCCATTAGAGGTAAAGCTCGCTCTCTAATACTCACCTATTCACATCAACCTCAAGGATGCAAGAATCTTGCATTTTTCCCCTAGCATCTAAAACTGAATAGCATCTTAAACAGCTGGTGCATGATGGGAGGCTCTTTAATAAATAAACCTTTCCGATACCTCCTCTGAAAAACACACAATTTTCTCTTTGTTCTTCCTCTCTCTCTGATTGATAGATATTTCATGGAAAACTCCTTTTGAGTTGAAGAAAGCTGCTAAGGGCTGATGGGCTGTCTATTTAGTTACTAGATACTGGATACACTTTGTGATGTTTTCAGCCCAAATGAAACACATCCCTACCATCCCTGTACATCAATTAATTAAAATGGCTGTAATGTTTTTGTTTGAACATTAATGGGTCCCGTTCACTTACTAGGCATTTTAAATGAACATTAAATAATCTTGAAAATAAAATGGAATAGTCCACAATGTGTATATGAATGTCAATGATGCCTTCAACACACGGATGATATTTGTAGACATCACCATATTTTTTTAATCATTCATTCATTCATTCATTCATTTTTTTAAGCAGCTTAATCCTAATTAGGGTCACTGGGAGACTGGTGCACATCTCAGCCAACTTTGGGCAAGGGCAGGGTGGACAGCTCGCCAGACCATCGCAGGGCCAAAATAAATAGAACCGTTCACATTCACACTCACATCTAAGGGTGATTTAAAACAGCCAATTAGCCTAACGTGCATGTTTTTGGACTGTGGGCGGAAACCGGAGTACCTGGAGGAAACCCATGTAAGTACGGGGAGAACATGCAAACTCCACACAGAAACGCCCAAGCCCAAGTAAAAGAGATACTAAGTCCATAAGATAGGGTGATTACACCAGTACAACTTTTCTGTTCAGCCAGAATGTACTGATAATGGAATATAAACCTATTCTAATCTATTCTGGGGGCAGGCTGGCATAGTGGTTAGCACATCCGCCTCACAGTAAGAAGCTCCTGGGTTTGAGTCTTGGGCTCAGCAAGGGCGCTTCTGTGTGGAGTTTGCATTGCTTGCATGGGTTCAGCATGTGAATAAATGAATTAAGCAGTTCCCTTTTACTATCTCACTCTGAATAACCTGTGAGTGTATGAGTTAATACACTCTTAGTGTGGTGCTTTCTTGCTAATTCTCAAAGGGCATAAATGTGAAAATGAATGTTTAGTATTAAAAAAAAAAAAAAGCTCCCCTGAACATGCCATGAGCTGAAGAGTGAAATGCATGGATTTAATGGACACAAAAATAGGCAGGATGTCATTGAGTTCAGAAAACATGAGACTGCTGCTACTGCATTGTGCAGACATCTGCAATAAACAATGAAAACATACTCCCAAAAAGGTGGAAAGACAGATATTTGTTTTACACTGACACCTTCCCTGAAATACCCGAGTAAAGAGGAGACACCTGAGGATAGATAAATGAATAAATTAACAAATATTAATTATGCTGTGTTAAAATAAAAAAACACTTGATACTCAGCAATGCACTGCTGTAGAGAGTGATGTTTCCTAAAAGCCAGTCTGTTGTTACTAAATCTGTCATACAGATGAGTCAGATAAGAAAAGCTAACCATGCCAGTCACCAGCATATGGCTCCTTTTGCTATATTATTAGGGGTGTAATGCAGTTCAATCTGTATATTATTATTGCTCCAAATATTTGTATCTGTATTTTATTTTAAACCCATAGTGGGTGTGGTCTAAAACAATAGGATGTGACTGGAACTTGCTACTGCTGAAGCTTGCGGAGGGGGTACTGGGGAAGTGTTTGGGATGTGCAACGACTGGTGGAGGGATGGGGTGTGCAATGATCAGAACAAGTAACACCACACAACAGTGCTGTTAGCAGGGTGTAGACAAGCTATCTTATTTGTCTTATTATTTATTATGTTCCTCCTCTTCCCAAGAAAATGGATGCCTCCTCTTAAGATTAGAGGCATGACACACAACAGAAAATATTTTATACATATCGTCAGATTTGGGAGTTCAATCGGACTCAGTCAATTCTTTTTTGGACCAAAAAACGAGAAACACCAAATGATTGCATAAGTAGTTTTATAGTTCCTATAGGAAGTAAAGTTATATATGAGAATATGATGTGCTTTTTAACATGATATTCTGAGGAGAGCAGTAAAACGCCTAGAAGTGTCCACACTGCCGAAACCTAGAACAAGAAGACAACTAGAGGCATTCTACTTTAATTTCATGTTTTCATGGGATTTGTCCAGAATTAGTCAGAAACTGCACTTCCGGCTGTCTCACACTGGCTATGAAGTACCTTCCTCCAGGCTTGAAAATCTTTTGAATGAATAATAAAACAATAATGAATTCAGCTTTTGTATGATATGGAGAATTATTCAGATCTCAGAGGGTGTTCTCCACCTTGGCCTTCAGCCTCGTCACATAACACCGTCTCCATCTGAATAATTCTCCATATCATACTTCTCCTCATTTATAAATTGCTTATTATTATATTATTATATGCTACATTGGCGGGGTGTGATTGAATTAGTCCACAAATCTTTGTAAAAATCTTACAGAGCAGTTTCAAGTACTTTTTAGACAGTTCTTGATATTCATCCTTATTATAATGTGAGGTTGAGCTGTGTATTAGGGAGATTCGCCTCAGCAAGCTTTAATAGGAGAAAATGTAAAAATGTATTCAGTGGTTCTTGGTTCTCTGATAACTCCAGAGTAGGAAACTACACTTACTGACAGAAACTCTTTGTTTATTTCTGGAGAAATAGAAGAGAGAAACTCAAATATGCAGCAAATGTCCAAAACAAATCAACTTTACCGTGGTGCATTTAAGTGGGACCAAAAATAAGTCACCTAAACCTGTTTTAAGGTGGCACAGTGGTGCAGTGGCTAGCACGACCACCTTGCAGAAAAAAAGGTCCTGGGTTCGATTCCCAGGCTCAGACATTTCTATGTGGAGTTTGCATGTTCTCCCCATGCTTGCGTGGGTTTCCTCCGGGTACTCCGGTTTTCTCCCACAATCCGAAGACATACACATTAGGCTAACTCATTGTTTCTAATTGACACTAGGTGTGAGTGTGAATGGTTATATGTGTTTCCCTGCGATGGTCTGGTAAGCTGTTCAGTATGAACCCTGCCTTCGCCCAGTGTAGGCTGAGATAGGCTCCAAGTCTCCCTGCAACCCTAGTAGGAGTAAGTGGTTCGACAAATGAGTGAGAATGAGAAAGTAAATCTGTTTTCAGATTCTGCCAGGTAGATACAGAACTTATGGTGCTATTGCCCAAAACTAACGTCAATATGGATTGTAAATCCTGGCTCTGAATTCTGACACTCCCTCAACCTCAGCTCGAGTTCATAATTACTCTCAACTAAACACATTTTTGGAATTTTTTTAATCCCATTCATGTATTTATTTATTTATTTATTTTTAGCTGGTTCTATTCCCCTCATACATTACCAATAAACTGAATACGTTTAAATAGTCACAATTACTAACCATGAATGAGGACTGTAAATGCATGTTAACAAGAATGATCTGTGCCCTGTGTTTGCCCTGAGAGCTTGATCTCATTCACTCACTTTGCTTTCTGCACCCCATGATGCATTGGTCCACTTTCATGGTTTCTGTTGCAATGTACTGTACATTTTTTCATGAGGGGGTAAAAAGCCCCCTGCAAGTCCTGTTCTGTAGGACAAATATATATATAAAAAAACATGCAATAGCCAGCTTCCCTAATGAGCATGTCTTTGGACTGCAGGTGGAAACCACACACAAGCACAAAGAAAACATGGGAACTCTACACAGCAACTCCCTCGCCGACCGCAGGGCTTGAACCCAGGACCTTCTTGCTGTGAGGTGAGAGTGCTAACCACCATGCCACTGTGCACCCTGAAAGCTTCATATATGACCTATATTGCTTGTGGCCTCCTGAGAGTAGAAACCTCCTACTCATGTGACATTTTTCTCCATTCTTGAAGCAGCCGTCTACTCTCAATCTTTATGACAAGATTTCTGAAAAAGAAATCACTACATATTTCTGTTTGTATCCATTTAAAACGCATTACTTGTTCAATCCAAACAATGTATTTATTTGGTTACATCTATAGTATAGTGTTAGTAGTAATAGTAACACACTGTAGTCATCTATTTTTTTTATATAAATATTTTGTCACGTGCTTTTGTAATGATTTACAAACAAGCTTACTTTTGTTTATTTCAAAATTTGTACTTTCTGATAGATTATGTAGCTACTACTTCTGCTCCTGGCTGGATTTAAGAGGAATCCATTTTCCCGGATAGCATTATGATGCGCTTTTGTCACAAACTGTGACAAAGTGGATAGAGCTGAGATTTCTCATTTTTAGGGTGGTCAGTGTTTGGAAAGCGTTACAAAGCCTGCAGGGGAACATATCTTCCACAGCTAGGCTAAATCTTAGAAGTTTTAAGCCACAGATGTGTGATCTTTTTAAAGCAAGTGCACTGACACCCAGGAAACCACTTATGCGAACATTGAATAGCACCACACAATAAAAAGAGAAATAAAATGGAATAAACACTACATAAAAATAATATATCTACAGCTGTGGAATGATTAAAGGATTAACATAACAAGTATATAACTTTGGTATTCGAAGGGCAAAATAAAGGGAGCAAGTTGGGCATGTAGATGCAAAACTACTGCAAGGCCATGGGATGTAAATATATGGTACAAGACCGTGAGCACATTTGACTCACTGAGAGCATATTACAGTGTATTAGGATTCAACGGTAAGTGGAATAACAAGTCCCGTCATCAGCTGAAGTCAACACAATCAGAAAAATGGTTTTACTTATGGCTCCATTAGGGAATATAAAAATATGCCAAAATTAAGCTTGGGCAGCACAAAGGTCCTGAGTTCGAGCAACGCACATGGCAGGGGTATTTCTGAGTGGAGTTTGCATGTTCTCCCCATACTTGCTTGGGCTTCCTCCAGGTGCTCCAGTCTCCACCCATAGACATACACATTAAGCTAACATTAATTGATTAGCTCAGTGGTGGCATGGTGGTGAAATGGTTAACACGTCTACCACACAACAAGAAGACCATGGGTTCGAGTCCCAGGCTCTGGTGTTTCTGTGTGGAGTTTGCATGTTCTCCTGGAGCTTGCGTGGGTTTCTTCCATGTACTCCAGTTTCCTCCCACTGTCCAAAAGCATGCAAATTAGGCTAATCGGCTGTTCTTAATTGCCCCTTGGTGTGACTGTGAGTGTAAATGGTTGTTTGTCTGTGCTGCAGTGCGATGGTCGGGTGAGCTGTTCAGGATGAACCCTACCTTCGCCTGGAGTCAGCAGCCTGCCTGCAGTCCTAATAAAGGATAAAGAGGTTCAGAAAATCAAATGAAAATTAGCTTTTATTTCCTTCACTGATTGAGTTAAAAAGGCACCATTGCTTATACAGCGGATGAAAATAACAGTATCAATTTCTAAATATTATAAAGGATGCATGTATCAGGTGATAGTGAAAGGTAATTACGGACATTCTCCAGGCTCAAGAGCTCAAGAGCTGAGCTGGTGTATCTTATCATGCTACGAATACTATACCACTTCATCATGCTACCACTTCTTACACAGCTCAGCTTATTCCAATGATACGGAGAAGAAGTAACCTAGATCAAGTACTGAATTTCAGCTGAGTTTGTAATACAAGGAAATAAATATCCATAAACATCTCTAGGCTTGGTCTTGCAAGTGTTTAATATTATAGTGTCTCAAAAAATATTATTTGCTAAGTCTGACAGATGGCCCACATCACTCCCACCTTCCTCTCCCTCATGACTGCACCATGACTCTTCCTTCCATCATCCCTGTTTGTATTCATCAAACCTCATGCTGCCAAAAAAGTGTGGCTCTTTAAACTGCTTCCTCATGCAGAGAAAATTCAATTCACCTACGTCGACAGCCCTGTGAAAAAGGTAATTTCTCCATTTACAGAGAGGAAGACAGACACAATTAGGGCTTTTGCAAGCATCACACCAGCAGCGTTACAGCAGCACTCCCACGCAAGCAGACACCACCTTGCCCTTGTTAAATCGCTTGCTCAAAAAAATGACGGAAAAAAGCTGCTTAAAAAAACAGCTTCATATTTCCTTATGTCATAACCACAGAGTGTGTATTGTATAGGTTAATAACAGAATAACAACTATTCTGGCTCTGCTTTCTGACCATATAAGGAGAAAGTCAACGGTCAGCTTCCGCGCAAGTATGAGAAACATGTTGGTACAACAGCAGACATCTTCGTTCATCTTGGCCAGCTTTCTCCATTTTATTTTCTGGCATGTCATTTAAAGAATCCTTACTTTATGTATGTACAAATACTGCTAAGTCAAACACCACTCACTCACTCTCATAGAAAGACATACTGTAATAGAATTTAAAAAATGTGTATTATTAAAAAAAAGTATTATTGGATTTTAAATTCCAATATCACTGTAAATGGCACAGACCTTCTCTTGATGTTTTCAATATTGTGTACTCATGAATAGGTTTCACGCTTACATTTTCATTCCTGCAGGAGCAAAGCATTCAGAAAAACCCACAGGAGTATATATATCACATTCTCTACTTTGACATCCAAATTCCAGCTGTCTGGGACAGGGCAAGGGCAAAAGCAAAAGGTACAGCATGTCCCTGTCTTTTTATAATGAAAGCTGCCCTCAGTGGATTTGATGGTCTTCAGTTCACCTCTAGTCAACACAGAGCTGAATGGAGCTGTGTAATAAAGCTAGACGAAGCATGTGAATTCACACCTCTTTTCCCACTACATGACAAGCATTATTGCATTCTAAATACATTTCTCACAGACATATCTTTTTTTTGTAGCCACAATTATATTATTATATATGAAGGTTCCAAATTTGGCTGGCTGATAATAGGTCATAGTATTTAATAGGATAAGAATTTAAGAATTAACTGTTTCTTAATTTCTAGAGATTAAAAGGACTGGTGTCGGCACAGGTCCTGGGTTCGAGTCCCGGCTCAGGCATTTCTGTGTGGAGTTTGTAGTGTTCGACTATTACTTAAAATTATATAAGTAAAAAAATAAGATCCTATTTCTTTGGAGATCATTAAAAGCCAACACCACTCCAAATAACACACTGAGAAATGCTGTTCATTAGCTGCCTTTAGTCCATCTGGTGCTAAACAGCTAATTAGTGATAGTGCTTCTAAGAATTTTTTTTTTTTTTTTTTTTTTTTTTAAGCCGTACTTCACTTAATAGTAACAACAACTGTCTTTATGTTTCAGGTGGTTCTGTGTTGTGATGCAGTATCTTTGCTTTAGATTGAAAAAGAGCCATATATGGTCGATAAAAGAAGCATTTAACTATTAAGGTTATATTGTAGGCACATTTGAATCACTCCTGAAGGTATCTGCAGCAGATATTCAAAAAAAAGGGCTTTTTTGTAAAAACATTTATATTGTAGAAGTATAAGCTAATTTTAATAACCAGAATCCTATTAATGGCCCAACTAAATGAATTCCTGTATTTGTCTGTTCTGCGATGGACTAGCGTGCTGCTCATAGTGTACCTCAGCTTCACACAGAGTCGGTTGAGATAGGCTCCAGCGTCCCCTCAACCCTTCAGCAAAAGATTTTGCAAATGTATGAATGAATTTGTCTAGTGTGACCATTAAGACATTTATTTATGATAAATCTGAATGTAGAACTGAATTAAACTGCCTGCGATGGACTGGAGAACTGTTCAGGGTGTACCCAGCCTCTGCCCAGTGTTGGCTGAAATAGGCTCCAGCCTCCCTGTGACCCAGGGAGTAAGAGGTATGGCAAATGAGTAAGTGACTAAGAGTAAATGAAATCTGAAGATATGATAGTCAACATTGCAATGAGTTACCACAAGGGGAAGCACTATTCAGAGGGAAACACTCCAGCATGAATAACATGACAAACTGTCTAGAAAAAAAAAAAAAAGAAAACTTTTATCAGTCTGCATGTAAACTGTGAAGAGTAATCCGAATCAGAACCACTGCAGGGAAGAACTTCTGAAGCACATCCAGATGACAGGCAGGATGTTTAGTGGGCTAAGACTGGAAATCATGAGTTGCTTGAGCTGATCAAAAACTCAAAACACAAATTTGCACAACGGTGATGAGTGAACAGCTGCAAGCAGACACTGAATAGTTATAAGAATAAACATGGCTATGTAGGGATGATAAATAACAGTGATGTTAGGTCTTCCTGTTATCACAAGCTTCAGTCATTTTGAGAGAATAAGTAGCCAAAAAGAAGTGAAAGCTTCTCTATAGACTTCTGTATGACTCATCCATATAGTCCTGTTTCAGATTCGAAAGAAAAACGGTGCATCATCAGACTAACTTCATCAAAATGCCTTTTATGCATGAATAATATTGCACAGAAATTTGCATGCAAACCCCATAAACCATTATTGCATTTAGGTTTAGTTTCCTAATGCATGTGTGTCGGGATTGTTTACGTGGACACAAGTGATATGATGTGTCAGAGAATCGCCTGTTTTGTCGGAAATGCATGCAAACATGAAATCGGAGATAGAAACTGCTTGAGAGAGGGAAAAAAAAGGAGAAAGAAATCAAGCAGAGCAGATCCACGCGTGCACTGGATACATCTGGGGGGAAAACGTGCAGTGCACAGCCGACTACCGCGCGCCCGAGTCGGTCCCGATCAACAACCTCCACGGAAAACCCCGCTGCCCATTGATTATGTGAGACATCTGAGTATGAAGAAAGAGTCCGCTCTTACCGTCCAAACTGCTCGGGGAGATCTGAGGGGAGAAATCGGAACAGGCATGTCTTAACTTCCCCGCTCGCGCATTCGGCTCTGTGCGCTTCCCGATTCCGACAGCAGCAGATAAAAGATGCTTCAGCACCGATCGACCAAACGTCAATAAATCACGCGGAGAAATTTCGTCCGGGTCTCCCCTCCTCTGCTACACACGACGTCCTGGAATCTACAGCCTGATCGTTTCCAGTCTGATGCATAATAATAAAAAATCATAACCATAATAATAATCATCATAATAATAAACCCCGCATGTGATGAGACTATAGTGTAGCCTGATATGAATGTGTTATGGTGGTGCTGGGCTTGTTCCTCTCAGCCTGCTGCTGCTGAGACAATACAGAAAATGGTACAGCAGCCCCTAACAATCAGCTGCTGTATTTATATTTACCCTCCTGTATAGAGCTTTAACCAAAAACAAAACAACACGTTATGTAACTGTTGGTTTGAATTTCACTAGCAAAGTTGATTCATATTTTCTTGATCAACTCCCCCAAAATGATTAACAGCTTAGCAAAACCCTGTATTACATTACTGCAGCCACAGTGCTGAGTCCTTATGTTGTTTCTAGAACACCGGGTGGCACGGTGGCATAGTGGTAGGCACGTCCACCTCACATCAAGAAGGTCCTGGGGTCGGTGGGTGCGTTTCTGTGTGGAGTCTGCACGTTTTCCTCGTGCTTGTGTGAGTAAGAGAGTGAGTGAGTGAATGAGTGAGTGAAAGAACACCTAGCTTTTAATAGGTGTTGATCTTGATACTTCTTGAAGCATCTGCACTTTGGACTCGTTTTCTGCTGATACTGCGTGGCTGGTTTCCCCATCCTCCCATAACAGTGTGCTTAAGCATCAACTGCGTGTGGTCAAGTATCACAATGTCTTCACTGAATAATCTCAATGGCACAGCCTCCCTGGTGAAAAATACACGTTCATTTGATTAGCTATCTCGCAGGGAGGCTGGAGCCTATCTCAGCCAACTTCAGGCAAAGGCGGAGACAAACTCGGATCCATTAACTTATTACTGCATGGCAAACATGCTAACAACTATACCACCATGCCACCCACCAAAACTTGGGCAATTTAAGAAAAAAACATTGCTGATCATTTTACTGAAAAATCCAGTTGAAGCAGACCAACACCCAGCTTCCAAAACTCTGATCTCTGAGCTAATCACTTACTCATTCACACTTTTGTCGAACCACTTAATCCTACTATTAGGGTCGCAGGGAGGTTGGCACCCATCTCATCCGACTCTGGGTGAAGACAAGGTACACCCTGAACAGCTCACCAGACCATTGCAGGGTCAACACACACAACCATTCACTCTCACACCTTGGAACAGCCAATTAGCCTAGTGTGCATGTTTTTGGCCAGTGAGAGGAAACCGGAGTACCTGGAGGAAACCCACGCATGCACATTACGCCACTGTGCCTCCACTGAGCTAATCAATTAAGGTATTTTCCAGCTACCTGAGTACTTGAATAAACTGGTCAACATTTTTTTGTCCATAATGTTGCATTTTTGTCCATAATGTTGCAGTAAGTCAGCTTCCAGCACTTAGCTGGTTTGGACAGTGGGTAAGTGGTCAGAGCAAGCTGTTTTTGTTTTTTTTCAGCAGGGATACTGTAGACTATAATCTCAAAGACAGTGCTGCTCATACCAGTTACCTTTCCCACATGCTTAGTTTGAAGAGTTTACAAATTAAATGATTTATAATTCCACAGTGTTGGGGAGCAGTGGTGGCCCGGTGGAAGGGTGCCAAATTACTGATCGCAAGGTTGGGGGTTCAAGCCCCACTATCAGCGGGTTGTCACTGCTGCCCCC
>JAQMYF010000004.1:26757221-26776229 GCA_030014195.1 Neosilurus mollespiculum
TATAGCAGCACCCCCTCCCGCCTTCATTAATGATCCTCAGCTGAACTGCTCCCAACAAATCACTTATACTGCTACATATGGATGAGTCAGCAGGGATGAACTGCAATTCAGTCTTGCTGGGATTAAGCGTCAGCTGGGGAAGTGCCATCCATGAGGAGATACCTGCCAGACATGCAGAGATCTGGGCAGAAACAACAGTGTCTGAGGGAGTGTGAGGATATGACATCACCGAGGGATCTGGTATGAAGAGAACAGAAGTGGACCAAGAACTGAGACCTGGGGAATGCCAGTGGAAAGTCGCCGTAGAGATGTGGATCCCCTCCATGTAACTTGATGTGAGCGACCTTCCAGTGAGGAAGCAAACCATTGCCATGCTGAACCACAAATTCCTAGACTCCTGAGGATGAACAAGAGAGTCTTGTGGTTGACCTGTCAAATGCTGCTAAAAGGTCGAGGAGGATGAGGACTGATGCCATCTTGGCTGATCTTGCAGCATGTAGCATCTCGGTGACATCCAAGAGTGCAGAGTCTGTGGAAGCCAGATTGATTAGGGTCAAGGAGATTACGCTGCAAAAGATAGAAAGACATTTGGTTATAAATAGTGCGTTCAAGAATTTTAGAAAGGAAAGAAAGAAGTGATACTACTCTGATGTCTGATGGATCCAGAGAGGGTTAGTTTTAGATGGGTAGAACCTTGGCTCTTTTGAACGCTATTGGTACATGACCAGATGATATGGAGTTATTGATGATAGTGGAGGTAAAGGGGAGAAGGTCTTGAGAGATGGTCTGAAGTATTGTGGAAAGGTTGAATCCAGTGAGCAGGTGGATTGCATGATGAGATAACTTGCTGGATGTCTTCAGTTGTGAGATTGGAAAACTGTGTAAGAGAAGAGAAAGTGGAATCTACGCTGTGTATTATAGGCGTTGGGGTGGGAGTGAATGTCTAACAGATTTGTTTAATCTTCCCATCAAAGAAGTTGGCAAAGTCTTTAGCATTCATGGAGGATGGGCAGGTGGAGCAGATGGATTGAGTAAAGATGAAAAGATGTTGTGGAGTTTGCATGGGTCTTGTGCAACATTTTCTTGTAGAAGGCTGTCTTAGCAGAAGTCAAATCAGAGGAAAATGTGGATAGGAGAGCATGGTAGGAAGCAAGATCTGATTCGAGTTGAGATTTCTTCCACTTTCTCTCAGCTGCTCTGAGTTGTCTATGATTGCTTCGCAGCACCTCCGAGAGCCAAGGAGCAGGGCAAGAAGTCTTTTTGGGTTTTG
This sequence comes from Neosilurus mollespiculum, assembly GCA_030014195.1. Taxonomy (NCBI): domain Eukaryota; kingdom Metazoa; phylum Chordata; class Actinopteri; order Siluriformes; family Plotosidae; genus Neosilurus; species Neosilurus mollespiculum. Next base: position 26,758,492 of record JAQMYF010000004.1, read on the forward strand.
TAGATAGTGGGCAGAGGAGATGCAGAGAGTGAAGAGAGGATAGTGTCAGTAGCAGATTGTAGTGGTAGGGAAGAAAAGGAGGCTGGATTAGGAAGATTAGATAAAGTACAGGAAGCAAAAGATGAAGGAGATACAGTGTGGAGGTTTTGCTGAGTGGGGGAAGAAAACTGAAAGCTGGTGTTAGATAGAATAGGTAAGGTGATAGTGAAGGAAACCAAGTGGTTGTTAGAGATGTGAAATGGGGTGGCAGTAATGCCTGTGACTGGGGGGGGATGGCTGAAAACAAGATCTAGGAGATTCCCTTCTTTTGTGTGTGGGAGAGCAGTTGTTGAAAGTTAAAGAAAAGGAATAAAGAAGATGGAGAAGGCAAGAGAACTGGAGTTTGTCAAAGGGGAGGTTGAAGTCTCCCAGAAGAGTGAGGGGGTGTTGTCAGTGGGGAAAGTGCTGAGGAGTGTGTCCATTTCTTCTTAAAAGTAATGTAGGGTTTCAAGATATGTTACTGTAGTCTAAAACAAATGACATAAGTTTAAGTATGTTAAACCTTACTTGTACATGTATATTGATGTAAACAAAAATAATTATAATAAGGTCAACTGGTCGCTTAAAATGCAAAATGGTGCATCGCCATGACATAGTGTTTGATTTACTACAGCCCTCAGAGGCAATTCTTACATAAATGCCCCAACTTTGGCTTCAAGCTGCCCAAAACAGGCAACTCATGACCACGGCACAGACTAGGGGCAAGTGGGTGAGAGAATCGAGCCCTAAGTGTATTATTGTGAATACATTTGTTGTAACACTAACCGTTGCTAACTACCATGTGCTTTACCATGTGTATTTTTTCTAGAAATTTTGAGCACACACTCTGCCACCATTCCTAAGAAAGTCACTGGTTGTTTTTTTAGTTACCTGCTTGAATTATTATTTTCAATTTTAAGTGTTTTCGGGCAGCAGCCCCAAAATAATCTGACATGATGATTAATGTGATAAACAGGCTGTAGAGAAGGATGTTTGAAATAGGACTAGCTCTAGGAGTGATGGAGCTGAACTATCATGAACTAGTAAATTGGACATAAACCTTTGACACATCGGTTAACACGATTCTCAGCAGGAGCCAGCTCTGAGGCTGCCACAGTCATTCATGGCACAAATGCAGCGACCCACAGCACCGTGTCCTCCACTCTCATCATTGATCATTTACCAACTCTCATCATCGATCATTTACCAACCTTATCTATTAAATCTGCATGACAACAGTGGCCACACCAGCTGAGAGAAATCTAAAAAAAAAAAAGACACTGAAGGTCTGGGCAGGAACCAACACGTGATGTCCATATTAAATGAAGTCTTGATGTCCATAATAAATGTCTTATACTTAGCAAAGCAAAGCAATGTAATACTGGCCATGTTCTCTCAATTGATATTCTGGCCATGTTTGAACACCTAATGTGTGAGTCAAGGTCTAGACCTCTTGATAGCTCATTTGCCTTGCCCTGTACTCTGATTTGGACTCAGAGTAGTCCACAGCAAATCAGCATCTTAATTAAACTGACAGTTAATTAAACGAGCTATGCTGTTTACATTTTCTTTTCTCTACTTTAGATAGTGTGGAAAACTAAATTTAAAGAAGACGGATGGTGGTGTGTAGTTAAATAGATGAATGCAAATCACTGGCTTATTCCTTCCCCTAGTGCTCTGTATTGAATGGCATCACAAGTTATTCAGGTTGATAGAATTGATATTGCTGCATTTCTCAGCCATTTATGAAGATTAGTCATAAAAAAAAAGTAGCATTTTATTAAAGGTCAGATACTATACTTAGTTTCAGACTTTTAATTTTCATTTTGGACACCAGTTGAGCAACAAAGTATGATTCTCCTTTCATTTATGGTCTTTCCACTCTCTGTGCATGCTATTCTCTGAATGGTCACCTGTCTGAAGTGTGTTTCCTTTCCTTTGAGTGCGCTGGGAGGAAAATTGGGATGGGCAGAGACACCTCTGTGCATTGGTATGGGCAGTGGGGGAAGGCCAGCTAATGATGCAATAATGATGCAGATAAGCTGTGATGCAGTACTGCACCCCCAAAAAAATAAATATTTCAAAACCTTGTGATTATGGCCAGCTGAAACAGTCCAGAGGGAAAACTTAAGCATGCGCTGACCTTGTGATTTGACATTCTGGCATCATCTAACATGGCTCTTTAACACTTTAACAACATTTATGGGTCAAAAAAGCACAATATCTCCCCTTTAAGGTCTTAAACAACTCATTGGATGTAGTTCATTATATTTCAGTTATTCTCATATCAGGGAGCATAAATTGCACAACAGATAAAGTAAATGGGAAAATGTGAAAGAATGTAACCTATTGCCTGGATGTCTAAGAGAATATCACAGAAATCTGAAAATAACAATAGCACTAAGAGAGTGCAAACCTCTACCAAGCCCAGCAAAACCACACACCCACCCCCATATGAACTAAAAGTCCAAAATTATCACATCTTAATATATTAAAAAGTATTTTAGTATGGTGTTTAAACAATAGCATTTTTACTCTGATGGAGAAGACAAATGTGCCATCTACTGGACAGTTTAAACATCGAGCATGTATTTGTGAAATGTGTTTACACGTACACAAATCTACCCAGTGCGCATGATTTTACATTTATTTAGTCTGTCAGAAACATGTTTAAAAAATGTTGGAATTTAACAAAAAATATTAAAAAAAAAATATCAATGAGATAATGAATTAATAATTCATTTACATTTATAACTAGTGGGTGGCATGATGGCATGATGGCCTCGCAGCACTGAGTGAGTGAGAGATTAACTCGCCATTTTAAAAATGATTGCAAGCAGGCCATTATTATCTTTTGCAATTACCAATGTTTATTTGTAATAGTATCCCATTTACTGCAGCATTTAAAAATTCTGGGTAGAGATATCTAATCATGCTAATATATTTCATTATATAATATATTTATTATACTAATATATTTCATATATTGGTATATTGGTTGATTATATGATAGATCTGAGCCATAAAGGTTCAAAGGTAATTCAAAGGTTTCAGTATTTTATAGTACGTGATAACAGCAAAATATTACTATGAAAACAAGGTAAAAGGGCAAAAGAGGAAATGTATAATATCAAACAATCCAAGCCTAAAAGTCTTAATTGTTGTGCTCCTGGGCATTTTAAAGGCAGGTTTTCTTTTTGTATAAAATTATATATTACTTAAAGGTGCAGTAAATTAGCAAATTAAGGGTTTTTTTCCCCCAAGATATGGCTAACCCCCAGCCTTTATAAAGTGACAGATGCATATATGTGGTCCATATATGATATGGGGCCATATATATATATATACAGCCATGAAAAAAATAAAAGACTACTTTTAATGCATATTCCCTTTATAAGTGATCTCTTAATTTGTTCCATGGCTGTATACTGAACCATACATATCATACATTGATATGGTACATGGGATATTTAATATTATTATAAAATATTATTTATTATTTTCTATGTTACTTAAGGTTATTTTAATTCCTGAAGAATGGCACTAAATAGTTGTTAGTGCAGTAATTTTGCATTAGCATGCTAAAGTTCTAATGTTATTATCTATTTAAAACACTTTGAAGAGTAGCAGTAGCAGTAGAGGTGGTACTAATCTTTAAAGGAAGTATGCTTTGGAGGTTTCAAATCCCAGCGCATACTAAATCTTTGACTTTTAGTTAAATGCTATATTTTTAAGTGTTTTTACGTGCCAGGAGGTTGCACATTTTCAATTGAAATTTCTACTCTGCTTCTGTACTGTGAGCAAAGAGAGGTGAGTGGTTGTGCATTTGTATTGCACCTTTGACTGCTGGGGAAGGAGAATGTAAATCAGGCAGAGCAGAGCAGAAAGAGCAACAGCACACATTATGATTTAAACTGGCTGATGTTCTATATTACATCATCAAAAATGGAAGCAAAAGGGCAACTTATTAAAGTGCATTCCTACAAATGCAACGAAGAACTTTGATTATTTTGTTTTATTACCCAATTATGGCTGGAGGGGTATTGGCGTTGGCTTGGCCGGCGGACAGGCGGCGTGACAAAAATGTCCCATCAATTGCTGAAATTTTACATAAGCACTCCTTATGACCTGAACCTGTGCATGGGGTAGCTAATTTGCATATGTGACCTTTGACCTTGGCACAGTGACCTTGAACATATAAAATTTGCCCAGGCCATTGCTCGGCTCATATGCATAATAACTTTCTGAAATTTTGCATAGGCATTCCTTATGGTCTGAACCTGTGCAAGGGATATCTAATTTGCATATGTGACATTTGACCTTGGCACATAACCTTGAAACTTGGCGGTGGTGTGTCAATAACTTTGTCTCGGCCATTGCTCGGCTCATGCACAGGCCAATTTTCTGAACTTTTTCGCTGGCACTCCCTATGAGCTAAACCTGTGTGTGGGGTAGCTAATTTGCATATGTGACCTTTGATCTTGGCACAGTGACCTTGAACATATGAAGTTTTTCCAGGTCATTGCTCGGCTCATATGCATGATAGCTTTCTGAAATTTTGCATAGGCACTCTATATGACCTAAACCTGAGTGTAGGATGGCTAATATAAACATGTTGACTGTCCAAAACTATTCATATGGGGGATGGCTTTTTGTCCCACGTGTGCTTGAAGCGTCCTGGCTGATGGGTTACTACGTTCTATAGAATGGCTATTTTTTTAATTATTTGCTTCAATACATGTTCATCCCATAAGATTGAAGAGAGTGTGTTTGGATGTGAACTTCTTATGTGAGCTAACGTGTGCTTAGTGTATTTAACTCTGCCCTTCTCAGTTTATTTCCCATCTGTTTCTCATCCTGAGTCTCTGAGCTCAGGACTGATTATTTTCGATGACAAAGTGAAAGACACTCTTAATTCACACCACTGCTTCCCCACTGAGAATCATTATCTGAACCTGCATGATGATCCAAAAAGGTCATACAGATTCCTTCAGACTGGCACACCACTCACTAAATCGCTAAGATTAATCTCCTCACTCCATTGTCACCCAGGCCTACTGGTTGTGTTCTCCATTTACAATCTTTTTTTACACAACCACATCCTCCCACCCACCCACACACACACACACACAAACACACACACCCCCCACCCCTGTCTGATTTGAGGCAAAATACACTTCCACAATATAGTCTTTTAGATCATGGTAATTATATCTGCTTTCCTGATAGTGATAGGAATTGTGTAATGCGTGTTATGTAAGTTCTGTTACCGGAAAATAATAAACAGTGAAATGGTCTGTTGTTGTTATGTGAAGTACAGTAACTTTTAGCTGCCAGAAGTTTATTTATTTTTTGATGACAGTGTATACAGTAGTGTTTTATTCCTCTTATATAGAAAGTTACTAAGGAACAACATATATGAACTGATGAATTTATATGAACTGACAAATCCACATCCTATTCTTATGATTTTGCACACTAACAAGATTGAAATGGCAGCCTTTTCAAACTGGCTAAGGCAAACTATTAAATTGGATTTTAGCAGCTTGCAAATTCAAAGTGAGTAAAAACCACCATTAATGAAAATATGCATAAGTTAATGTGTAATAGGAGAGTTTCGAAGGATTACCTTTCATTTGACTTTAAAAAGTTAGATGCTAGTAACACGTATTAGTGGCATCTTTTAATTATTAATTATTAATAGGTCAGCAGCAGCACGGTGGTGCATTAATTAGCGCATTCACCTCACAGCAAGAAGGTCTCGAGTTTGATTCCCTGGCTCGGGGCGTTTCTGTGTGGAGTTTGAATGTTCTCCCTGTGCTTGTGTGGATTTCCTCCAGGTTCTCCGGTTTCCTCCCACAATCCAAAAACATGCACAGTAGGCTGGTTGACTATTCCGAATTGTCCCTAAGTGTGAGAGTGAGTGTGAATAGTTGTTTGTGTGTTGGCCCTGCAATGGCCTGGCGAGCTGTTCAGGGTGTACCCCACCTGAGATGCGACCCTCATTAGGATTAAGTGGCTTAGAGAATGAATGAATAATAGGTCAGCTGTTAACTGATGTTATAGAACATTAATCATGTTAAATATAAATAAACTTTAATCAACACTGTGGCAGCGGGGGTGTGATCAACCCCCTTCTGCAGGTGGAGAGGAGTCAGGTTAAGCTAGCCTGTAAGTTATTGAATGCACCTGTGGTTGATTAGCAGCCCTATTTATATGCAATTTGTGTGTGTTTCAAATGGAGAGAAGAGGGCCGCTAGAGAAAGACATGGGAGCAGTAGCTGTCTGCGTCTGAGTGTATGTTGTGTGTGCATCAGTGCATGTTTAAGTGTGACTCTTAGTGACTCTTAGACTGTGGCAGTAGTAAAGAGCCGATGGTGAAAGCCGATGGTGAAAGCAAATAAACAGAATAAACTGCCCCTTTGTCTCTGGGTCTTTGCATCCCGAACTGGGAATCTGTTACAAGTACATCAGCTCTCAGATTCCAGAATTTAATATCAGTGTGGTATAAACACAGATAATTTTATCCTCAATCACTAGATATTAGCAATTTTGTTCTCTGATTGGTTAATTACTCCTAGGATATCAGCTCGTGTACAGTAAATATACGGTAGAGTGCAGTGAAAATTATACACCACTTTTGTCCAAAAGGGCTCCTAATAAAAAAAAGTAAAAAAATTACTTCTCTACAATTTTTTTATGAAAATGTATTGCACAATGCTATTGTAGGCAATGAGAATCATTGCGACAAGTATATTGAGGTTAAAATATGGCTAATAAACAAAAACACTGAAAATACCAATTTTTCACAAAAATTTAAAGGTGTTGCAAATTTTTATATTTTTTTACTTTTGCATAGCATGAATGAACTTCAAACCATATGGAATGGCTTGGCAAGTGAAGAAATTTAAATAATATGTGAACACTATGCCTGAAAGCTTAAATGATGTAATCAAAGTAAAGGGTGGCCACACTAATACAACTTAACAAAGCTACACTTACACTTATACAACTTAACAAAATGAAACTAAGAAAATGAAGATAAATCAGAACCCAAGTACTATTCAAGTATTTACTTCATGTAATATTGGATCATATTGATGATAAGTAAACAAACAACAATTTATAGTAATAACAAAAATAACACTTTTTGTTATTACTATAAAAATAAATAACTAATCTTTTTGAGAAAAGAAAAAGTCTATACTACTCTTTCTGGAATGCTATCCACTAGATTCTGAAGCATGGCTATGGGAATTACTCATTCATCTTCAAGAGCCTGTTGAGAGGTTTGACATTGATGTTTGGTTAAAAATACCTGGGGCAAATTGGGCATTCCAATTTATCAGTTCTGTGTCCACTGGGGTTGAGGTCAGGGCCTGAACATGCTATTTGATGACATCAGGCCTATACTAAGGCTGTGGGCTATACTTAAAATGATTATCTCATGTTGGAGTTCATTTATGAATGACGTGAATTTGCGTGTTCTGTTTCTTCATCAGATGACTGGAATTCAATAAGTAGATCTAATTAATATGATAAGCTTCTATTTTAGTTTCACATTTTACCCACATAGATCTTCTACATTGTAGTTTGTATTTTTCATCTATTTAGTGTAAGAACACAAAGAGGATTTGACCCCTTTATACAGAACCTGTATACAGAGTTTTGGCCTCTGTATACAGAACAGGTTGTACATTTTTGGCCACCCTTACCCATGCTGGTAACTAAATGTAGAACTTTGACCCCTGTTTCATGTAAGCTTGTATGAAATTTGTCTGAAATTCCTCCAGGGAGTATATGTACACACTTTCATATGAAGTAAAAAAAGTTGCTCATCAATTTTTATGACTGATTTACGAGTAATCTACGAATGATTGGCGAAAAAAAGCAAATCTGTTGCAAATCAGTCACGTTTTCTTCACTTTTTGTTCTCAAACAATTCGCTTGTTGTTTGTGCATTATTAGTGTTTAAAAAATGTGAATAAAATACAAATTATGACAAAATATACGGAATATGGAGGATGCCAGCACAGCTTAAACTTTCCGTGTGGAAGTCTCCAACTTGTTGCTTTTCCTTGCAACTGAAAAACGAAAATAATTTAGAAAAAATTATGAAAAAAACAACAACTTTGCGATCTTCTCGCAACATGTGCGAACTGTTTGAAAAGAGTCAGAGCCTCGTTGTGCAACATTCACGGAAATTACAAACATGTTTGAATATTTTTGTGATGAGTTCAACCATTCAAAATGCGATGACGAGAATGTTGTGCGACAAATTTGAGAATGAAAAGCGCCATTCGCATCAGACACTTTTCTATCGCATCTCTAGTGTGATCACCCCCTTATAGAGTATTCCACCAAAGCTGGCTGTGACTTTATAATAACCTGGCTTTGGAAATTATTCTACAGAAAATTGTCAGGTTTGTGGTTGTTAGCTACTGGTTTCTTTTTGAGGTTACTAAGAAAATTAAAAATAAATTCCACATGACTGGTATGTTGCATTCATTATCCATACTGTTTGTCCTGTCACGGTCGTGGGAAATCTGGAGACAATGCCTGCTGACTTCAGGCAAGAGGAAAGGTACACCCTCAACAGTCCAATGCAGGGTGAACACAAACACACACAACCATTCAAACCTTTGGACTATGGACTCAGTCATGAGGAAAACATTCCAACTCCCCACAGAAATGCCCCCACCAGTCACAGGGTTCAAACCCAGGATTTTCTTGCTATGAGGTGAGAGTGGTCAATGCTGCATCTCTTTGCCACCCATGTTAATTATTTGTTTTAGTCACAATTTTTTCTAAATCAGAAAGAAGAACCTGTCAGGTACAAGGGATGGTTTGTGCATTTGGGTTATATGATCTGTATCGTTTCTGGGGTGGCACACACTGACTTGCTTCTGTCATGTGTAACCTGAGGCTGTGATTGGACAGTTCCTTAAGCTGTATTTTCACATTTATGGTTGCAGGATTTATCAGCAAATCACTGCTGTTTCAGAATGACAGCCATGGAAATATTGGTTTTAAAACATTTTTCAATCTAATGTGAAGAATTCTCAAACTCACAATTTATATTTTTCAATTATAGCTCCAATTAGTTTTGGAGGTGTATCTCCAGCTGTTTGTGGGTGGAAAAAAGTAAGTTTTTCTGTTTGCTATTAACTGGCTGCCTTTTGTATTACTTTCTGTTTGTAATCAAAGTGTCATCAGTCTTGAATGAGTAAATGTACATGTGAACATGTGGCATTTAAAACATCTTTCGCCTGGGGCAAAATCACACAGTGTATACTGGGCATATTTACACAGTGATGTATGTATTTTCAGGGAACCCAAGACCATAAAGAATTGAATATACTGAGAACCATTACAGTGTGTTCACACAAAGAGAAAAATCCTGTTTGTCCAAATCACATAACAAAGTTAAATTGTTGAATTTCCATACATTCATTCTTAAGGATATTAAAAAACTATTGAAAATGATTGAGTCATTATTACACCTGAAATAATTGCCTAGGATATGACATGTTATAAACTTAAATTTGATAGGCAAATAGCACCTCAAGTATTGTATATAAGGAATAGTTATCTATGTACAAATGATTACCTTCCTCCATAAAGCAAAATCCTAAAGCAAATAATCACATTTTAAAATGAAAAATTTACTTTACAAACCTCAAAGCATATAAAGCATTTGTGTATTGGGGCTTTATTGCAAATAACATGCTCATTTTAAAAATCAGGTGCAGGTGTTAATCTGTATCTTAAGGGTATCTTTACATGTCAGGTTGTTTTTTTACAGTCTGAATCGTTTGTTCAGAAATTGAAATATGTGCACAGGTCTACTGCAACCTACATAAATTATGACCTGAGGCATTCTGCTATTTGCATACAGGTAATGAAATACTCAAATGTGCCAGAGCACTTCGTAGACAGAGCGGCTGAGTCAGTAATGATGACATAAAGCCTGCAGAGGAACCGAGGTGATTAATAGAATGCGAATAAGTGTCGCAGCAACCTTACACACCCAAATATCCAGGAAACTGGGCCAGGCTCACAGGTTAACACTGCCAAGCCTCTCAGCACAGAACATTGCTGTCATTGAGTTCCTAAAGTTAGCTACTGTAAGTGAGATCAAGGAGAGAAATCAAATAATTTTACTGTTTTTCAGAAGACACCATCACTGCCCTCATTTTTCATATTTGCTGAATTGTATTTTGATTTTAGAAAGGACATATCAAGTACATGTACATGGAGCTTCAAGCAAAGAACTTGCTTTGAAGCCTTTACCTGGCTAACATCTACTATTATATAGGGCTATTATCTTTAATTCTATCTATTTATATTTGTAAATGTTTCTGTGCTTAAAATGTGAATAATGTTGATACAATAATTTCATTGTGTTAAAATTCTGTTGAGTAAATGACCTATCATCTTAATTACTTAACATGTCTGCTCCACAGCTTTTTAGCCATTCAGGAGTGAAAAGGTTTTTCATATGGCTCAAGCTTTATAAAGAATGGTTCAGCACACTTTAGTTTAGAATCAAACATTAATTTATTCATTTGTTTATTTTCTGAACCACTTAATCCTAATTAGGGTCACGGCGAGGCTGGCGCCCATCTCAGCCGACTCTGGGCGAGGGCAGAGTACACCCTGGACAGCTCGCCAGGCCGTCGCAGGGCAGAAACACACTGACAGCAATGCAGGCTTCTCTTTACAAAAGTCAGCAATGGTTGTTTTGCATGCCTCTCACCACAGACAGTGAGACAGACATGGTTGGCCTTTCATAACCCAGTTAGCTGCACTGGGCATAGAATCAAACATTTTTTGCCTATAAGTAAGTTAACACATTGCAAAATTAAAAATGTGCTTCTTCAATCAATCATTCAACAAAAATGTTAATAGATGTAATATTATGGAATGCAAGTACACCACTGCCCTCAGATGTTATGTAATTAATTCATTACTCATGTAAGCAAAGAGCTGTTCATATAGTGTGATTAAGCTGATGATTGATAAAAGGACATGGTACACAAAATGTTGTTACTTAAACAATCATCCACCGAGAGTTTATTTCATAAAATTGTATTGCTTATCAGCCACACTTTACAAACTGGAATGTCATGCTACTGCACACATGATGACTGAAAATGCATTGGACACAAAAGTCTTTTAAGTCACAAAATGAATGAAACACTCTTTTCTTTTACATTATAAACCATATGAATTGTTTTAGGGTGGCACAGTGGCGTGGTGGTTAGCATGTCCGCCTCACAGCAAGAAAGTCCTGGGTTTGATTCCTGGTGTCATGGTCTGATCTTTCCCCCAGTCTCTACATGTACCTTGACTCAGTGTGCATGCACAAAAAAAAAAAACGGTGGAAAGTTCAGACTGTGTCTAAGCGGTCTGAAACTGTCATCAGTCTCGGTTTTCCTCACGGAGGTGTTAGTAAATTACTTATTTGCCACAAAGTAATTAGTTGATGGTCTAATTTTTCAGCATGGGCAGTCTAAATTTACTTTTCACATTGTCAGTGTCTGTTATTTCTATTTACTACACTTTAATTAATTATTGTCATTGGTATCTTTCCCCACAGGGGTTCATGCCCCACTATCACCCAGTGCAGCTAACTGGGTTATGAATGACCAGCTATGTCTGTGGTGAGAGGCATGTAAAAGAACCATAGCTGTTGTTCATAAAGAGTAGGCCACTGGGTTGCCCTCTGCATGTTTCTGCCCTGCGATGGCCTGGCGAGCTGTCCAGGTTGTACCCTTGCCGAGAGTCGGCTGAGGTAGGCACCAACCTCCTTGCTACCCTTATTAGAAAATGAATAAATGAAAGGTCTCTGCACTAAATTTTCCATTTTACTCTTTTTGAAACTTTATGCCTGGGGTAACTGAGACGGAGGAAAACTGAGACTGGGACACCAAGCATTTCTGTGTAGAGTTTGCATGTTCTCCCCATTCTGGTGTAGGTTTCCTCCCACAGTCCAAAGACATGCACATTAAGCTAATTAGCTGTTTCAAAGTTGCCAGTGGGTGTGAATGTGAGTGTGAATGGTTGTGTGTGTGTGTGTGTGTGTGTGTGTGTGTGTGTGTGTGTGTGTGGGCCCAGCAGTGGCCTGGTGAGCTGTTTACCTCGCCTTCACTCAGTGTATGCTGAGATAGGCGACAGCTATCCGCTGTTACGGAGAAAATGTCTTCATGGTTTGTGAGATGGAATTGGCTAAATGTACTGTAGTTATTGTGACAAAAACCCTGTACATAGTTTTTTGTTTTCCACATAACACAAACACAGTGAATTGAAACTGTGAACCAGTGACTCAGTCACATTATCTCTGCTATGATGGCTTATGACCATCAAACAAAATCCTTGCTTGGTATACAACACAGTGCAATCGTATATTATATGCAAGTTTGCTCGGGGCAAAGACAGGCAGAAAAGTTATTAACACAGATAATCAGTTCTGCATGATGGTTTGTGTCAGTCAGAGTGAGGTAACATTTAGAGTAGAAAACAATCATTGGAGCCACACAGGACAGGACAAATACATACAAATATATCACATATACATTTTAGGTCAAAGAAATGTACTATATACTGTTCATACTTAGTTTTGAAATAAGATAAACTGCAAAACATAAAAAGTAATTACAACACCTGACAAAAATTAGGAAATCGCCACTCTGAATTCACAAAAAGTATCAATTATATTCAATAAATAAATGAATGGGATGTTTTTTTCCAGATAAATGGGGGGAAATTATGTGTAACTTAATTCATTCATTCATCCATTCCCCGATCCATTAAATCCTACTAGGGTCGCAGGGAGGCTGGAGCCTATCTCAGCTAACTCTGGGCCAAGGTGGGGTACATCCTGAACAGCTCACCAGTCCATCATAGGGCCACATACACACAACCATACAGACACACGAAACCACGAATTAGCCTAATGTGCATGACTTTGGACTCTTGAAGGAAACCCAGAGGTACCCAGAGGACACCCACACAAACACACGGAGAACATGCAAAATCCACACTGAAACGCATTCACCAATCTGCTGCTGTGCCGTCAAGTAACTTTTATGTGTACAAGATATAGAGCAGGAGGCATTGAGGTTGTGTTCAGAAAATGCTTGATCATGGCTGTTGTGCTTACCATGAGGCAAGTTTATAATGTGACATACTGAATCAAACTCTGAAGAATAGAAGCGATCAAAAGCCAATCATATAACACTCTAAGATCATTTCTATCATTCTTGCTGTTTTTAATAAATGCTTTCGGTGAGGCTGAAACAGGTAGTAATTCTGTTAGGGCAGTAACATTTGCATGCACATTACTTCTTGTTGTACACACTCTGAAGAAATTTTATACAATCACTTATTTTTTTTAATTAGTGAAACCAGCAGAAACCAAAAAGAATGATCTAATCACATAACCTCTTCCCAAGACAAAAGCTTTTATCTGCTACATTTAAAGGACAGAAGGCAAATAGGCTAGGGCTAAGCGGCTTATATGCACTGCTGACTGTGTTGATTATACAGGAATTAATTTTCACTGGGCAGTAAGTCTCAGCAGAACATCTTACCAGTTTCCTTCTTTAAAATTGTTGACGGTAATTTAGTTCTTTAGATCCTGTAGTCATCTTGCTTCCTACCTTAGTGCAGACAATCACTGGAGGCAGCATTCTTAAACTCCAGCTTCTTCTGAGCGTCCCACTGGCTGCTAGCATGCAAATGGGGCCAGATGGCAGGAGGCCCCTGCTGAGGTCTTGTCAGGTGAGCACTGGAATTCTCAATGAGGTGCTGGTGAAGCGCTGGAAACAGAAGGAGACAGGTACTACTTGTGCACAACTGAACAGCCCTGACAGCTAGTGGCAAAAAAAATCCTGGTATCATGGAGGATTTGAGTCTCTGGGATGATGCAGTTTGAGTCTCCTTCTGTTTAGTTTCACTGCAGGACTAACAGGGTATGACCAGAGGAGCTGTGCCTCTGGGCCTCACTAAAAACTTCTAAATAGGGATGCTGATGGAAATGCCTGTGATTCACAGATTACTGAGTGTGAAATCTTCTATTCAATTTATTTGAGATAGGAAGTACAGTCATCCCTTAGTAGAATATCCATATTTATTGAAGTTGTACATAAAATAAATTCATAACAAAATTATTTGTATACTGTACTTCTGCCATTTCTATATCCATTTATTCACTGTCATAATTATGAATAACGGGGCAACAAAGGACTTTGGTAGCCCAGATCCATTGGTTAAATTGGGATTTAGGAGATATACATTTCTGTCTTCATGCATGCTCAATAATCCAGGTAAGGAAAATTTTAATCGGTTCATGTGGACAGAAAGGATGTACTTTCTGTCCAGCATGCAATTGGTCCAACCCAAGGATCGTGTACCCCGACAAAAACAGAGCAAACAATGTACGCTGTTAAGTACCGAAAGGATTGCCTTGAATTATACTTTAGGAAACCAAATCGCCGTTGGCAAATCGCATGGCAAAGAGTGGCCTGTCAGACATGGAAAGCACATTTTAGGCCATTCTAAAATTTGGCAATTATTGCATCATGTGATTTATATGTAACTTCTTATGTAAGGCGGCAGGGTGGAATAGTAACACTTAGTCTTTTAGTTCTCTGTTTAAGCCACTCGAATGCAGAGATCCCAACCCCTTCACCCATTTGATGGCTTGCTCTTTTGTAGTGAGTTTTACCATGAACACACTAGGCTCACACAATTGGATTGCAATTCTAGAATTGCATCTGGGCTATAGCTTCTGTATTCTCGTTGTCTCAAGAGACATTATCTGCAAGTCTGCCTGTCTTACACTTTTTGACTTGTGCACTGTTTTTTCACAGTAACGTAGTGGTTGCCTCACAGAAAGAAGGTCCTGGGTTCGAGTTCCCGGATTGGCGAGGGCAGGTTTTTTTGTGGCGTTTGTATGTTACCCACATGCTTGTTTGGGTTTTCTCTGGGTACTCTGGTTTCCTTCCACATTCCAAAAATACGCATATTAGGCAGTTCCAAATTGTCCTTAGGTGTGAGTGTGAATGGTTTTGTGTGTGTGTGTGTGTGTGTGTGTGTGTTGTGTTGCGATGGACTGGCAAGCTGTTCAGGGTATATCCTGCCTTTGCCCAGAGTTGGCTGAGATAGGCTCCAACCTCCCTGTGATCCTAAAAGAATGAAGTGATTCGGCAATTATATATATTTATAATATAAGGTCTTATTGTCCTGTTTTTCAAATTAAGTGACAAAATCATTTTTTAAAAGCCCCTTTTTACATTTAATGATTTTCATTTCAAAATATGACACTGAATGAGACAAAGATACACAAATTTATCTTTTTCACATTCATTGTTTTCTCATATAAATTGTTACCTTTTATGGGTAAAGTGTGACAACATATGAAGTATTTAAACAGTGGCACAGTGAATGAGCAAGAGTTTATAGTATGTATCTCAGTGTACAAACTCAAAACAAAAACAGCCATGATGACTAAAGTAGTTAGTACTGACAGTTATTTAGAGAGATGAAGGGATAAAATTTGTTATTCGCAAGGGAAGCACCGGTTTACAGTCAGCACTACATGGCTGCCGATTGTAGCACTAGGATGAAGATGAGTACTGTCCCCAGTTGGTTCAGCTGAACAACTTTAAAATAACTCAGAGACGATCAGTCTATAAATGGATTTTCTTTAACAAAAATTATTTACATTTTGACTAAAACTGGAGATATTAATCTTTTTCCTTTTTTTTTTTTTGTCACATAAATAGGTTTAATATATTATACCTATTTATGTGCCAAAAAAAGGAAAAAGATTAATATCTCCAGTTTAAGTCAAAATAGCAGCTGGGAATTCATTCCGCCAGAGATCTGTAAGTCTGCGGACCTCTCTCTCACTAAAGTGGTGCAGGTGGCGGCAACACAGGAATCAGAAGTGGGGGGACAGAGTGGGGATAAGGGCTAAGCTAAATGCTAACCCCTACAAACCAGCCATTCCGAGTCTATTTCTCACCAACTTCTGGTCACTCAGCAACAAGATGGATGAGTTACGACTGCAGTTTAATTCATGCCACATGGATTATTGTGTAATGATAATTTCTGAGATTTGGTTGGACACTTCCACCCCGGACGCCAGTGGGCCATGCTACCTTCAGAGCGGACAGAACCAGCATTTCCAGTAAGAAACACGGAGGAGGCCTGTGTGTTTACATTAACAACAGCTAGTGTTCCAAGACCATCATCAAAGATATTCACTGCTGTCCGGACATAGAGTATCTGGTGGTACAGTGTAGACCTTGATACCTGCTGAGAGAGCTTACGTCTGTAGTAATAACCGCAATTTATGTGCTGCCCCAAGCTAACGCTAAGCTGGCCATGGAGCTGCTACAACACTCCATTAACAAACAGCTAGCAGCACAGGGGTATAATCACGACAGGAGACCTTAATCATGCAAACTTGAAGTCTGTCCGCCCAGATTCTACAAAAACATGAGTTTTCCGAAGAGGGAAACACACTGGACCAGGTCTACACCAACATTCTAGATGCTTATAAAGCCACCCCCCTGCCACAGCTCAGACTCCGTGGTTCAATGGTGAGGTGCACACCCTGCTTAGAGCATAGGATGATGCCATCATCCTATTTTACCACCATCTTTAACCTCTCGCTAATGCAATGTATGGTTCACACCTGCCTGAAGACAACCACCATCATTCCAGCGCCTAGGAAGAGCAGTGAGCTGCCTTAATGACTATCGCCCAGTTGCCCTAACCCCCATCACCAAATGTTTCGAGAGACTTGTCTTGTCTCACAAGGCTGCCATCCCTGCTGATCTTGATCCACATAAGTTTGCATACAGAGCAAATAGGTCAACAGAGGATGCCATCAATACAGCCCTCCACACAGCCCAGTAAATCCTATGTGAGGATGCTGTTCGTAGACTTCAGCTCCGCTTTTAATACAGTCTTTAACATTTACTGGTTCAGAAGCTGGGCAACCTGGGCCTGGGGAACAACAACTGGGCCTTAGCAACAGACCTCAGTACATCAGGATAGGAGACCACATCTCCTCCACTATCATCCTCAACACCGGAACACCACAGGCCCCTCCTCTTCTCCCTCTTCACACACGACTGCTCCCCATTCACACCAGCAACACCATCGTCAAATTTGCCGATGACACCACTGTCATAGGTCTGATAACAGATAACAATGAGCTACAGGAAGGAGGTCTGGCATCTGCAGTGAATGGTGCAACAACAATAACCTGGACCTAAACATATCCAAGACAAAGGAGATCATAATGGACTTCAGGAGATCTAAACAAACTAAGGATTCTGCTCTCTATATTGATAGAGAGGAGGTAGAGAGAGTGTAGTGCTTCAAGTTTCTTGGAGTCCACATCTCTGATGACTTCACCTGCACAAACATCTCCCACCAGGTGGGGAAGGTACAACAAAGGATGTACTTCCTCAGAAAGCTCCGACAAGCCCGTCTACTCCGACCCCTACTGACAAACTTTTACTGCTTCGCCATCGAGAGCCTCCTGACCTACTGTTGTACAGTGTGATTCAGCAGCTGTACTGCAAATTACAGGAAGGCCCTGCAGTGTGGGTGGTGAGTACAGCAGAGCGGGTAATTGGAATTACACTACCCCCCCCCTGTGACATTTATACTTCAGAGAAGAGCAAGTGGAATTTTCA
>JAQMYF010000004.1:26803483-26815212 GCA_030014195.1 Neosilurus mollespiculum
TGTGTGTGTGTGTGTGTGTGTGTGTGTGTGTGTGAGAGAGAGAGAGAGAGAGAGAGAGAGAGAGAGAGAGAGAGACCCAGGAAAAGTTCAAACATTCTGTCTTTTTCAGGATCACAAGAGTCTTGAGTGTGGCCCAGTTTCCTGGTCAGTGCAATGTGTAAAGTTCCTTTGACTCATATTCACTCCACATTTATCATCTCTGTTTCTCTCAGGGCTTTGTATCATCAATACTGACTCAATCACTTCCTCTGTGAGTGCTCTGGCTCATCTGAAATATTTTATCTCTGCTCTTTAATGAATTGTATGGAGTAAAGATGACCTTTTCTAATGACAGAAAATGTATTTGGTAGTGATGAATAAATATTGATGATATACTTTCAGTTATAAGAAATGACATAATATATCTTCATCTGTCAATGAAAGCATCTCATTATTAAGACATTAAATTTTAGAATCATGATTCGTGAAGACTAACAGGAAGATGTTTTTATGTATCAGCCTGTAAACCGAAGGGAACATTTCCTACTAAGGCATATTTGTTCCACTTTGCCAACGGCCCAAAATGATTTATTTCCTTCTTGGTGATAAGTAAGGAACTCAACTGTTAATTTTACCCCCTTTCCAAATTGATTAGTGGATCAAAAGGCTAATATAATCCTCAAGCAGCTGTAACTAGACAGATATTCCCAGCGAGCCTCAGGGAACTCATCCATAAAACGTGTGTGTCAGTCACGGTACTTCGTAACTCCCTGTGCTCTAACACACAGACTATCCAGTGATAACTATTCCAGGCACGTTGCCTACAGCCAGCCCTCCAAGTGTTTGCTTTAGCAGTAATTAGACAGTGTTTGATGGATAATCATTTTGAAATATAATAAGTTAAGGTAATACTAATTCAGTTTGATTTTTAAATCAAGTGGAGGGTTGACAGCATTATAGATTAAATATTGTACCTGATCTACATATATGAGTATCAAAAGAAACTTTTTCTAAGGGTATATATACAGTGTTGTGCATGAAAGTTCATTGAACGCATTCGTATTTTTGTGAACACTGAACTGAACGATTTAGTTTACAAATGAAGAACGTAAATTCGAACTTTGACGATAGTCTGACTCACTCTGACGATAGTATACACTGCACACATTCAACATTCATCTCTGACATGTGATATGTATCTCTTTTCAATGGCTCTGGTCTCTATACAGGGGCTGTGTGTCTGCTGAGCTTTCACAACAGTGTTTTACGGCACTGTTTTATGGCATGCTGCATGATGCCTCTTTAAACAGAGTTAAGCATGGCTGGTGCTAGCGGTGCAGACGTATATAATACTTCTAAAGCTAGTTTGTTAATGAATAAACAAGTGTAGACTCGGACAGAAGAAAAAAAATATATATATATAGTCTTCACTTGTTTGTTCATATGGGATGACATATGGGATGTGATGAACTGGGAACAAGTATTTTTTGCAGGTTAATATTTGCTACGGTATGTAGAGAACAAATGAAAAGCTAGAAGAAGAAGTTGAGGTTTGTGGGAAACCATTACAAATGCTAATTCCAGCAAAGAGCCCTGGAGCAATGTTGAAAGGTCCTCTTCGGGAATTAATTACAGCCTGCTTTGATTACCTTTAAATGTTGAGACTGAAATAAAATCTTATAAATTATTCAAATCAACAAGAAAGTGCTTCCTTATCAAGCTTTGAGGGCAATCTAAGTAAGTGGTCTAAGTAAATCCAAGTTTCATCCCAAATATATTCAGTTCAGAAGAGTCTTTTTTTTTTTTTTAATGTTTGTGGTCTGCAAACCAGAATATTCCTTTTAATTCACATGACTCCTGACTCTTAAAAAATGAATAAACACATAAATAAAAATACACACATTCTATTAAATCACTGATTCAAAGTACACATAAAGTAATTGGTTCAGGATGACGTGGACACAACACAGCAGTTAGTATTGCTGCTTTAAACCTTCAAGGTTCCTAGTCTGATCTGAAAGCCCGTGTTAATGTTTGTGCAGAATTTCCATGCATGTTCTCCCCCTGTCTGTGAGGGTTTTCTGCATGTTCTCCAGTTTCCTACCTTTGTCCAAAAACACACTAGTAGGAAGACTGACTATGCTAAATTACCCATAAGGGTGAATAAATGTATGAATTTGTGTAAATGTTATCTTGTATGAACTGTTGTGCTCTCCAAGGTGAATTTCCATGCCTTACACTCAAATGGCTCTGCACCATAAGAGGTAATGAAGATGAACGAATGAAATACCTATTCTCAAAGGAAATCTTATTTTTAAACCATAAAAGTAAATCTTTGAGCTTAAATTATGGTGTATGGTTATATTTTCAGCATTCTAAAAGGTTGTATGGACTAAAACTTTGTTAAATTATTCATTTATAATTTAGTCATACAAAATTGAAGGTGGCATTTTATAGTTACACATTAAGTGTATAAGAATCTCTCAGGAAACTGCAACATTTTACAACTAAATAGATTTTTCTTGATTTAAATAACAGTCATCATTTTAGTCTAAACTCCTACCTGTGCATCATGTATCATGAATATTCAGAGTGTGTCTTAAGATGATCTATCTAATGGACTAATTTGTGTTCTGCATTAATGTCACACTAATTGGACTATTTTGTACACAGTTTAATGTTAACACAGTGTGGTTTACAGTGCACACTTACTTCTAATCTTATCATATTAAATAGGGGGAAGAACCTACAAAAAGTCCCTTATCACTCAATAGTGGTATCTCCCCATCACTGGCAAATGCAGTTAGGGGCTTAGTGGTGTAAACATTCCCCACTATAACAGCACTCATAGAGTGCAAGGTATCTTTGCCATGCAGCATGTCCCTCTGTTTGTTCGAATGGCTTCTATCACTTTCCCAGCCACACATGCTATTTGTGCATGCGCAAACGAGCCAAGCACTAAATGTCTCTGTCAGTAGCACAGCGTCTATCTCAATGACGTAAATAAACCTAGACAACGCATCTCGTTGCATTGGCCCAAACCGCTATGGCATGTTGCCACTGCCTTCCAGTCAGGGCAGAATGCACTGCTTACAAATATAAACAGCAGCCTCCTTTGGGAGGGTTACTATTCAAGATGATCTAACACAGTGAAGTCTTATTAATAAATTGTCATTTCATATTAAAAAAGACATGCTAAATGGCATAACCCCCCCAAACTTCAATGGCTGATATATTTGTCCCTACTGATACTTATGGGTAAATACCATCCTGTCCAATAATCATGATTTCCAGGTGGTGCAAACAAGCCGAGCAATAAAACCGGTGCTAACCACAACTTCCTTTTACTTCCCTTGGACTTGAACTGGTTAGTTTCCCTGGGCATTTTGTTGAAAATCTGTACTTGGGTGTGGTCAGAATTTTGTTAACAGGCAAACTGACTTACAAACACTGTTGATTACAATACCTTCCAGAGGTAATTACTGATTACTGTGGTTCTTTTAACAGCTGTAACAGTCTGTATTTGTTTTGGAAACTGCATCTTTGGGATGGGCCCTATCATACACTAAATGTGGTTGAAAATATGCTTTCGAACAAAATTTTAACTAAACCTTTAATCATTTTCAAGTACTACATACAAATATGTTTGATATCATTGTCATGTCATATAAGGTTTGGATGTATGTGTGAAGGCATGCACTTCCATGAGTTTATAATCCCTTTTGACCATTTTCACAAGTATGTACATTCCTTACCATCACACCCATATGTTGCCATTCCCCATTGTGATTCCACAACATTAAAAGTATATTAGTGTTTATAATATCTTTGTATGCTGTAATGCTAAGCTTTGCCTTCACTTTAACTAAGGGCTCGATTCCAACTGGGTCCAGGGCACAAAGCAAGGTGCATGAAGAAGATTGATTAAAGTTTGCCAAGGTTGGCGTGAAATAACTCAAGTGACCTGCACAGAATCTTAACATCAAAAATGCTAAACTTTGGGATGAACTGGAATGCTGATTACCTGCTAGGCCTCTTCACCAAGCACCAGTGCCTGACCTCAGGAGTCTGAATGGGATGTTCAAACGTACATTTAAATCTGATAGTGTGGTGTCCGCATACTTTAAAACATAAAGTGCACTCAAATGTGTTAGGCTTTCGGTGAATAGCAGGTCTTGCCACAGATTCTCATACAGATTGAGTGAGTATTTGACTGGTTTGTACTAACACACCCAAGGTTTTGTTTTTGAACCACTCGTCAATGGTAAGCAATGTTGTCCTATTGGAAGCTGAAGCTCTGATCTTTTGCAGACACTGGAACACTCGTTTGCTTTTTGGATTGCCTACTCAACTCCATCCTTCTTGTTTCTCAATGTCTGCTGTTTAAAAACATTATAACATGCTACCACTAATATACTTCATTTTGGCAACAGTATTATGGATATGAGCTAATATTGGGTTTCTGCCAAAACAAAGTGAAGGTGAAAAGATTAATTAATTAATAAAAAACCCAGAAAATATTTTGATGGTTGCTGAGACTCCAGCATGCTTTTAAACTATTTTATATGGCTCATTTTCTTTTCTCAGCACAGCTCTTTCAGCCGTAGGTTTCTGGAGTGTGTGGGTTATAGATGTCCTGTAAACAGTCTTACTCTCCCTCTAAGTTCTCTGCTCTCTTCAGTTTTGCCCTTGGCCTCATGACTTCTCAGACTAATGTCCTTGTTACCAGCTCCTTGACTTTTGATGTTTGGTGCCCTCTAGCAGTGATCCCAGGGCTCCCGAGTGGCGCATCGACAAGGTGAGTGACTATCAACCCGAAGATCGCAAGTTTGAATCCGGGTTGATAACACAGTCATCTGTGTCCAGGACTCCATGGGAGCTAATTGGCCGAGCTCTCCTGGGAGGGATGGCAACAGTAGTGTGCAGTGAAGATTATACACCACCACTTTTGTCTAAAAGGGCTCCTAATTAAAATAAGTTAAAAATTACTTCTCTACAATTTTTTGGAGAAAATGTATTGAACAATTATTTAAATACTATTAAAAGTATTGCCAACTATTGTAGGCAATGTGAAATTCAAACCATATGGAATGGTTTAGCGAGTGAAGAAATTAAAAAATACAGTGATGTGGTGATGATTCTACACGTAACAAAATGAAGATAAATCAGAAACCAAGTACTATTCACATTTATTTCATGTAATATTGGATCATACTGATGAGAATAAGTAAACAAACAACAATATATAGTAATAACAAAAATAACTTTTAATTTAATTTTGAGAAAAAAAGTCAATATTTAGTGTGGCCACCCTTTACTATGATTACAGCATTTAACCTTTCAGGCATAGTGTTTAAATTTCATTTCATTTAATTTTCTGAACCGCTTAATCCTAATTATGGTCACGGGGAGGTTGACGCCCATCTCAGCCGACTCTGGGCAAGGGCAGAGTACACCCTGGACAGCTGGCCAGGCCATCGCAAGGCAGAAACACACTGACAGCTATGCAGCCTACTCTTGATGAAAATCAGCAATAGTTTTTTACATGCCTCTCACCACAGACAGTGAGAGACATGGTCGGCCTTTGATAACACAGTTAGCTGCACTGGGGGGACAGCAGTGACATCCCGTTGATAGTGGGGCTTGAACCCCCGACCTTGGGATTACAGCATTTAACCTTTCAGACATAGTGTTCACTTATTTTTTTTATTTCATCACTCACTAAACCATTCCATATGGTTTGAAGTTCATTCATGATATGCAAAAGTCAAAATAATAAAATTTGTGACAGCTTTCAGTTTTTCTGAAAAATTGGTATTTTCAGTGTTTTTGTTTATTACCCAAAATTTTACCTCAGTTTACTTGTCGGAATTGCCTACAATAGCATTGTTTAATACATATTCATAAAACAAATTATAGAGACTTTTTTACTTTTTTATTAGGAGCCCTTTTAGACAAAAGTGGTGGTGTATAATCTTTACTGCACACCACTGTACGCTCACTTTCCTGTCACTCACAGCAATCACCGTCCAATCATGTAAACTCATTTGCACCAGGGGGTGGATAGAACTTTCCCTCTGAGTGTGTTAGGCTACCCCTAAATATGTATGCGCAGCAGTTTGAAAAGAGGCACATGGCAGCATTGCATGTCACGGTGGGGGGACGTGCATGCTTACGCCCCCCACCCCCTGGATGGTGGTGGTCATGTGATAGGGAAGGAAATACTTGACAGGTGGGAATTCGATACGACTAAAATTAGGGGAGAAAATGAGGGAAATGAAATAAAATAAAATAATGAAAAAAAATAAAACGCATTTCCAGGACTTTGTCCTGAACTTGGTTTGCTCGCACCTTGATAATAATGATGGTCTTCATGAGATATCCTCTAACAATCTGTGGGACCTTACAGGAACAGGCATATTTATACTGAAATCATGTGATGCTTTCATTGCACACAGGTGGACTGCAACCTACTAATTATGTGGCTCTGCTCTACTAATTATCTGGTTGCAAGTGCTTGTACCAGAGCTAATTTAAGGGTATCACAGCAACAGAGATGAGTAACAACTGCTGATAAACAAAAACCTTACAATTCAGCCTGGACCACTTTTTCTATGTTGAGTGCTCAGCTTCTGAAGTTATATGCCCGAGGATATAAAGTGTAATAGAGGTACAGAACTGCAAAAAACAGAGTCTACCTTTTTTTTTTCAACCCACTGACCATTTACTCAATCATTTACTCACTCACTCACTCACTCACTCAACTGCTTAATCCTACTATCAAAGTGACAGGGTGGCTGGGTCCTATCCTAGCTGACACTGGGCAAAATCGGGGTACACCTTGAACAGCTTGCCAAAAACATGCACATTAGGTTAACTGGATGTTCCAAATTGATCCTAGGTTTGAGTGTCTGTGTGAGAATGGTTTCCCTGCAATAGTCCTGGGAGCTGTTCATGGTGTACCCCGCCTTTAGCTAGCCTCCGCGCAACCCAAGCAGGATTATGCGGTTCGGCAAATGAGTGAGTGAGTGAGATTGTATCCTGTTTAGGAATTGTTATTGTGATTTCCTATTAAATACACTTTTTAAAAAAAATGTTAATGTTTTTGCTTTGCTTAAATGAACACCAAACACATGCATGCATAACTGTTTGGTTCTAGTGTCTAGACTTTGTGAAGTCAGATTCAAAGTCTGTCAGAAATACCTGTCTGAAAAGTAATGCACACTGGCACTAGCAGGCATTCTCTCATGACTGTCTCTTCAAAGGCCTTTTGTGTTAAACTAACTAACTGGTGCCAATCATACTTTTGAATCTTATAGCAACACTTGGACAATGTACTGTCTAATTCTATGTCTCTTTTTAGACTGGAGTCTTACAAGTAAATACAATTTACTCTTATGGCTGACAACACATTACAAATCTACAGTCACATCACAAACTGGCTAAGATTGCCCTTCACAAAACCTTGGGTCTATAAGTCATGGACTAATTTCAAGGTGATGCTATCATCAGATCCGAGGAGCTACTCTTTGGACTCAGCTCAAGCTCAGTGACTGCTCCAGCAGAATCTATCAACAAGGATGGAGAGTTTTAATGAAGCAGAAGGTTCATACTGTATTAGCAAATGCTTTTTTTTTCTTGTGTCAAGGGCTGCTTTTGATTTTTTTTTGTACATTTAAAATTTTTGCACCAACCTGGAAAGAAAACAACAAAATATTAACTGATATTTGACCATTTTTAACCTTAAGATCAACATTCTTTTTATAGTTATTTGTGTGTGCAGGAAATTAACATAACTTTTGATTTGGTACAATTATTTTTCACCATGAGCATTTCATCTACATTTGTACTATGTGAACCAAAATTGCAAGTGAAATGCTTTTAGTGAAGGTCTTGTGGAAGTCTTGCTTTATTTATTAACGATTTTAGGAACACACACACACACACAAATACTATACAGTGACAACTTTGTCCAAACTGCAAGACAGGTTTCTCACTGCTGTGTAACATAGCTTCGGTGCATCTATCATCTGCATTCCCATGGTTCTTCTGGGACCACAGATATACCTTTACATTTCTTTTATAAAGTGCTCTCCATTAATCTAGGAGGGCTTCCCACTAGATTTGTGCTCATTTAACCATAAGAGCATTCGTGAGATTAGGCACTGATATCAGATGAGGAGGTCTGGGGTGCAGTTCTCACTCAGTTCATCGCAAAGTTTTTTAGTGGGATTGACGTGTTGAGTTGTTCTGTGTAGGTCAGGAGCATTGTCGTGCTGGAACGGGATTGAGGCTCTTAGTTCCGGTGAAGGGAAATTGTAAGGCTACAGCATATGAATGCATTTGTGACAACATCTTGGAGAAGAACTTTATTTGAGTGAGATGGTTAGGTGTCCACCAAGTTTTGGTTATATGAGCAACATATAGGGTGTATGAGGGTGAATACTATAGAGTTTCTGAAGTAAGTGTATATCATATACATTAAGCTTGTCAGGGTTGTAGACATTTTGAGCTGGTAAAGTGTTCAAATGTAAAAATGCAAATATGATCAACATTACTTCTTTCAATGACAACCACATACTGTGTATTTGGAGGAAAAACAATTTACTCTGATTCAAGGTATCTTAAAGAGATGCAGAAATCAACTCTATTTACTTATATGTACCTTAGAGTCTGTTCCATGATTGTAATTTTCACTTTACCTTTTTAACAAATAATCCATTTTTGAATGATAATTTTCTCTTGCTTAATAACTTGCTATTCTTTATGTAGTTGCCGAAAGGAAGCTGTGCCCATGCATAAGTGTCTATGTGTAGATGATGGGCCTGGATATTAACTTAAGGTTATATTTTGGTTTTTATCTGGACTGTGAAAGATCTAGTAAAGAATAAGCTTCATCTCTGACCTGCTGAAGGAAGCATTACATTTCTTACTGTTCGGTTTTCTGACACAGCTTCAGCTTTGTACAGTAGAGCATATAGGCTATTTGCACTCTGGTCAGAAAGTTTAAAAAGTTCATGGAAAATACCTATGAGATGCATTTTTGCCGCAACCCCTCAAAAGATTGTGTTGGCATGCATCCATAGGGGAATACTAAGGAAAATAAAATGGACATAGACAAGTGGTGGCCATTTCTTAAAAGAGGATTTTTATGACAGGCTGTTTTCTGAGTTTAATTTGAAACACCTGAGAAGATTGAAACAGGTGAGAGAAAATGAGGTTAAGTAAATTAAATGTTACCTAGTTAGTGTCTGGTGCTGATGATCCCTCCTGGGGATTGTTCTTCTTCTTCTTCTACTTCTTCCTCTTCTTCTTCTTCTTCTTCTTCTTATTATTATTATTGATATTATTATTTATTCATTCATTTTCTGAACCACTTAATCCTAATTAGGGTCGCGGGGAGGCTGGCGCCCATCTCAGCCGACTCTGGGCGAGGGCAGAGTACACCCTGGACAGTTCTATTATTATTATTATTATTATTATCATCATCATCATCATCATTATTAAAATAATAACTGATACTGGACTCGGAGCTGGTCTATATTTGTACTGTATAGATGTTGATGCCCATAAAGTTTGAGGCAAACAATACAAATATCACATATATATATATATATATATATATACACTCCCCGTTTTGATGTGACAAATAATAAATATCTTATTATAAACCCTGTTTGATTTTGTTGTACACTGCCAGCACGTAGGTTGGAATAAAATATATCTAATAGAAAACGTACTGTGTACTGTGATAAACAAACGTACTTATTATACTTACTGAAAATATTTCATATAGCCTAAGTAAAGCCCCAACATTATCGGATATTAGTGTTGATATTATGAGATTCCCTTACCTGATTTATCGGTCTCATAATCTAAATCTGATTCATACATTGGTGAATCCTTTCTGTGAACTGTACTAGCACTGCTTGCTTACTTAATTTCAGGTAAGAGCAGGGTAAGTTATGCATACTGTCAAAAGACAACACGCTAGCTGATACCCGCTGAGTACAAATGTCTTCTACTGATGACTTGGCATAAGTCCAGCCTTTTTTTTTCTGTGGGCATTTGAAGAAGATTTTGTTTTACTTCTAACATTTCTAGCATTAAGAATCATGAAAAGCATGAACATATTAATAACTACTATGACACAATATCACTAACTTTCTGTGTCTATGACCGTTTAACTTTTCATTCTTTTTCATAGGATAAAAAAACTTAGAAAAGAACAAAAATAATTAAATAGGACCACAACTGAACAAAAAAACCTAAAAAGCAACAGTGTAGTATTAGTATTCAGCAAATGTATTTCAGCCTATAGGCCAATGTGTGTTTTGTAGAAAATAGTGTTTATGCATTTAGATTGGATTTTCATGCCAATTTCCTGTGGACTGCATGTGAAATGGTCCCTGTACTTTGCCATAACAGAAGGTGAAATGTTGTGGACCAGAAATATTAAGCTTACACCAAATGAGCAACACAATGTAATGGTTGTTTAAGGTAAGCATTTGTAATAACATATAAACAGTTGGTGTTAATAAAACATAAAATGTCTTTTAGAGGGCCTGACACATGCATTCAGTTTCAAACTAAAATTTATAGACATTTCTAAAATATGTATCCACTTCAAAAATTTATTCAGTAATTTGTTAGTTAAATAATGCATTTATCTTCAGTAACCAGTTTGTCTTGGTTAGGGCTGTAGTAAATCTGGAGCCTATCCCAGGAACTGTGTGTGCAAAGCGGCAAAACAGACAAAAACCTTCAAAAATTGTATTGCTAGTTTTTGCTGTATCTCTACTGCCACTTAGTGGGAAACTAATTAAGCACACAAATGTAAGGCAGCGAGCTGTCCAGGGTGAACTCTTCCCTCGCCCAGAGTGGGCTGAGATGGGCGCCAGCATCCCCGTGACCCTAATTAGGATTAAGAGGTTCAGATAATGAATGAATGAATGTAAGGCAGCACATATCTGAGCACCAGCGGTATGTATCTTATTTAGTTTCTATTCATAGCCCTGCGGTAGTCAACATGTGCATAATCATACAAATAGCCTGGAAAAACATCAATACTCCTTTAACATAAACTCTCCGCAATTAATAAATACAAGATTCAAGGGATGATGATGATGCTGATGATGATGATGAAGATTCAAGGGGAAATCTGAATGATAATTAAAGAAATATTGTAATATCTAATGACCTTAATATGAAATTGTGAAATTTACATTAACCTACAGTAAGATAAAATAACCTTTAATTAGCGCTCATGTAAATATGAAAAACTGTATGGATTTACCTGTCACAAGTGAAGCCACCAGATCCACCATCTTTGTCGTCTACACCTTTTCTCATTATTGTAATTGCACAAGCATAATCTAGCCTGCACCATGGAGATGAGCTGAAATGAGTTTGGTGACATTCCATAAATTGGTTTCAATACAACCACTGCTCAGAATTTGCTCAAATCAACATGTTCAATTTCTTGGACAAATATACAGTACGTGCATGTGACAGGATATATACATGTGAGAGCTACACCCCTGTGTCCGTTTATGGTTAAACATATTAGCTTAACATTTAGGAAGCAGATCGTTTTTCATTAACTTTCTACTCTTCAATTTTGAAGGTGCAGTCTACATTTTAGGATAACTCGAGCTTCCTGACCTGGACACCATATACAGCAAGCGGTGCTGGACCAAGGCCAGGAAGATAGTGAAGGACCTCAGCCATCCCAACAATGGACTCTTCTC